>JASEVX010000156.1:262500-334282 GCA_031761405.1 Serripes groenlandicus | reverse complement strand
GAGTTCTGAGTATGTGGCCACATCATGTGAATATGTGAACACACATACTCTCTGTCTGTCAACTTCTAAATATTCTGTCCCACAATCAACGAATCTGCAACAGAACGACTTTGAAAATATCTATAAAAGGATAGTACGATTATTGAAATCAGTGTTGCAAAAGGAGATATTGTTTATTATGAGTAATATTTCTCCTTGTGCCACAATATATTCAAAAGGTATATGTAAAGTGGGAAATTATGTCAACCGGAAATGTAATTAAAGAAATAGGGCCTTTGAATTGACATAAACGACATCGTCCATGTAGTGCTGCATACATATTGGTTATTCATTTATAAAACAAAACCCTCGATCGCATTGTTGCTTGCAATAATCATTGTACTTGGCGAGTATGATGGTAATAATCAAAGTACTGAAAGTACTGAAGGTAGAATTGCGATCGTTTAAGAAGAGTACAGAAGTGCAAATGGTGAAATACAGTCCCCCTGTGGCGCTCCAATGAAACAACTGAAACTTTCACTTAAGTTGATCATATTTTACCCTTACTTGATGTTTAAAAAGAAAATTGTAATCCTGGACGCAACAATGGTGCATTCTGGTGCTTCTTGAGGTGTTTTCAAAAATGTTGAGGTAAAGGCTTTCTTATGTCATATTTAACAAGAAACTGCTGAAGACTGTAAAGCCGGATTGTCGGCAATTTGACCTTGAAATTGACAAACCATGGTCAAGGTCAAAGTAACCATAAAATCAATAGAACTTGGTTACTGGTTACCTTCAGGCAAAGTTTCAAGGTGTAACCCTTTCCAGTGCTGAGATTTTGCCTCAACCCTGAAACTTTAACCAAAATGTTGATGAACAGACAGACATCGCCAATCTATAGATTTTAGCAGAAAAATCCTTGCCAAGAATGTATGAAATTGAGAAAAAATGTGCTGAGAGATCCAAAATTTCAAACTTGCTAAGATTTGGTCTGTGCATATGACTGTACAAATTGAAAAATGTATTGTTGACATGTATTTTCTACACCAATCATTGTAATGTTGTTTATCATAAATAAAATTTTCCTTTTTTTAAATAAACTTGTAATCAAAAATGTGTGTCTCAGTGTTTGTCTTCTTCAGCAGTTTGACAGAAAACAAAGCCTAAATCTGAAATTGTGTCAATGTAGTATTGTCACTCTTGTCCCCAAGAAGTTTTGCTTGTGATTTGAACTCTCATAAAAAAAAGCACGGAAAAGGGACAACTTTCCCCACCTTTTGATTAAATATGTTTCAATAAAATTGTAAAAAAATCTTTTTCTTGTTTTTGAAAGTTTTTCAGTATTATTTATAAGACGGACATTATATACTAGAATATGCCAACTGACTATCATTGAAAAAAGTGTTTCTTATTTAAAAACCTTTCCCCACTTGCAATACTAATTGCAGCCCGACGACTATTGAAAACATTGATGCAGAAGAAGAAATTGCTCATTAACAAGCTTTCTCCTTTTGCAACAATGTTTTCAACTATATTCAATGATTACACCTTCCCAATAAGTGTGATATTTTCTTATCTTTGCTCAGATTTTTTTTAATTCGTCTGCTGCAGAGTTTTTATATTGTGGGTTGGGTTTGATTTGTTAAAGGGCAAAGCAGGATTCGGGATTAGAGTGTTGCACTTAATCTTAATGAAACACTCGCCTGCCTGTGCAATGTTTTTAGACTTAACTTAACTTGTTATGTTCTTATCCTCCATCATCAACCTAGTCATCTGTTAGTAATCAACTCTATGAACGAAATAATCGCGTTAAAATCTTGAATCGCATACTTCGTCAAAATCATACGCACTAAACTGTCAAAATCTAATTTTGAACTGTGTATTACAAATTTAGAATAAAAGGATGAATCAGTTATGTTGAAACAACCAATATCCGCGGGTCATTTTAACCTGATTTTGGGCCGAAGAAGGAAATGATCGATTTCTTGCAAAAGATTATTCGTTCTCTGCCCTATTATAATCAAAGTAATTCTAAACGCTTATAACCAAGTGATTTAAAGCGCTCAAATCATTTGATGAAATTTGTTTCTTTAGAGACGCGGACCTTGTCGAAAGCACCTATCCAAAATGCAAAAGTCATCTTAATCGTTGTCGAAGGAATAGATGGACTGAGAGAAAGAGAAAGAAAAGACTTAGCAAATGGCAACTATCTTATGGAATAAGGACATGAACGGAATATGTATGGGACTAGCGCCTAGAATATTCGTACTAGCCGATCCTTCATTCCACTCCCGCTTATGTAGCGGGCGAGTGGATGTTTTAACCTCGATCTCTTGCCGAGAGGGGGAAAAAGGGTTACATTTACAAAGGGTAATTTGCGCGGTGGCAGTGCTATATTGGCGTAGTTGATATATAAATAATTGAGTTACACTTTAAATATGATATTTACACTTACAAGACTTGTTATATTCTATTATATAGCTAGAATAATCGGATTTTTTTTCGTTACCTCTATGTTTGCTTTTGTGAGCATTCGTAATTAGTCAAAAACCAAAAATTGCACTTAATGTTTTTTTGGGTGGTGAAGGGCATATACATCACGTGACTTCAAACTCACTATGACTATGGCAAGCCTCTGCGCAATGCCGCAAGTCTTACCAAAAATCAGAACAGTAGAGGGTATCAATCTCATTTCATCTAATCCCATTTCGTCTACAGTTTTTGTGGCGATTGGTTTGACAATCGCCACAAAATGCTAACAGAAACAACAACACGAAAAATATTTATAATAGTCGGTTTGAACAAATCGGTTGATATTTTTTTACCTTTACTGCAAACTAATTTACTCACATCCGTTATAGTTCCATCATTGATGCAGAGACGTGATTAAATAATAATATGGGCAGTGCTTACTTTGGTACCGGATTGTTACTAATAATATTATCGAGACATTACTACATAGAGTTAAAATATGTAAATATTATCTTCGTCATGATTTGGCAGATAATAAATATCACTGCGCGTTCTGCCTTGCAAATAACGGCAAACTACCTGATGATTACTCAAATCTGGAAATTTCCAAAAGGTTCTATAAATAGCTCGCGAGACAAAAACCAGAAGAGCTTGTAATCTCAATATTATAAAACGGCTTTATTTTGTATTTGTTTAAATATATGAAAGCGTCTAGATGATAAAGACTGGTTAACAAAGGTTTAAAGGACAACACGTGATGTATACACCTCTGCACGTTCTAGAGTCAATTAGCAATCAATGCTGACAGTAGTAGCCTAATTTAGTTTTGGAGATCGAGCATTACATATATGCCTATATTTTTATAATATTGATACAGTTTTGGCAAATAGAGGAAATTGTGCTTTTGAGCATTGTTTTGTGGTTTGTTTTTGCACCATACACCACATTATTCGAAAGCAGTTTAAACAAACCGACAACCCTCAATCATGGCAATGTGAAGGGACTAATTGAACAGACCTCGTTTAATATATCGGACAATCAATTGAAACAAACCACCAAACTAATGGATATACTGTTTTCTCTCCTTTCTTGATAATTTATTCATTTCTAAAATATTTTATCTAATATGGCCCTAGCGACCTGGTGATAAACATGTGATTACGAAAACAATTTAGATTCCAAATAGCCATTCTAATGATGCTAAAATCGGTAGTCTATCGATACCAACTAGATTTTTCATAACTTTGGAATGGCCTACATTTTGAACACATCATGACCAATTTCAAGAACGTAACTAAATTAATCAAAGACAACATCTGGCAAACTAACATTATTTCCTACTGCAAGAGGGGTGATCACATTCTCAAATATACCCCGCACCAGAGTCATCCGGCAAGCCCTACACACCGATATATCTGCTTGTTACTTTGCAGGATTTTCATACGATCGCCACTACAGTGCCATGGCGCTTTGATTTGAATAAGGGTGTTAGCAACTTATTTAGGGACTGGTCTGTCTCATTAAATCTATGGTAGACGAAAATGTACGGGTCCGGGTTGTAGGCGAAATGGATAAAGTGCAACAAGGTGTAGACAAAATTGGATTAGACAAATGGGCATAAACCAGTAGATGCTGTGTTTATATGTCTCATGCGGTCCCTAAAACATACGTTGAACAGTACCTTGTGTTAAGTATAGTATATAGTGAAGTAGCAAATGCGGTACACCAGTGCCTTGCACTCGTTTCGGACAAAAGAAATAACTTTTTCGAGTTTTTGTCTGCTATACTCGTCAATGTCATGGATGCGTTTTTCTAAGTTACATTTTACTATCCGTGTACATTCCTTTACAATTTTGCAATATGAAACTAGGTCCACAAACGGATAGTGTTCATTTGCTATCTAATGTAAAGTGTTTTACATTTTCCATTGTTTCTGCCTTTACTGCGGAAATGTATTGAGCTTAGGATGGCAGTTTGGTAATCTGGTATCTCATCTCATCATAACTACTTAGCCCTTCTCTCTTGACGACTTCATCTTTCCCCCGGTAGTGAGTCTAGCGACGAGGGCTGTCAATCCCGAGGGTTGTGAGTTTGAACCCCTGGCTCGGCCAGCATTCTTTCCGACGTTTGACAAATAGTCACTGTGACAAGTGTCGTCTATCTTTCACAATGGGGCTACAGACTTATAATGTGGAAAGCAGCCATTTTCCTTGGAAAGATTGTTGCGTGGAGTTACTTGGTGTGAGAAACCAGGAGGAACATATGAGTGAAGGTGAACTGCCGCGTGAAAAATAAATCCAATCAACTTTATAATTATATCTACAGACACTTTCAATATGGCTGTTTCTTACCAGAATTTTGGACAAATTACTTGTTACAGTTCAGAACATATTAATTAGTAACTTTAATTTGTTTAAATCAATATTTTTGCCTCCAGAAACATGTGGTTCTGATGCTGCTGAAAAAAGGGTCGGGAAAAAAAAAAAATTCCTTTGGAGATGAACACAAACTTTTATGCCTATAAAAACAGTGCACCTGTGGGAAAAAAATGAGAATTAGCGATGAAATTAAATTGCAGGCTTAGAAGGCCCATAAATGATAAAACATGTCAGATATCTTATTAGAAAATTGACAGACAGACTCAAATCAATATCAACCATGATAGTGTTCAGTTTCAAAAAACAAGTCCAAAAATAGTTCTGATATTAACTTATTCAACAAAAGCAATTGTTGAATTAAAATAAAGCCATGTCCATATTCTCTTCCAAGTTTTACTTGTTACATTTATTAGATTCAAAGTCCTCTCTTAAAAAATTGCAACGCTTGCAAACTAGTTAATGGTATGTCCTTCATAGGTCGCAATAACAGGGATTTCAGAGCTATTCAGACGTCTTTACCTCCACAGTTGCCACTAGCATACAGTGCTGACAATAGGGTAAAACATTGTTTCAAAATGTTCAGTTATGTTCAGAGTTTTGCTCTCGCTTTACAAATAATTAAGTATGTGAAATTAAGAGAACAAATACTTTCTTCGATAATAACAAAATTATGCAAAACTATAAAATAACAGTTGAACTTTCATGTTTCGAGGAAATAGTTTGGGGGATTTAATACTTTTTAAAACTTTTCTTCTCTCTAAACAGATTATTTTGAGATTAATTTCACAGGCTATAAGCTTATTTTAAAAACCAGTATGGGACATTTTTTTTTATGAACTTCTGTTTAGAAGTTATGTGATCTTGTATAAATAATAGAAATGTTTCATGATTTGACTGAAGTTCTCTGAGCATACAGTGCAAGACGTCTTCTTAAATCTGAAAATGTTACACTGTTTCAACAGTGACCCCTTTATAAATGATCTCTGGGCCTTATTTTAATTTGATAACCGAATACAATTATTTAAATACAAAATTTAAAGATAACAAATTATTGTAAACAGTTTCTTTACATGACTTACCTAAACTATTCATGTAAATTGGAATCTTCATACACAAAACAACGATTTTAACTGTTTTCATATTGCAGAGAGAGGCCAAACCATATTGTTATTTTCTCAAAATTAATTATTTTATAGACTTGGTTTAAACAAAAGGGGAGAAAGGAGTTAAATCTTCTGTAATTAGGGATATGATGCTATTTGTGAATGACTTTCATAAAACCTGATATATGTATGTTATATGGTAGTTTAATTTTCAAAGAACCTCATTTGACACTAGTTATAGAGTTACATTTCGTATTTTAACCCTTTTCCCTGATATGACAATTCTGCACAGCAGACCGACTTTGAACATATTTTTGTCAAAGATAGAAATCTCTATAATTGCAGGATGAACCTATGACCTACAAGTGGAAGACATTGTGGCAAATGGAGAAGAAATTGCTTGTTTTGAGCATTTTTCTCTCTTTGTCACTATGATCTTCAAAAGCCGGTCTGCTGCTGCGACGTCACAAAGCGGATCTTTATGAGGTAAAGGGTTAAAGCTTAACAAGTGTCTGTGAACACTGCACTGCAATACACTGTCAAAACAGTCAAATTTCAATAAAATCCAGGTCATTCGACTGTTAAAATACTCTAAACTTTCCTTGATTGGAACTTGTAATTTTACAAGTCCTACAATGACAAGTACAAGCGCGCGTAGCCTGGTCGATTTGTGGACTAGCCACGAATCTAGGGGGTCCGGGGGAATAGGCTCCCACTCTTGAAAAAAAATTCGTCTATATGGGCTCAAGTGACTTTCTTGGCGTATATATCACAATAATCTAAATGAGACTACTCGGATACCTTTATGTACGGCATATCTACACAAAATACCTTGAAACGTTTGCAGCATTCGGATTTATGTTTCCAACATTGACTGGCGCTCTCAACAAAAGTGTCGAAGAAACCGAACTGAGTGATCGCTGTTCATATGCCGGCTTTGGCATCACCAGAGTTAGGAAGAGGTGCTCTAGCTTCTCAACGACCGTCGCTATACGAGCATTTGAAAGTGTTAAGTGCGACTGTAATTTAGTTCCGATTTTCCATTGTGTTTTATGCTTACTTAGTTTCATGAAAATCGCAACAACCGTTTGCCCCTAGGAAGTAATACAGGAACGCCACTTCTTGAACGGTCTTATCATGTTCTCTGAAGTGGCTACCTCGGAGCTCATGATATAGCTAAGATTTAGACAGTAGAGCTTCTGCAGTGGTTGTACACTGGCGACGGGAATTATCTGACGAAACTCAGCAGAACACCACGGAACTTACCGGACATGTTAGGATGCTCCATCGTAGCCTAACCGACTTGCGTTGCTATGAGTCGAAGTACCTTCAAACAGAGCGCCACTTGCTCCATTGTAGACGAGTCAGTGACTTCGTCTGTCATAAACCACAACAGAATGGAACTCTTCTTGCATTCTGCGCAAAATTCTTCCTCTCCTGATTTTGGATCCCCGCATATCGTGATTACTTCATTTTGTATAGCGGACGAGTGTATCGCGTCACCATTATTCAAATGATCACGCAACACAGGGTGATATTTGCTTGGTATTCTAAAAGTGCATTTACAGTTACTATGTGTATCATCATCTGACCACGTATAGCTAGATTGTGTTTACGACAAAGGATATAACTCGTTTCAATAAGCCCTTGTAATACATATTGTTTGTTCTTGCTAACTAGGACATCATTGGCATAGGAAACTGATTGGGGCATATGATTTTCTTAATTCCAGACATAACTGCAGTGAAATAGTTCAGCCGCTTCAAGACGAATATGCGCCATGTGCTCTTGCGATTAATGTGAGCGGTGATGCCCTTGTCAAGAATTGCTTGGGTCGTATGAATTGTTGCAGGTTGCGCCACTTAGCGATCTCTTCTCAGATCCAAATCAATGGCACGGACCACTAATTCGCATCCAACAATAGACTTTCGAAAATCGTACTCCTATGTCTACACATTGAAAACATAATAAATGACTGTATACAAAATACATAGGAACTTCTAATATTATCAATCAAGTTTAGATTATTATGAGTCTTTCGTGACAATTTGATCATGTCTCTGTATTCTGATATGTCCGTTTTCACACCTTACCCTCCTTAGTGTCCAGTTCTTTATTGCATTTTTCTCATTTGTTTCATTTTTCATTTTGCCGAACTCCAAAACATATTTCTTACGCCACGTGCGTAGTGCGTAAGCCTAGCTACGCCGCCTGCAAGTAAGTAAAACAGCAGTTTCACAGTCACTGTCTCCCTTGTAAACCCAATTGTTTTACCACATATCTGCATAAACTTGTGAAACTAAACTTGTATGCAATTATATATATATAGATATATATATAAAGAGAGAGAGAGGGAGGGGGAGAGAGGAGAGAGAGAAGATAGAGAGAGAGAGAGAGAGAGAGAGAAGAGAGAGAAGAGAGAGAAAGAGGAGACGATGAGAGAGAGGAAGGAGGAGAGAGAAGAGAGAGAGAGAGAGATGTAGAGAGGAAGAGAGAGAGAGAGAGTGATAGTGAGATATATAGTTATATAGAGAGAGAGAGAGAGAGAGAGAGAGAGAGAGAGGAAGAAATATACATAGAAAGACAGACAGAGATAGACAGAGAGAGAAACACATACACACATAATACACAAATAGACAGATAGAGGGCGATGAGGGCGAGAGAGATAGAGAGAAGAGGGAGAGCGAGATCCAGAGAGGGGAGAGAGTGATGAGGGGGGACGGGGAGCTAGAGAGGGGCAGAGGGGTATGTGGAAAGAGAGCGAGGTGGGATATGGGTGAGAGAAGGAGATGGAAGGAGATAGAGGGAGAGAGAGGGAGAGAGAGAGAGGGCTAGAGGGATACACACGTACATATATGTATATATATATAAATAGAGAAGAGAGAGGAGAGAGAGGGGTAGGAGGAGACAGAGAGAGAGATGAGAGAGAGAGAGAGAGAGAGGAAGAGAGAGAGAGATGAGGGAGAGAGAGGATGGAGAGAGAGAGAGAGAGAGAGAGGAGAGAGAGGAGAGAGAGAGAAGAGAGAGAGAGGAGAGTGAAGAGAGAGAGAGAGAGAGAGAGAGAGAGAGACAGACAGACAGACAGACAGACAGACAAAACACAGGAGACATAGATAGAGTGACAGACACAGAGAGACGACTAGAGACAGGGCATAAAGACAGAGAGGGGGAGAGGGGAGAGAGAAACGTTCGGAGAGTAGTGTCTTCTACATATAATTAGTTTAATGATTTTATCAACATAAAAGGTGTATCTACATGTAAAGAAAATGTCACAGCTTTTTTTCATCTCAGTGTATGAGGATCCGCTGTGGTCGAGTGGTTAGCGTCGTGGATTCGAAACCGGGTGTCCCGGGGTTCGATCCCCAGTCGGGGCACTACGGTCATGGTGGAGTGCCCTTGGAAAGGCACATTTCCTAGCCTATTACTTGGTTGTATACCCAGGGGATCATGAATAATTTAATTTTAAATTGCAGCGTAAATGACCTTAAGCCTGTCCGATGCGCCGTAAAACAATATACATTCTTCATTCTTCAGTGTAAGTATATAAGTTTAAATCTAATGAAATGCACATCTGACTTGCGTACAGAAACGTGCTCGATGGCCTACTGTTCGATTGTTCAATCAACGGTATTTAATATACTTTCACAATTTAATGTATGCTTCAGACAGCTACTTTTCTCACGGTCTTTCCTTAATGAACACGTGAATTCCGTCTATAGCACCCATAACAAGCTGGGGATATGGGACTGGTTCTTTATCTTGGTCTACCAGCAGATCAAATCTAAAAGAAAAACAGTTACGTTCAACTGTGCACATGTATCAAATACGCAACTATACATTTTGCCACTCTATGTTCAACTCTTTAAATACTTTCATTATGAGAAAAGTTCCATATAAGTTGCCAGTTGCAGATTTTATGAAAAATCGATATCCAGTATCTGGCCTACAAAGCAATGATTAACCGAAGTTTAATATTTTTCACTTTTTATCATTCCAGAATATTTACTTTTGCTGTAACAAAGTAACACCTCCAATTGTCTGGATGTTAGATTTTTACCAAACATATATTAGAGCAGACAAAAATATAGTTGTTTTCTAGTCAGTGGATCAGAGGTAAAAACTCATACCTCAGTAACCAAAGGTCACGTGTTCGATTCCAAAGAGAAAGGAGGCTGCCAAAACATGCTATGCTTGTATTAATTGGTTTTCCACGAAGTAGATATCGATATCGAATTATTGATTTCTATATGTTGTAAGATACAATCTTCATTCACTATCAATGTAACAAGGGCTGTCGGAGGACAGCGCGCTCTACTATTCGATTGCTTATTTAAGTTACTGGGATAAAGGACTTTAATGTAGTTGCATGCAAAACATTATCAACCATTTCTTAAAGGGTGATAATTTGCTTTATATGCAGGATAGAGTTATTTAACTTGATTATGTCCATAGGTGTGATGGTTAGGAAGGGTGGTATAACGTTTCAATGGAATGCATCAAGTAGTTACTAAGATATGGACTCTTAATGTAGTTGCACGCAAACCTTTAACCATAATTTCTAAGTAAAAAAGGGCAACAATTTGCACCATATGCAGGATAGAGTTATCTTAATTGGTTGTGTTTATAGTTGAGAAAAATTGGGAGAGGTTGTATAAAGTTTCAATACAATGCTTCAAGTTGTTACTGAGATTACACTCTTAATGTAGATGCAAAACTTTTACCAGAATTTCGAAGTCCAAAAAGGGCCATAACTTGCATAAAATGCTGGATAGAGTTATCGTACTTGATTTTGTACATAGGTGTGATGATTGGGAAGGACTGTAAGAAATTTCAATGCAATGCATCAAGCAGTTACTAAGATATGGTCTCTTAATGTAGTTGCATGCAAAACTTTAACCAGAACTTCTAAGTAAAAAGGGCCATAACTTGCACAATATACTGGATAGAGTTATCATACTTGATTATTTACATAGGTGTGATGGTTGGGAAGGGTTGTCAATGCAATGCATAAAATGCAGGATAGAGTTATTTAACTTAAAAATCAACATATTTGTGATAGTTTGGAAGGGTTGTATAAAGTTTCAAAGCAATGCATCACGTAAATACTAGGATATCGACTCTTAATGTAGTTGCATGCAAAACTTTAACCAAATTTCTAGATAAAAAAAGGGCCATATATTGCACAATATACTGGATAGATATATCATACTTGATTATTTACATAGGTGTGATGGTTGGGAAGGGTTGTACAACTTTTCAATGCAATGCATCAAATAGATACTAAGTTATGGTCTCTTAATGTAGTTGCACGCAAAACTTTATCCAGAATTTCTAAGTAAAGAAAGGGTCATAATTTGTATAAAATGCAGGATAGAGTTATCATACTTGAAAATCTACATAAGTGTGATAGTTGGGTAGGGTTGTATAAGGTTTCAATGCAATGCATCTAGTAAATACTGAGATATGGACTCTTAATTTAGTTGCACGCAAAACTTTAACCAGAATTCCTAAGTAAAAAAAGGACCATAATTTGTATAAAATGCAGGATATAGTTATCTAACTTGATAATCTACACAGGTGTGATAGTTGGGTAGGGTTGTAAAAAGTTGCAATACAATGCATCAGGTCAATACAGAGATATGGACTCTTAATTTAGTTGCACGCAAAACTTTAACCAGAATTTCTAAGTAAATAAAGGGTCATAACTTGCATAAAATGCAGGATAGAGTTATCTAACTTGATAATCTACACAGTTGTGATGGTTGGGTATGGTTGTATAAAGTTTCAAGGCGATGCATCAAGAAAATACTGAGATATGGACTCTTAATTTAGTTGCACGCAAAATTTTAACCAGAATTTCTAAGTAAAAAATGGCCATAACTTGCATAAAATGCAGGATAGAGTTATCTAACTTGATAACCTACATAGGTGTGATAGTTTAATAGGGTTGCAGAAAGTTCCAATGCAATACATGTAGTATTTAAGTACTTGCATGCAAAACCTTAACCTAAGTGTGACGTGGACGCCGACGTGGACGCCGACGTGGACGCCGACGCCAGGGTGAGTAGCATAGCTCTCATATTCTTCGAATAGTCGAGCTAAAAATGATAGGTTAAAACTAAACCTAATATGTCTTAAATATAATTTAACATCCAAATAGAAGCATGTAAGGTTTTAATATATATTCCGTGCAGGGTAACTTGAAAATGTGATTAAATCACTAATGTACCTTAAAAGTAAATCTAGCTTAGGTCATCTAGTAACTAAATAATACGGATATGTAAGTTATGTACATTTATAGGAAAAAGAGACATACATACATACATTCAGTACAGTGGAAGCCACACAGAAGTTGCATTGACCTGACCTGGCAACAGTACGGATTTAAAAACAATCAACAATTTTAACAATTCTAAAGATTTACCGTTCAGCAATCCTGCAAACCCATATCTTTATTTCATTCATGGCAAAATGTTGTCCGATGCAATTCCTACAATATAATGATCTTGTAAATACGTCGATGGAATTAAAGTTTATTTTAAAAGATGTCGACATCCACCTTTGAGTGAACTTTAAAGGTACAGACACTGTTTTAGTCTTAATGATCCTTTTACAACTTTACAGAAGTAATAACCAAGACCTCGTTATAATATGAGAATAGTTAACATGATGGTTTCTGAAAGAATGTTTTACATAATAAATGAGCCCGTTGGTGCGACAACAGTACTCGTCCTTATATCTTCACAGTGTTGTTTCAGATAACCTCAGACTTATCAAAATCTACACAATTTGGCAAAATTTACTAACACGATTGTGTAAGCAATATGTAAACTGTGAAGATCTTGATCAGATTGTGAGGATGCACCAATTTTTCTCTTTTCAGCGGACAGCTCGTATGATAATAGAGGCTTAAATTACCTTTGACCAGCTGCGAACGGGATAAATGCAAACGGGTGCTTGTTTGCCATATTATCCGACAGAAACCTTTCTGGGTGAAATTCCTACGATTGAGAAAAAATAATGATTACACTCCTTAAACTTAAATGATATACCAATTGCGTCGGAACACGACTGTTGCTGCCAGAGAAGTTTCATGTTGGACATAGTTACCTTGAATACATTTCAATGGTATAAATAATTTTAATAATCTCAAAATAAATACCACAAGTTTTTTTGTTATATTTGTTTCATTGAAATTCTATAGTGGGATTAAAGACATATGTTATAAATAAGTTTCAGGTACACGCTTGCTATAATTATATAGGTTTATGCACAAAGGTCGGATATACTGTTAAGTAATTAATCATATTTGATGGGTTGAAATAAGGGAACAGTGTAAACGAGAAAATCATCTAAAGACATGCCATGATGACATCTAAGCTAATTCACTGACACCGACGACTTCTGATAACAATTGTACATGTATTTTAAACTGTTTCTCCACAGGCCGATTCTAACCTATCATATCAGCGATGTTTTCAAATTTAGCTACTAATATCATATTGAAATGGGCATTACCCTCTGTTATATTATGCAAACTGTGACGATTCTTTTAAGTACAACGGCATTGATATTTAGCGTCTTATAAGGATTCTAAAACATCAAAGTGACGATATCAAATCTTACCCAATGTTTGTCCCATACAGCAGGGTTATGGTGTATTAAATGTGGGAATATATCTATAACCTGTCCTTCTGGTAACTGTATTCCGTCTATAGTACGGGGCGTGTCTAGTTTTCTCGAGGTTGTTGGGACGGGGGAGTACATTCGCAACACTTCTTTGATAAAACAGGTGGTGTAGGTTAACTGACCCAGGTCTTCTCTATAATGAAAGATGAACTCGTCCTCGTAAAAAGGTTCACGTTTGAATTACTATACAATATAGTTTAAGATCAGCCTGTACATCTGATCAATCTTACCAGAATCTACACAAGTTGGCAGAATTTTTAACACATTTTTGTAAGCAGCATGTGAACAGATGTATATAATGTAGATGTGAATGCACATGCTGGTCTCGATCTACACTGCCCACAAAAGCCAAAAAATTAACCTTAGACGGGATCGAACAATAATTCAGCATGCATCACGTGTCAATTGGGACAGGTTTGCATTATATCATCCTGTTCAGTTTTTTCAGAATCTACACAAGTTGACAGAAGCTCCTGAAAAGCGTGTTAAACCCTTTCCCACCTGTAGACTCATTTTGACACATCTGCAGCAGACGACTTTTGAAAACGTTGCGACAAAAGGAAACAATTGCTCACAACAAGCAATTTTTCCTTTTGCCACAACGACTCAACTTGTGTCCGTAATTATACCTACAATCATAGAGATTTTCCATATTTTCAAAGTCGTCTGTATCATTATTACAATTTCGAAGATTTTATAATCGGCTAAACTTACAAAGTCAGCCTTTGTTTACCATAAAACAAAAAACTACTGGAGCATCATTCACCAATCAGTGTGAAAGCATCACAATCACATAACAACTTCGAAGATGTCATAATCAGACAAACTTACGCAGTCAGTCTCTGTCTGCCATGTAACACTGCTGTTACCTCTTCACGAATCTTGGCCCGCATATCCGGATATTTGGCCATGGAATAGATAGCCCAGCTGACAGCAGACATAGTCGTATCGTGTCCTAAAAGGAATAGTTACAGTCATGTAAATTACAAGATTTTGAATCATAATAATAGAGAATAATTCATTTAAATTTGGAAAAATATTGTTTTCCTTGACATTGTATTGTTGTCCTTATTATTTGATGTGGCAGAGCGGAACTCTGAATATCGGTTTTTTGGTACGATAGATGATTTACGGCGAAAATCGTAATGACCGCTGTTAATTATTTATGTAATTTCGATATTCACTCAACATTCATGCATGACTAGGAACAGTTCCGACAGTATACCTTGAAACATGTCTTACCCACAAAAATATGAGCCGTTCCACGAGAAATTCAACATTATGGACTCTGCGTAATGTATCGACTCAGATCAGCATGCGCAGTCCGCGCAGGCTAATCCGGGCCGACATATTCCGTCTCAGGGGAATAGAGGTATAGAGTATTATTTTAGTTTTTTTTGTGTTCATCACTTTTGCTTGTCTGTGATTGGCTAAAATATTTTGTTCATAACCTCATGAATAAAAAAAAATAACATCGGCGACGTGCTGTATTATGGAAAATAAAGTTGTAAAATACTAGTATGTTTTATTACTCACTGAAATAGCCATATTAATGCTAAAATATAAGGAATGGAGTACGGAAGCGTCCTAGTGCCAAATCATAATGTTCTATAAAAAAAATAACTCCTACATAGGAGATAAAAAAGCCTAATTAGGACTTTGTAACTCCAACGTAGGACTTTATAACTCCTAATTAGGCTTTTTTATCTCCTACGTAGGAGTTATAAAGTCCTACGTAGGAGATAAAAAAGCCTAATTAGGACGTTATAACTCCTAATTAGGCTTTTTTATCTCCTACGTAGGACTTATAAAGTCCTACATAGGAGATAAAAAAGCCTAATTAGGACTTTGTAACTCCTACGTAGGACTTTATAACTCCTAATTAGGCTTTTTTATCTCCTACGTAGGACTTTATAACTCCTACGTAGGACTTTGTAACTCCTACGTAGGAGATAAAAAAAGCCTACGTAGGACTTTGTAACTCCTACGTAGGAGATAAAAAAGCCTAATTAGGACTTTGTAACTCCTACGTAGGACTTTATAACTCCTAATTAGGCTTTTTTATCTCCTACGAAGGAGTTATAAAGTCCTACGTAGGACTTTGTAACTCCTACGTAGGAGATAAAAAAGCCTACGTAGGACTTTATAACTCCTACGTAGGAGATAAAAAAGCCTAATTAGGACTTTATAACTCCTAATTAGGAGTTTATAACTCCTACGTAGGACTTTATAACTCCTACGTAGGAGATAAAAAAGCCTAATTAGGAGTTATAAAGTCCTACGTAGGAGTTACAAAGTCCTACGTAGGAGTTATAAACTCATAATTAGGCTTTTTTATCTCCTACGTAGGAGTTATAAAGTCCTAATTAGGCTTTTTTATCTCCTACGTAGGAGTTATAAAGTCCCATGTAGGCTTTTTTATCTCCTACGTAGGAGTTATAAAGTCCTACGTAGGCTTTTTTATCTCCTACGTAGGAGTTACAAAGTCCTACGTAGGAGTTACAAAGTCCTACGTAGGACTTTATAACTCCTACGTAGGAGATAAAAAAGCCTAATTAGGAGTTATAAAGTCTTACGTAGGAGTTACAAAGTCCTAATTAGGCTTTTTTATCTCCTACGTAGGAGTTACAAAGTCCTACGTAGGCTTTTTTATCTCCTACGTAGGAGTTACAAAGTCCTACGTAGGAGTTATAAAGTCCTACGTAGGAGATAAAAAAGCCTAATTAGGAGTTATAAAGTCCTACGTAGGAGTTACAAAGTCCTAATTAGGCTTTTTTATCTCCTATGTAGGACTTTATAAGTCCTACGTAGGAGATAAAAAAGCCTAATTAGGTGTTATAACGTCCTACGTAGGATTTACAAAGTCCTAATTAGGCTTTTTTATCTCCTACGTAGGACTTTATAACTCCTACGTAGGAGATAAAAAAGCCTTATTAGGAGTTATAAAGTCCTACGTAGGAGTTACAAAGTCCTAATTAGGCTTTTTTATCTCCTACGTAGGAGTTCTTTTTTTTATAGAACATTATGATTTGGCACTAGGACGCTTCCGTAATGGAGCGTTTTTTTTTCGTTTTCATGGGGGTATAAACCAAAAAACCTGATCGCACATTCTATGAAACCGCTTCGAAAAAAAAGCTCTCCATTCCTTAAATGATTCCTGAAACAGAAAATCCACAGGAGGCGAAATGCGTCTAACCGGGTTAGCCTGCTCGGCAGGCTTAGGCTGATCCGGGTCGATACTTTACGCAGAGTCCACAAAGTGGTTTTTTTTCGCGGAACGGCTCATAAATATGCAGTTAACCGTACTAACCCTAATAGCTTCCGTGTCAAAAATAACGACAATTATAGCTTAAGACTGGTTCACACAACGAGGTTTCCTAATTGAAAGCCGTACATGTACTGTCTATGACTCATAACATAAAGAGCGATACTTTGGTCGCTATGATCATTATGTCTTCTTTGGATATTGTAGTACCACGCCACTTGAAAGGGGTCAGCCATTTGTGATTTATTGGACACCTTAAATGGCATTTTCTTCCGTTGATTGAATATGAATTGGAGTTAAAATAAATTTTCTGTATTCACAAGTCCTTGTCAAATGCTACATTGTAGGTTAAATAAATGGTTTAATGTAATTAGTGTTTAATTGTTTATAAATGGAAGGACATGCAAAATGTTTAGTTCTTGAATGCTATCCTTTTTATCAGGAATCAGGCAAGTAAATACCAATATGTATCAAGCTGGCGGCTCAATAACCAGCCATATCTGTCATATATGAACGGACACTACTGTTGTCACTGGAATTCAAACCTACGACCTCCGAGTACCATAGCGGATACCTCGACCACAAGGATATCGGGACCGGTATGTAATACATAAAAATGTTCATCATTTCATCATTGGCATGTTCATATAAAATAGTTAAAGACAGTATACGCATATGATAGAACAGTTATGAGATCACCCCTTTTAAGTTCTGACTGATTTCCACATGAGGTCTAATCGGTAACTTCCTTGTATGTACTTACTACTTAATAATGCGTATGACCGTGTGAAAATAGTAAAATTATTCAGTCTGTTGTTTTAGTTGCGAACTAAAAAGCCCCAGCTGTTTGGTTATAGCGCGGGTGCATCAGCACCATGCGCATATATTGGTTGTGTTTAGAACTATCACTGGTGCAATGGGCTTGCGCATGCGCCATGTTAATCGTCTTGATCGCGCATGCGCCGTATTTAACCGTCAGCTCCTGGATATTTCCGTAGCAGTTCGTCACTAGACTTGTTCTCGTTTTAGTTTGCAATAGAAGATTAAGATTAGTGAACCAGTCTATTTATATGCTTGTAGTTTATTTATAATTAAAATGTAAATTAAAACCATAGTTTTTTGATAACAGGAAAATGGGAATATTTTCATAATTGCAAAGTTACTGTGCTAAATTTTGCGATTTTAAGAATACTAATTTTGGGAGATCGAGGTCAACACGTTGGGAAAAGGTATTTTTGTTTTCGTTTCACGTATTTAACTAAAAAGCTATTGTTATCATATATTTATATCATATATTTAAAAGCGGGTTTCGAGCTTTTCGAATCAAACAGTATTTCTTAAGCCATAAAATGCTGATTCCTACGCTAAGATCCAATTGCTGCATATTGCAGCAACTCTTAATGTATTCAGTATCTTATAATATAACGAAAATGTCGCTGTAAACTCGTTATAAGCATGGGAATCGGTTTTGGTTCGATTCTTACTCTTAGCGGTCATGGTGGAGAGTGTTCTTGGTCATAAGTACTTCGCATCCGATGATTAGTTAGTGAGCCATGGGTTATTAAACAATGTAGGCATTGTCGGCGTGATACAAGTACAATACTGTTGAAAACGTCGTAAAACCCCAACAAATCAAACATGAATAATATTATAATTATTGATGAAGACCTTCAAACATAAACGTATCAACTTCATCCCGGATATCCTTGTCAGTTAGTCCAGCTCCATTGTCATCACGAGCGGTGAGCAATATATCCAAAAAATCCACGGTCCGCTTGTTTAAGTGTGCTTCATCCATCTCCTGTGGTAAAGAAGCATCAAAATACAGCTGCGGTGATAGACATCTGCGTAATGTATCGAACGGATCAGCCCGACACATTCCGTCTTAGGGGGATGGATGTATAGAGTAGTTATTCCTGAAACAGAAAATCCACAGGAGGCGAAAAGTTTCTATCCGGGTAGGCCTGTGTGGCATGCTTAGGCTGATCCGGCTCGATACTTCACGCAGAGTCCATAATGTTGATTTTCTCACGAGACGGCCTACACATTGATTATTGCAAATATACGCCCCTGAGCATTGAAATGTGTTATTTATAAAACATAATGAAATAGAACTGTATTCAATAAAGTGACTAATCCATTTCTTATGTGAACTGTTCCACGAGAAAATCAACAGTATGGACTACGCGTAATGTATTCATAAGAGTAATGATTCCTGAAACAGAAAATCCACAGGAGGCGAAGGGTGTCAGTCCGGGTCAACCTGCGCGGCATGCTTAGGCTGATCCCGGTTGATACTTTACGCAGATTCCGCAATTATGGTTGAGGCAGTACTTCTCCGATTGGTGATAAACATAATAGATTTACGTATATCATAATTCTGAGTAATGTAGGCAATCATATACTTTGTACGTACTGGAATAGGGCTAATTATGTCGACGAATTATTACCGAATATTTATCACGTAAACACATGGATTGGTAAGATACTTACAATAGCTTTGCGTCGTTCTGCAATAACATCTGCTGAAAACTTGTGTACGTAATCACACTGTGATTTGAAGTCCTTGTATACACCTGTTCTGTGGTAAATCGCATCAATGTATAACAATGGATTGCTAAAATATAGAATACAACAGAGTATAATACTTTCAATACTTTGGATGTGTATATGACGCAGTTGTTCCGAAACTGCTATGGAAATGATATTACAGATGATACCTGCTAATGGGTTTCATTTGGGAATAGGTCGACCATAACATGTAACAGAAAGTATCAGCGACGTCTAAGATTGTGGGTCTTATTACATATGCGTATAATGAAGACTCAGATCAGTCTGTACATATGCACAGTGTCGCCAGAATTATCTTTGTCCGCCTAAGTGTTAAATGGACATCTATGAACAAAATACTAGAAATGTAGCCCCTTTACCTGAACGTTTTTATAACGTTGCATGATGCCTAATTGAAATGTCAATTAGACCCCAAATCACAAGACAACGCTAAATTTATATGACTATAAAAAGTATAAAATTACGCATTTGTTAACATTAGTTCAGTTATATTACGGCGACAGTCCATTTATTCATGATCCCTGGGTAAACAAACCAGTACTAGGCTAGAAAATGTGCCTTGCCAAATGGCACTCCACCACGACCGTCGTGCCGCGACAAGGGATCGAACCCGGGACACCCAGTTTCTAATTCCCGACGCTTACAACTCGACCAATGCGGATAACTAAAGACAAAAATTGTACTTACAGGGACCGTTGAATAGTGTGGTATTTAAGGCGCTGTGTGGCCTTCAAATACTGGTTTTGGTCGCTGAAAAAAATCATACATTCACATTATATACATTAGCTGTTGAATATACAAAGAGTTTGTCCCAGAATAGCATAGGCGAATGCTTTTATCGCACTGATATATCAAGAAATACATTAGATTGAATCATTGAAGAAAGATCGACGGTATACGAAGAGAGACGATTAGCCCCGTTCTCATTAACTGTTCCCATCCAACATTGTCTGAACGCGATGTTTACCCGCTTAATACACGTTACACAAATATGTGTTTGTCTGAACGCGATGTTTACCCGCGTAATACACGTAACACAAATATGTGTTTGTCTGAACGCGATGTTAACCCGCTTAATACACGTAACACAAATATATGTTTGTCTGAACGCGATGTTTATCTGCTTAATACACGTAACACAAATATATGTTTGTCTGGACGCGATGTTAACCCGCGTAATAAACGTAACACAAATATGTGTTTGTCTGAACGCGATGTTAACCCGCGTAATAAACGTAACACAAATATATGTTTGTCTGAACGCGATCTTAACCCGCTTAATACACGTAACACAAATATGTGTTTGTCTGAACGCGATGTTAACCCGCTTAATACACATAACACAAATATGTGTTTGTCTGAACGCGATATTAACCCGCTTAATACACGTAACACAAATATGTGTTTGTCTGAACGCGATGTTAACCCGCGTAATACATGTAACACAAATATGTGTTTGTCTGAACGCGATGTTAACCCGCTTAATACACGTAACACAAAGATGTGTTTGTCTGAACGCGATGTTAACCCGCTTAATACACGCGATGTTACCGAGTACAGTCGGGTTTAAAGAGAATCAAATACTGTTTGAGCTATCAGGTGAACAGGGAAGATCCTGATTAGACTACGCTGACTAGCAGTTTGATCTGTATCGTTATTGATCGCAATATCCTGTCCTGAATAACTGTTTTCGTATGACGTGGCTCATTGCATTATAATACAGAATAGAACTTAAAATCCATCATGACAATACAACTTACCCGAGAGCATGTTCGGAAACATTTTCGTATGATAGGACACATCTGAGTAAGGCATGGAGCGTGGCACGGCTGATCAATGGCATGATGTCAAAACTCTTACCCGGCTTAGACTTACTGGATAACATAGTCTTGAAACAAACAAAACAAGATAACATAGTATTGAAACAAACAAAACAAGATAACATAGTCTTGAAACAAACAAAACAAGATAACATCGTCGACAAAAGTATACAAGCTTGCACGTTTATTGAGAGATCCAATTGCAAACATACCATGTGAAGTATGAAGTATAAGACATACATTGTTTAACCTAACTCGATATATATACGTAAACTATTTCCAAAAGGAAGAGAAATCAAAGCATCCGCAGCAGAAGATATTTGAACACATTATTAGTAAAGAAGGTTTTGTGTTGGAAAAGATTAACGTACCAGGTAGATGTCAGCCACTTCGTTAAATATGTCAACATATGGTTTAAGAATATCAAAATGAAATGCCGATGTCAGCAGTCGTCGATTTCGTGCCCATTTCGCACCGTTGCTGGCCAATAAACCATCACCTGTGTTATAAGATCATATCGTGATATTTTATAAGTAAATCTGAAAAAAACAAATACATGTCCATAATAGGGAAATATTGAGTCATGATATAGTTCCCCCAAGAGTGATGAAACTAGTGACGGGGCAGTGTCTTGGTCTTAACCCTTTCGCACTTACACAAAGTTGTAGCTTATGACATTGATAACATTCAAGCACAAATAATGAAAAAACCCTAGAAATCAAAGTTTATTTATTGAATAGAATTGAAATATTGTTGAGCAATTTCCCCATTTATCACATTGTTTTCAAAAATCGTCAGCTGTAGAGGCGTCAAAAAGCATCTATATGTGGGAAAGGGTTAAACAAACCTACGCGTTTACGTGTTTACATGTATTACGATTGCGATTTTATTTATCTCGTTCCCACGAGATAATAACTCGTTCCCACAAGATAATTAAGTCGTGGGAACAAGATAATAACTCGTTCCCACGAGATATTATGTCGTTCCCACGAGATAATAAGTTGTGGGAACGAGATAATAAAGTCGTTCCCACGAGATAATAACTCGTTCCCACGAGATAATAACTCGTTCCCACGAGATATTATGTCGTTCCCACGAGATAATTAAGTCGTGGGAACAAGATAATAACTCGTTCCCACGAGATAATAAGTCGTGGGAACGAGATAATTAAGTCGTTCTCACGAGATAATAACTCGTTCCCACAAGATAATAACTCGTTCCCACGAGATATTATGTCGTTCCCACGAGATAATTAAGTCGTGGGAACAAGATAATTAAGTCGTTCCCACGAGATAATAACTCGTTCCCACGAGATAACGAGATAAATAAAATCGCACACATGTCACCTCTGTGCCACCGTAGTCCCGGATAGCAGGTGCCCGCCATTTTATCACGTGACCAACTGACGTATATCAAAATAAATATACGGCACCCTGTTATCGGGTCGATATAGCTACACGTGACAGGATAAATCATGAACAATGTATAGTGTTATATCTAGACAACGTTGAATGTGTTATGAGCATTGCTTGCGAAAGAAAATTCCCCGCCAGTGTTTATAAATTTACCACAGAACGGTTCATGGAGAATGTCTCCGATAAACAACAAGAAGTATTTTGATACAAAGCATTAAAGACGCCACGCATGCTTTTGAAGCACGACTTAAAGAAATCAGATGCAGTTCAGTACATTTCAATAACATTTGCAAACAGACAGGATCTAAATATTTTGAACAAGAAGGCTAAATGTCCCTTAATTTTAAAACAGACAAGATGTAAATATTTTGAACAAGAAGGCTAAATGTCCCTTAATTTTAAACAAGTAAAAACTGAAAAAAGTAAAAAAATTGTGGCAAAAGGAGAAATTGCTCGTTTTGACCAATTTATTCTTTTGTCAAAAAGTTTTCAAAAAGTCGTCTCCCCAGAGGCGGCAAAAAGTGTCTATATGTGGGGAAGGGTTAACGGTGCAGAAATCCAGATTATAGATAGTAAAGTCAACGTTTTAAAACTGTTCAAAAGTTGTCTTGAAATATTAGAATTCTGGGATAAAATCAGAGTAATCATTTCACTTTCGAGCACAATGAACATCTAAAAGGTGATCGTGCATGCTTCATTGTTACTGGGTAGACATACCCAGTTAGTCAACTTGTGTACATGTTATGACTTTCAATTTACTGTTTTCAACATTTACTGCCAAAATATTTTTGAACTTACTTAATTTGTTGTCACTATTAGCAATATTTGCCAAGGTTCAACATTTCATAATTTTAATTTGCATCTGGAGTTCAGCAGCTTTAAAGGATCTGTCTCGCGATTTTCTAAACTAAATACACTTAAACCACTTAAAACAGATGTTAAAGTGGTTATAATTTCCAAAAAGGTGAAACTGTATGTGTATAGTGTGCAACAATTTCTTAACACTATTACTATTGTTACATGTAGTTTGTTATCTAGAACATGAACATCGTACACTTGTTTGTGAACATGTTCTACTATATGAAATATCCATACATATACTGCTAATGTAGATGATACATTATGTTATTGTTTAGCTTAGTATTTACCCAAATAAATAATTGCGATAGTTTATGTTGTTTTGCAATTGCCCCCAACCTCCATCCCTAAAAAAGATTAGACATTTCCTCTACAAAAATGAAAAACACGAACCTATCCATGGTTGAACTATACGGTATGGTCCAGCGATGCCGTGGTTTTTGGGTATCCCGTTGGCCGATAGGATGGCTTGCATTGCGTCTGGGGTTGCTGGACAGATTACGGGATACACACATAGATTCCAATAAACAATCCAGCGCGGGGACGCTTCCTCGATGTAATCTTGTAAGATTTTTATCAAATCGCCTTGGTTTTTCACCTACAATATATATCGAATAACAGGCAATTAGAAATTAACCACGCCTGGTGAATTGGGGTGCATGACAGAATGATGCATGCATAGTCCGCGGTCATCGTCAATTTAGTGTCACAATAATTGCAATCGATTCAATAGCATGTAAGAGATAACACATTGATCTACTCGCTGTTCCGCCATTTTAGCTTACTTCTCGATTGCTTTTTGTGTTGTTGTTGATCTTCTTCTTCTTGTCCTGTTGATTATTTGGTAAGGTGTTAATGTGCACTATCACAGAAGTATGTATATATGGTTACTTTTCATTCGAAGGATAGAGGCTGTTTAAAAAGCAGGCATTCCATAAAATACATCGTTGAGAGGGAAAGTGAAATCGCTACAAAAATACCTTTTCTAAAATGTTATATGTATTTTGAATTGAACACTCTCAGCAGATGTGTATATTAGCATTGCTCTACGAAGTCCAAACGTTATGTATTTGTAAACAGTTTTCATTCAGATCACCCCGATCACATGCGCAGTTTGATCTGGCTATGTACTATTCGTCAATATGCCATAGACTTTCCATTTGAACATCCTTCAACATTGGAGACATCAAATCGTTACCACATCAAAAGGCAAATTTGACGCCATTTTGACGGTGTCGTAAATAATAATTACCCGAATAAAACATCCCGTCATAATAACGATGTTCGACATAATCATAATGACGATGAATGCACATAACGTAAAGACGCTTTGACATAGCATACAAATGTAGTAGCATAATAAACAGATGTTAATGAAGTTTTGGCATATTAGAATTGTAACGGGAACGGGTTATAGGTATGAATATCACTTCTACGGCCTATATATCACCATCATCACCGGACCCCGGTGGTTCCCAGTCATGTTACATAGACTCCGCTCTGGTATACTGATTGTGTCCAGTTGTGTGACTTCGGGTCGAAGTCAAGAGAAAAGAGGGAGAAATGTAACGGGAACGGGTTATAGGTATACATATCACTTCTACGGCCTTGTCGTAGAAGCCGGCTTTTATAGCGAATTTGGTAGAGTGGTTGACTTTTTCGTAAAGTTAAGCAACGTTCATCACGGTTAGTGACTAGAGGGGTGACCCGCGATGGCTTAACGCCGGTACAACGTTACATAATTTAGACAACAATAACACAATTACGTGTACACGTGACATAAAGATAAATGCAGATAACCTAATGGAGTATGCACATAACGAAATAGGAACTGCACAAAGCATACTAACCGGTACATATCATGTAATGTAGTGTGTAAATAAAAAATGGGAAATGAACAAATCATATGATTAGTACACATCTCGTTATTCAGTTTGCACATAACACAATGGAAAATGCGCAAAACTTTACAGATAAGCGAATATAACACAATAATATTTGCACATAACGAAATTGACAATGCACAATACATAATCATCGGAACACATCACATACTGTTGGGTACACATAACGCAATGGAGAATGCACGATACATACTGATCGTTAACATCAAGTAGTGATCGGTACATATATCTAAATGGTAAATGCACAAGAGATAATGCTCGGTATACATCACATACTCAATCATGCACATACAAATTGGAAAGTGCACAGGGTATAATGACTGGAAAGCATCACATAACGAAGTATGCACATAAAGAAATAGCCAATGTATAACGATTGAAATACATCGCATGAAGATCGGTAAACATAATACATCGAGAATGCACATGATATGATGCTCGGTACACATCACATAATCAATTATGCACATCACGAAATGGAGAATACACAAGACATAGTGACCGTACATATCACATAATGATGTGTGTACATATCACATAATGATGTGTGAACGTATCAGAACGTAGATTGAACATATCACAACGACGTGTACAAACTACATTAAAATAAGTTCATAATACTATAAATGAAGTATGCAAGACACAACGATCGGTACATATTACATAATGAGGTATACTCATAACGAAATGGATAATTTGCAAGACACAACGATCAGTATACATAGTATAATGAAGTACGCACATAGCGAAACGGAGTATGCACCTAACACATTAATCAGTGAACATAGCATACAGGAGTATGACATGATAGTGTAAAGACTACAGAGGTCCAGATAAGGAGGGGTATTCAGCTCTTGTTTCCGAAATTTCTCTCTTATTATTAAAGCGAGCCCTATGTTGTGGGTTCTCGAACGAATTGTCCCACTGAGACGATTCTTTTGAGTACTCACAACAAAGGGTTAGAGGATAAAATTAGGATTGTAGAACATGCAAAACTCCCCTTATCTAGAGCTCTGATAGCGCTTTCCCGAGTCAGGCCTATGCTATGGAGTTAACCCGGGTATAAGTTACCCTGAGAAACTGCTGAATGCACCTAATGAAGGTATTTATATTGCAGGGTCAATATGTATAACGCACCATGTGAAACAAACCATAAAACCAGTGATTCCCTTTCACAAGGGGTAATCCTTCCACACATTGTTTCGCTGTCTGCCATTTGAGCAATAAGTGAACAACTTTCCAACACAACCAAGCGAATGCGATAGATAACACATATATCAACATTGTCACTGTAAATATTGATTGTCCTTTATGTATAATCCGTATTCACATTTACTCTAAACTGTTTAAAAATAGATATATTACGAGTATTGCTAGTGGACGGGTATATATATATATATATATAGCACTTAGTTCCTGCATGTAGTATAACATAAATATATGTAAGGTACATGATTAGAATGTTATCTAGTAAGTGTGTGTGTGTGTGTGTGTGTGTGTGTGTGTGTCTATTCGTAAAATCTATTATCCGATAAAATTCTCCCCCTTGTTTTCGAATCCTAGAATACATGCTGTATTTCAAAAGGGGGTTATTCAGTTTTAATAGACGACCATTATAGCATTATGGGTTATGGTTCGTTCAATAGCACAGAAACTTGTTTTTAAGAAACACCAAAATGTCAAAGAAAACATACAGGCTGACGAACACCTTTTCGTTTTATGAGGTCAAATAGAAAGCCACCCTATATCCCGCACTGAATTTTACTTTCACAATGTTCTGATAGTAGCTCTTTTAAAAGGTGTCAATATAGCTAAAAGCAAACAATACTGATAAATTAGTTAGAAGTTATTCATCTTTATTAAAAACACTTTCAACATTAAACAAAATCGTTATTGTTCAATGGGAGACAAAACATTCAGTCTTATATATATTCATCGGAAATATTCCCTGGACCCGGTAAACCGGTCCGAATTGCTTCCCTTTGACATGCAGAGTTAACTTTTTTTAAACATGTTTCTACTTGGCCTGTCACACCTAGCCGATTTGACTCGCCGGAGCTATACCGGTGCACAAATTTAGCTATTTTCGGGGATCGGTACTAGTTCGGCAGCGCAACGGTAGCACTTCGCTAAGGACGGTAGTACATCGTCAGGACATCGTCACAACATCGGCGAGAAAATTAGCAACGTCAGGCGACGGTATACATTTTTGAACATGTTTAAAAATGTCTGCCGTTGCGCTGCCGGAGCGAGCAACGAAACTACAACGTATGGCTTCGTTAATGTCGATAGAGCACCGGTAGCACCCCGTAATAGATCGGCGGTTCTCCGATGGCATCAATGTGTACTGTAATTGTACAAATGAGATACCGTAGTCCTGCCGATGTACTATCGTTCTTAGTGATGTGAAACAACACTACATCGGTATTGCTACAGCCAATTGTGATTGTAAATTGTGTGCTCCGATTTAGTCCCGGCGAGGTACATCGGTAGTGTATGACAGAGCCTTTACATGGGTGACCATTTTACCGTTTTACATACTAGGGATAGAAATTTGCCTTTAGATACATTAAGTGTGTTATTTATAGCCTCCGAACCCTATATCGTGGTTTTGTATTAACCCTTATCCCGCGTGACTTGGAGTAAAATGTACACAAGCACAACCTTAAACAAAATGTGCCTATGTCAAAATAAACAACTTAAACAACATATGCGTATTTCATAATGCATAGCAACGTTAGCGTATGTCGTATGCACAACTTAAACAACGTTTTCGTATGTCGTGATGCACCATTTGTACAACATTTGAGTATGTCGTAATGCACAACTTAAACAACGTTTTCGTATGTCGTGATGCACCATTTGTACAACATTTGAGTATGTCGTAATGCACAATTTAAACAACGTTTTCGTATGTCGTGATGCACCATTTGTACAACATTTGAGTATGTCGTAATGCACAATTTTAACAATATTTGCGTATGTCGTAATGCACAACCTTAAACAACGTTTGCGGATGTCGTATTGAACAACCTTAATCAACGTTTGCGGATGTCGTATTGAACAACCTTAAACAACGTTAGCGTATGTCGTAATGCACAACCTTAAACAACGTTTGCGGATGTCGCAATAAACAACCTTAAACAACGTTTGCGGATGTCGTATTGAACAACCTTAATCAACGTTTGCGGATGTCGTATTGAACAAACTTAAACAACGTTTGCGGATGTCGTATTGAACAACCTTAAACAACGTTTGCAGATATCGTATTGAACAACCTTAATCAACGTTTGCGGATGTCGTATTGAACAACCTTAAACAACGTTTGCAGATATCGTATTGAACAACCTTAATCAACGTTTGCGGATGTCGTATTAAACAACCTTAAACAACGTTTGCGGATGTCGTATTGAACAACCTTAAACAACGTTTGCGGATGTCGTGTTGAACAAACTTAGACAACGTTTGCGGATGTCGTATTGAACAACCTTAAACAACGTTTGCGGATGTCGTATTAAACAACCTTAAACAACGTTTGCGGGTGTTGTTTTAAACAACGTTTGCAGATGTCGTATTAAACCCACCTTAAACAACGTTTGCGGATGTCGTATTGGACAACCTTAAACAACGTTTGCGGATGTCGTATTAAACAACCTTAAACAACGTTTGCGGATGTCGTATTGAACAACGTTAAACAACGTTAAACAACGTTTACGGATGTCGTATTGAACAACCTTAAACAACGTTTGCGAATGACGTATTGCACAAACTCAAAGAACGTTTGAGGATGTCGTATTGAACAACCTTAAACAGCGTTTGCGGATGTCGTATTGAACAAACTTAAACAACGTTTGCGGATGTCGTATTGAACAACCGTAACCATAGTTTGCGGATGTCGTATTGAACAACCTTAAACAACGTTTGCGGATGTCGTATTGAACAACCTTAAACATCGTTTGCGGATGTCGTATTGAACAAACTTAAAGAACGTTTGCGGATGTCGTATTGAACAAACTTAAACAACGCTTGCGGATGTTGTATTGAACAAACTTAATCAACGTTTGCGGATGTCGTATTGAACAACCTTAAACAAAGTTACGGATGTCGTATTGAACAACCTTGAACAACGTTTGCGGATGTCGTATTGAACAACCTTGAACAACGTTTGCGGATGTCGTATTAAACAACGTTTGTGGATGTCGTATTGAACAACCTTAAACAAAGTTTGCGGATGTCGTATTGAACAACCTTAGACAACGTTTGCGGATGTCGTATTAAACAACCTTAAATAACGTTTGCGCATGTCGTATTAAGCAACGTTTGCGGTTGTCGTATTGAACAAACTTAAACAACGTTTGCGGATATCGTATTGAACAACCTTAAACAACGTTTGCGGATGTCGTATTGAACAACCTTAAACAACATTCGTGTATGTCGTAATGCACAACCTTAAACAACATTCGTGTATGTCGTAATGCACAACTTCAACAACATTTGTGTATGTGGTAATGCACAACTTAAACAACATTCATGTATGTCGTACTGCACAACCTTAAACAACGTTTGTCGTAATGCGAAACCTTAAACAACATTTGCGTATGTCGTAATGCACAACTTAAACAACGTTTGTGTATGTCGTAATGCACAACCTTAAACAACATTCGTGTACGTCGTAATGCACAACTTAAACAACATTTGTGTATGTGGTAATGCACAACCTTAAACAACATTTGTGTACGTCGTAATGCACAACCTTAAACAACATTTGTGTATGTGGTAATGCACAACTTAAACAACGTTTGCGTATGTTGTAATGCACCACTTAAACAACGTTTGTGTATGTCGTAATGCACAACTTAAACAACATTCATGTATGTCGTAAAGCACAATCTAAAACAACATTCGTGTATGCCGTAGTGCACAACTTAAACAACATTTGTGTATGTCGTAATGCACAACTTAAACAACATTCGTGTATGTCGTAATGCACAACCTTAAACAGCATTCGTGTATGTCGTAATGCACAACCTTAAACAGCATTCGTGTATGTCGTAATGCACAACTTAAACAACATTCGTGTATGTCGTAATGCACAACCTTAAACAGCATTCGTGTATGTCGTAATTCACAACCTTAAACAACATTTGCATATGTCGTAATGCAAAACTTAAATTACCCTAAAATCCCTAAGCCATTTAATTATATTTTTGTTTAAGTGGATTTTCCCGAGACACGTATTTCACTGAGCCAGTGTCTTTTCTTGAGAGTCAATATCTATTCTTGGGAGTCAATATCTATTCTTGGGAGTCAATATCTATTCTTGGGAGGCAATATCTATTTTTGAGAGTCAATATATCACACCATGTATGTCGTAATGCACAACTTAAACAACGTTTGCGTATGTCGTACTGCACAACTTAAACAACATTTGTGTATGTCGAAATGCACAACCGTAAACAACATTTGTGTATGTCGAAATGCACATCCTTAAACAACGTTTGTGTATGTCATAATGCACAACTTAAACAACGTTTGCGTATGTCGTAGTAAACAATCTTAAACAACATTTGTGTATGCCGTAATGCACAACTTAAACAACATTCGTGTATGTCATAATGCACAACTTAATCAACATTCGTGTATGTCGTAATGCTTAACATTAAACAACGTTTCCGTATGCGGTAATGCACAACCTTAAACAGCATTTGCGTATGTCGTTATGCACAACTTAAACAACATTCGTGTATGTCGTAATGCACAACCTTAAAATTTGTTTCATGAAATAAGTTTTTAATTGACATGCGTAACAATGTGTCAGATTCGAAAGACAGTATGTAATAGTCCACATATCCCGTTATGGGCATAGTTTTATTCCAGTGTTATCTGCTATATTGTCTATGCACTATACATACAATATATATTTCAATTGAGTGTTTGGTGTTTTATGCCGCCTTTAACAATGTTTCACTTATATCACAGCGTTTCATGGGTAGGTTACCAGTACTTCTGGTCCATTTATCATGACACCAACCAGTCAGTCGTAATGCTAGCCCCACAACCCTTGGCGCCAAGGAGGGCAGCCTTTACTACAATGTTTAAGGTCTTTGGTATTACCTAGCCGGAGATCAGACCCGCGACCTCCCGCACCCGAGTCGGGCGCTCTACATCAACACCATCATCGAGTCGGAGATATATTTCAAGGAAGCTAATTTGGATGTGGTCAAAATACAAGAATAGTGTGAACTCAGGCGAGCCCATGTAAATGCACAGTCACGCTGAAGCAAACACTGTCATGCCTTATGTAATGAAGTCCTTGGTGTTACTTCTGACATCATTCCAGAAGTGTAGCCCCGGTGGTTATACGTCAATGCATAGTTATACAATGTATAAACTGGTTATATTTAAGGAATATGAGATTATAGTCAATAAAATCATGTGATTGGCATTTTACCAGAGACAATGTCCTTCTTTACCTGTTTTGTTAACCCGGACCTACCGCGCAGAAGAAGTTTGACGAAACCTGCATCAGACGACTTTAAAAGGCAATGTGACTTAAAAAGGAGATTGTTATAATGTTTTCAACTCGATTCAATAATCATATGTTCATGAATAGAGATTTTCAGCATTTGTGCCAAGTCGACTGCTTCAGATCTTCTTTGATGTGGGAAATGTGGGAAATGATTAACACACATATTTGCTCGACAATATATTTGACTGTTGACATGAATAGGAGCTTCCTTAATCCTCCAGCTAGCGTACGTTTACGGCCCTTTGTTCAAGTGCAAGCATGCTACTTGTTATTGTTAAACTAAACGATGTTAGCCTTGTTCTAGTGATGATTTTGATTTTTTATACTCGGGGTCTGTACCAATCTTATTGTAAACTGACCTTGGTTTTAACCCTTATCCCGCTCCAAGGGACTTTAAACAACATTTACGAATTATGTACGAAGCTAAACTAATTGTACAAGTGTGAACATAGTACACTCCGATCAGCCAGTCTTATCTTCGTATTTATTGTTCGCGCCACATTTACCATTATTTATCATGTAAATAACCATAACAAATCAGCAATTATGATACTAATTGTTGGTATTCAGTGGGATTCGGAATTAATAGTATTGACCTTTCCCACATACAACACATATGAAGCAGACGAATTTAAAAACATCTAGGTACAAATATGGAAACACGCTTACGAAAGTGTAATTTGAAAGGATTATGGCAAAAGTAGAAATTGCCTATTATGAGCAATTTTAACTTTTCCCTCAATGTTTTCAAAACGTATCTGCTGCAAGTGCTTCAAAATGCCTTTGCATGTGGGAAACGGTTAAAGTACAACATGTATGGATCCAATCTATTACATCGATTAAGACAACGTATTGTGTCATCCAATCGTTATTCAACTAATATTTCGGCATGTATATTAACATCAATATATTAACATTAAATTCAAATATGTAGTGTGATAATCATTATATTTAACCCATTGAGAGATGCCAATAAATAAAGACCCTTTAAGCTATTAAACTTGGACCGACTAATCATTCACTGATCATATCTCCAACTGTCAACACTATAATACACTAAAGGAAGGATTCACCTCTTAAAGAATTATCTAGTAGAACTGTTGAAGTGAAGTCGTGAATTACGTAAGTAAATAATTAAAATAATATTTGTTGTGTATTACTAGTGTTAGTATTATCATCATAACATTAATATTTATTATTAATTTCATTGGTTGTATTTTTTCATTATTTTTGTTATCATTAACATAGAATGCTTTTCTTCTTTTACTGTTTGCCTTTGTTTCGTTTTGTAAATTTCACAAAAGTTCAATTATTTGCTGTAAACAATATTAATATCGATGGAATAAATAAAAGAATGATTTTTCTTATTATTATCCTTTTCTATTCTGAAATATCATTATTATCCCCTCGCGCCGAGGTTATCAACGGGTTGTAGGGATCCGCCCGTACGTGACCCAACGAAGTCATCGCACTAGCGATTGTTATTAAATTTCACAATTTATAGGTTCAAACGCAGTGTCTCTTGTTCTCTTGTACGAGATCGCATTTCATCGAACTAGGTCAAGGTCATGTTGACTATATTAGTGTCGTAACGACGTCATGGCTCTTACCACTTCATTTCTTTTCATACTTCATACTTCATACACTGGTTCAGTGTCAAGAGACTTTGGACGGGTTTCGCGTCTCACCGACCTTGTGCCAAGGTCAAGATCACAGTCACTATAAAACGTCCGTACAAAACTACATCATTGCTCAAGCACTTTCATTTGTGGACGGAATTCCTTCATTTATCACACAAGGTTTAAGTGTTAAGTAAGCTTGGACAGGTTTGCGTTTCGTCGACCATAAAGTAATCGCTTTCGTACTTTCATTTGGGGATAGAATTCTTTCATACTTCATAAATATTTACAGGGTCATGAGATAGTTGATAGGGTTTGCGTTTTACCGAAATATGTCAAATGTCAAGGTCACAGTGACAATAATATATCTGTAAGAATTTACAATTTCGCGTTTCACTGACTTCGCTAGGTCAACATTTCATGCGGAAAACATGCTTGTAACATTTTACATAATCACAAGGGAAAGGCATGTATTTTATAAACACAGTGTCTGCATTTTATTTGTAAATCAATTAATGAAAGACTCTTGCCTTAGCAGTCTTCAGACGGAACGGAAAGTTTCCTTTCCGAGACTAATATTTCCCCCCCGCCTTTATCTTGCTTTTGACACGCAGACTCAAAATAGTTACACGTTTACATTATGTACTCGATTAATCCAGGGACATATCTACGTCCCTGATTAATCTCAATTATCATAACATAACATTATACATGTATTTGGTTTTAGTGTCATACGTCCAATATTCATTTTCTTTTTGGAACTTTGTGTATGGGTGTCAATTATCCTGTCATAATATTAATGATAATGATAATCGTGGATCTGCTTTCAGGAACGATAAAGATGGAGGGTGAAGACGTTCAATATCGGCATAAATTTAAAAAGAACTGGTCTGATATGAAGGATGTTTTATCAACACAATGGCGCAAACTTTTGGATAAATGCCTAGAAAACGGGATAGTAGATTTTGAAGACATTGAACGCATTCAATCGGAGCTTCATGACAGCGACACAGTACAGTTACTTCTACTAAAAGTCATCCGACTGAAGAAGTTTGAGGTATTTCTCACTATCATGGACACGATGTGTATTGAATTCAAGCAACTCGCTGATCGTGTGAGAGAGACGGGTAAGTTCGTACTAGATAACCATTATGCCATGACACCAGCAAAAAATACATATTCAAATAGTTTGTTTTATATCACTGCTTGCCAAACTTAGTCAGCAATGATAACGACTTACTATACTAGTCTGAGTGAAAACAGACCCAATACTTCGCTTCTGGTATTAGGTCTATATGCCATCACTCTAACTTCATCATCATCCTTATTTGGGCATGTCTCTCGAATGTTTGTCAACAAATAGTATACGGTATATTTGGTTTCTTTATATTTCTAGTGGTTGACACCCAGTCTGGAGAAGTAAATGGAAGCTTGAATCGGGAATCTGATATACCAATATCAACAGCTCGGCATGTTGTGGATGAAGTGTTGCAGGGTTTCAGTGAACGTTTATTAGAGAATGGTGAACAGTTACGCCAGTACATTGACGAAAAGGTCGAAACTGTTGTCACAGACAAAAAGAATTTAGTAGAATTATACACGAAATGTCTCGAGTTGAAGGACCAATACATAGTTTTACAAAATTCTTACGCAAACGCACGTGTCAAAATTAACGAATTGACGATATTGGCACAACAAAAACACTTTGAAAATTCTAAACTTTTGCAAGAGATCAAACACTTAAAACAGAAAATAGTAGACTTAGAAGAAATAGAATATCAAGTTGAAAACATTGAATCAAATAACGTTCTAATAAACAATCAGAGAGAACAGTTGGTGCAACTCGAAACAGCCTACATCGACAAAGAACGCGAACTGTCGAGTCTTAGAGATGGTATAGAGAAACAGACAACTACAATTAAAGACAAAGAACGAGAACTTCAAAACGCCAAAGACAGTATTGAACAACTTAAACAAGAAAAGGTGAATCTACAAAGTCAACACGCGCATCAAGCTGCTGATAAGGCCAATGACATTATGAAAAGATTGGAATTATTGTTACGAGATATTGAAATTGGGGGTTCAGGTGTCGTCATGGGCAGGGCATGTCCGACGAATGTTAAGCAACGCATCCGCCGATAATGCTGGTATGGTCACATGGCAATTGATATCTGTTCTATCGCTAAATTGAAAACAATACTTAAATAAGCGATGCTTCAGGAAATCCAACATTAGCGTAATTATTACACTTGTTAACACATATCCGACTTCGCACTCAAGCTATCGTATCCAAATAGAAACTATTTTTCAGAAATGTCTTGAAACCTTCTATGACTCATTGGTGCATAGCCAGCCAGCCAGATCTACGCTGGTTACAAAAGCCGTTAAGCTGGGTTTCTCATAACACAGTTCAAATGGACTATTTTGTGTTATTAATGGGCATTTTATCCTGTCATCAATCATTTATTAAGCATGTCCATTCTGATCGTAAGACAGGTAGAGGTAATTCGAACCTTTTCGTACCAATAACCATTTCTAAAGTACTAAAAGACAAGGTCTTTATCACCATTTCTTCTTCCGTCATTTCGTTAAATACTTAATTGGTAATACATTTACACTTATCGGAAGAAGGTAAAAAGAAAATGGTTTTTTTTATTTCAATCCGGTATCTAAAACATTGAAGAAAAAGCGAAAGTTTGTAAATTATGGCGAAACTTGTTGAAGGTTAAATGGGCGACGGACATTGCTTGTTTCATAAAACGTTTCAATGAACGAATCCTAAAACTTATAAGATATACATGCTTAGTTGAAACCTTAAACTATGAATGTCTAAACGTTAAGTATATGTAGACCTATATACCGTACAGCTTGATAAACCAATTAAAAACAAGAGCACCGCGTACGGCACAGACGCTCGACTGATAGGGAGAAAAAAAAAGAAAAAATTAGCTAAACAAAAAACCTTAACCGGACGACCACGCCGCCGCCGCCGCCGACGCCGACGACGACGCCATGGTCATGACAATAGCTCTCATTTTTCAAAAGTCGAGCTAAAAAGAGTACATGTTTGCGTCTTTCAGTATACTATTTATATAGCCTGTTAAGTCTGGCTTTCGAGATATTTAAATGATCATATATATGGAAGGGAATATCCGCCAAAACTCTATGTGTCTAGATGACATTCTTATTTATAAACATTACATGCTCATGTGTCTTCTTTCTTAATTCTTACATGCATGTCTCATCTCATGTGTCCTTCTTACGAGTGCATGGTGTATGATGCTTATTGCATCTTTCATTACATTCTTATTTATAAACATTACATGCTCATGCGTCTTCTTTCTTAATTCTTACATGCATGTCTCATCCCATGTTTCCTTCTTACGAGTGCATGGTGTATGATGCTTATTGCATCTCTCTTTCTAACACTTGCATTCGTCTTACCGTATTCGTGTAAATGCCATTCGTCTAAGTCATATTACGACGCCAGGTGGCTATTTAAATTAAATTCTTATTCCAGGGAGATAACCGCGTATCAACGAAAAATATCCCACATTCAATAATGGATCCCCCAAGTCACTGCCCTTCAAAATAGAGGTAGCCGGTGTTTAGGTAGCTTTGTCACTCTCTTTTTCAAAACTAACAATCGAACGAATAGTGTTGACATTTTTTAAGTTTAAAGTTTATATATTCATAATTGTTAAATGTTAGATTATACATATATATATATATATTTAGAGTGATTCTATTCTATTGGATTGAAACTATCATAACTAAAGCGCCACCTGGTGTCATAATATGACTTACCGTATTCGTGTTAATGCCATTCCTGTCAGTGCATAGGCCTACTGGTATGTCTTAGTTTCTGATTGCAACTGCTATTTTTACTTGAATATTTTCACGAAAGCCCTTTTTTAATCAACAGAATAGGCATAACCAAGAAGAATGTAGCATTTTAATTATAGGTAAAAAATGCACTCAAGAACCAAGACGAATCAAGTATACACTAATACGGTAAGACGCATGCAAGTGTAAGAAAGAAAGATGCAATAAGCATCACACACCATGCACTCGTAAGAAGGACACATGAGATGAGACATGCATGTACGAATTAAGAAAGAAGACACATGAGCATGTAATGTTTATAAATAAGAATGTCATCTAGACACATAGAGTTTTGGCGGATAATCCCCTTCATACATATATACAGTATTGTCTATCTATTATACATATGTAACAGAAAATAGGCATTATATATATACTCCCTGTGATTTTGTTTAACTTGCCAATGTGTCATGTCTAAAAATAGATAATGTCAAACCCGAAATCATTATATCTTAACCCTTTGCCACATACAGACACCTTCTGAAAACATTGCAAAAGAAGAAATTGCTAATGATGAACAAGTTCCCCTTTGGCTAAATGTTTCAACTCCATTTATAAAGACTAACTATATTCATAGAGACGTTCGATATATAATTATATATCCTTTTAAGTCGTTTGCTGCAGATTTGATTAGTGTTGGAAAGGGTTAAATTAATTAAGGCGAGTGTGTAGAACCCGACATTCCAGCATGTGTATGTCTCTGGTAGGACCATTTAATTTCCCCACATACTCTGCAGCAGACTACTTCTGAAACATTATGACAAATTGCTCTAATGAAAACCTGTATTATTCAAAGTTCTACCAGAGCCATATAAATACATATATTTACTCAAAATCGTCTGCTGTCGAGTTAATGTATATTGGAAAGAGATCATTTAAACTTGCCAGTCAATGTGTAGAATCTTGACGTATGCAAGGTTTCACAAGAATATTTAATGTCCGATCCTGTATACATTGTCACAAAAGGAGAAATTGCTTATGATGAGCAATTTCTACTTTGGTCGAAATGTTTTTAACTCCATTTAATAATTCTACCTTTATTTATGGAGATGTTCCGTGTTTGCCTAAATCTTCAGGAAAAGTAAGTAACCATAAAAAATGTCGACCAATGTAGATTCAGATAAATTTGCGAATCTTCAAATGCCTGTATAAAAGCAAAGACCAGTATCTACAATTGTCACATATATAAAAGCTACGTTAATCGAAATGAGAATGTGCTGTTTCCCTGCCTTGTGATAAAGAAACATTTGGTGCGTGGCATTGAATTCAGTGGAGCTTTGATTCGAAGTGTTTCTTCTTGTAAGAAATTATATTATAAAGCCCGACAGAGTAATTTTGCCATTCAGACTTCTTCAATATTCACAGATGCTACAGGATCCTTTCCTGGAGTACCGCTTATATTGATTCGAGCCAACTTGGGTCGCGCTATAATTTAACAGCCGTTTTCCGTTGCATTCCAAGACGCTTGCCGAGCCCCGGTAGCTTAGTCGGTAGCGTATCGGGCTGCCAATCCATAGGTTGTGAGTTGGACCAACATTCTTTCGACAAAAGTAGTTCGTCTTTCACCAATCGGCGAAGTTCCTTGGAAAAAATGTTGTGCAGAGTACTGGTCTAAAGCCAAGAAACACTAAGTAGGTTAACTTGCAGCCGTGATATGACATCAATCCAGAATGCTTGTATAAGATAACGAAAAAGGAAGATCTTTATCAGTCCAAGCCTTCGGAATGTCCGAAAAATCGATTTATTTTGTCCATCGATTAATGAGACTAAATCACATACGAGAAACAATACTCAATTCCACTACGTGCTATTTTTTAACCTCCCAAATTGAAAACATTAATGAGACAGAAAGGAAGTTAAAATTAGCAATTTCTCCTAATTTCCTGTTCATCTAATCCCGAGTCTATGAATACACTTGATTGATCGACCCTGTTATTATGTTTTCAGATGTTGTCTGCATCAGGGCCACAAGGAAAGTTGTCTGTTTCAGATGCTGTCTGCATCAGGGCCACAAGGAAAGTTGTCTGTTTCAGGGCTACCAGGAAGGTTGTCTGTTTCAGGGCTACCAGGAAAGTTGTCTGTTTCAGATGTTGTCTGCATCAGGGCTACCAGGAAGGTTGTCTGTTTCAGATGTTGTCTGCATCAGGGCCTCCAGGAAGGTTGTCTGTTTCAGATGTTGTCTGCATCAAGGCCACAAGGAATGTTGTCTGTTTCAGATGTTGTCTGCATCAGGGCCACAATGAAAGTTGTCTGTTTCAGATGTGGTCTGCATCATGGCCACAAGAAAAGTTATCTGTTTCAGATGTTGTCTGCATCAGGGCCACAAGAAAAGTTGTCTGTTTCAGATGTTGTCTGCATCAGGGCCACAAGAAAAGTTGTCTGTTTCAGATGCTGTCTGCATCAGGGCCCCCCAGGAAAGTTGTCTGTATCAGGGCTACCAGGAAAGTTGTCTGTTTCAGATGTTGTCTGCATCAAGGCCACAAGGAATGTTGTCTGTTTCAGATGTTGTCTGCATCAAGGCCACAATGAAAGTTGTCCGTTTCAGATGTTGTCTGCATCAGGGCCACAATGAAAGTTGTCTGTTTCAGATGTTGTCTGCATCAGGGCCACAAGAAAAGTTGTCTGTTTCAGGGCCACAAGAAAAGTTGTCTGTTTCAGATGTCTGCATCAGGGCCACAAGGAACGTTGTCTGTTTCAGATGTTGTCTGTATCAGGGCTACCAGGAAAGTTGTCTGTTTCAGATGTTGTCTGCATCAAGGCCACAAGGAATGTTGTCTGTTTCAGATGTTGTCTGCATCAGGGCCACAATGAAAGTTGTCTGTTTCAGATGTTGTCTGCATCAGGGCCACAAGAATAGTTGTCTGTTTCAGATGTTGTCTGCATCAGGGCCACAAGAAAAGTTGTCTGTTTCAGATGTTGTCTGCATCAGGGCCACAAGAAAAGTTGTCTGTTTCAGATGCTGTCTGCATCAGGGCCCCCAGGAGAGTTGTCTGTATCAGGGCTACCAGGAAAGTTGTCTGTTTCAGATGTTGTCTGCATCAGAGGCCGCAGGAAAGTTGTCTGTTTCAGATGTCGTCTGCATCAGGGCCCCCAGGAAAGTTGTACGTTTCAGATGTTGACCAGGAAAGTTGTCTGTTTCAGATGTTGTCTGCATCAGGGGCCGCAGGAAAGTTGTCTATTTCAGATGTTGTCTGCATCAGGGCCACAAGGAAAGTTGTCCGTTTCAGATGTTGTCTGCATCAGGGCCACAGGGAAAGTTGTCTGTTTCAGGGCCACAAGGAAAGCTGTCTGCATCAGATGTTTTCTGCATCAGGGCCACAGGGAATGTTGTCTGTTTCAGATGTTGTCTGCATTAGGGCCACAAGGAAAGTTGTCCGTTTCAGAGGCTGTCTGCATCAGGGCCACAAGGAAAGGTGTCTGTTTCATATGTTGTCTGTATCAGGGCCAAAAGGAAAGTTGTCTGTTTCAGATGTATTCTGCATCAAGGCTACCAGGAAAGTTCTCTGTTTCAGAGGACAGTTGCATGAAATAACAGCTGACGCAGGACAGCACTGCTCGCCAAGAAGGAGATTGATTGTAAATGATAATGCAAAACGTACTTAAAAACATTTTGCGAACCATGACAAGGCCAACGTCACTGACAGGGCTACAACTAAAGCACTCCAGGTGCAAAGTCCAGATATTTATTTAACTCAAATGTTTCTGTATTTTACAAGTAGTTTTATTCATTTCGGTGAAAACTAACTGGGAATGTAAAAAATTCACTTCGTATCTTTTAATATATCTAGACAAATACAAAACTTATAAATCAACAAGGCATGCAACAATGAAAAGTAACTCAGATATACACCATTTCTTAATATGATGTCGCCTGCTTTGAAATAATTTGTACTAATTGACAATGAATTATGAAATAAGGGTTTGAGACTAGTTGAAAACATTGAGATAAAAAAGGCGACATTGCAGCAATTTCTTTTTTTCCTACAATGTTTTCAAAAGACGTCTGTTGCAGTGGCGAATTTTGATGTTTGTTTAATTTTAAAAAATAAACATTTCGTAATGTAAGAAGACAGAAATAATGTGAAACAGGATGTATAAATGGAAAAAAAAAAATGAGATGTTGAAATTGTAGTTATACATTCAAACATATTCAATACTGATCATGTCATTGTTTATTTTTAACCCTTTCCTGCCTAAAGACACATTTTGTCGTATCTGCAGCAGATGACTTTTGAAAACATTGTTACAAAAGGAGAAATTGCTCAAAACGAGCAATTTCTCATTTTGGCACAATGTTTTCAACCTTTTTTCAGTAATTATACCTTCATTTCTAGATATTAGATGTTTTCAATGTTGTCTGCTAGAGATGTGTTGTATGTGGGAAAGGGTTAAAGAGGCGACAATTAACACAAATTTGATCAAAACTGCTGTAGAAATGGGTGCTCAACTCATCTATAAACTGATATGCTATTTTTTGCATCTATAGACTAAAATTTCATATCAGGAAGAACAAATTGTAAAGGAATTGAGAAATATTGCTGATAAAGGATTATTGCTATTGATTATTATAACAAGAGGGCCAAGATGGCCCTAAATCGATCACCTAATTGATAGTAAATTAGTAGCAAATATTTAACTGCAAATATCTGGAAAAATTTGATCAAGGATTGCAAATGAAACTGCAAGGAGTGGACACTTCTCAAGAAACAGCTTATCAGTAAAGGCCATTATATCTTGAAATCTAACAAGAACTTTAATAAGAATGGAATTATAAAGTTTTTGTCATTTTGCACCTTTCCTGATGCCGCCTTGCTGCCCTGTTTTTCAACGAAATCAATATGGCTTCAACAGTTTATTTAGAGTGTCACTTAAGGAACATTTCTACCAAATTATCTTGCAATCGCACAAGCAGATTATTATGGAGGAAAAGGATTTTAAAATTTGGGTATTTTTCTCACTTTCTGATGCCGCAGCAACCAAAGTTCTCAATGGAATTTAAATCTTTGAACAATTTTGAAAGAGGACCACCAAAGGAACATTCCTGTGATGTTTTGTGGAAATTGGTCTATTGGAATGGTAGGAGTTGGTTGTCATTTGTAGCTAAAAGTTCAATTTACCCCTTTTGTGATGACGCCTGGTTGATATGATTGTGTAACCAATCAAAACGGTTTAAACAAATTAAATAGAGGATCATTACAGTAAGATTCGTATTATATTTTCTTAAAATCAGACAAACACTTTCATAAAAATGGAATTTTCAAATTTTGTCATTTTGCCCCTTTTTTGATGCCGCCTGACTGCCATGTTTTTCGACCAATCAGTATGGCTTGAACAATTTTTATAGAGGGTCACCCAAGTGTCATTTCTACCAAATTATATTTGAATCTGACAGGCAGATTTGGAGGAGAAGATTTTTAAAGTTTGGACATTTTGTCCCCTTTCTGATGCCGCAGCAAACAAAGTTCTCAATGGAATTTAAATCTTTGAACAAATTTAAAAGAGGACCACCAAAGGAACATTCCTGTGATGTTTTGTGGAAATTGGTCTATTGGAATGGTAGGAGTTGGTTGTCATTTGTAGCTAAAAGTTCAATTTACCCCTTTTGTGATGACGCCTGGTTAATATGATTGTGTAACCAATCAAAACGGTTTAAACAAATTAAATAGAGGATCATTACAGTAAGATTCGTATTATATTTTCTTAAAATCAGACAAACACTTTCATAAAAATGGAATTTTCAAATTTTGTAATTTTGCCCCTTTTCTGATGCCGCCTGACTGCCATGTTTTTCGACCAATCAGTATGGCTTGAACAATTTTTATAGAGGGTCACCCAAGGAACATTTCTACCAAATTATATTTGAATCTGACAGGCAGATTCGGAGGAGAAGATTTTTAAAGTTTGGACATTTTGTCCCCTTTCTGATGCCGCAGCAACCAAAGTTCTCAATGGAATTTAAATCTTTGAACAAATTTGAAAGAGGACCACCAAAGGAACATTCCTGTGATGTTTTGTGGAAATTGGTCTATTGGAATGGTAGGAGTTGGTTGTCATTTGTAGCTAAAAGTTCAATTTACCCCTTTTGTGATGACGCCTGTTTGCTATGACTGTGTAACCAATCAAAACGGCTTTAACAAATTAAATAGAGGATCATTAAAGTAAGATTCGTATTATATTTTCTTAAAATCAGACAAACACTTTCATAATAATGGAATTTTCAAATTTTGTCTTTTTGCCCCTTTTCTGATGCCGCCTGACTGCCATGTTTTTCGACCAATCAGTATGGCTTGAACAATTTTTATAGAGGGTCACCCAAGGAACATTTCTACCAAATTATATTTGAATCTGACATGCAGATTCGGAGGAGAAGATTTTTAAAGTTTGGACATTTTGTCCCCTTTCTGATGCCGCAGCAACCAAAGTTCTCAATGGAATTTAAATCTTTGAACAAATTTGAAAGAGGACCACCAAAGGAACATTCCTGTGATGTTTGGTGGAAATTAGTCTTGCGGTTCAGGAGGAGATGATGTTTAAAGCTAAAAGTTAACGCCGGACGGACGGACGACGGACAAAAAGTGATCAGAATAGCTCACCTTGAGCCTTCGGCTCTAGGTGATCTAAAAAGCCTCCTTGAGATGAATGCTGTGATTACCAAAATCATAGTGTAAAAAGGTCAAATATATATTACAACCAATGGATTGAGATCCGACAGAACTAATAATTTTGAGCGTTTTTAGGAGTAATTTCTAAATTTGAATCAGTCAAATTAATCTTGATATCATCGGAACATGGCAAGACTTTTAAATATTCTCCTCCACAATTGTTTTCGTCGAATTGTAACAGTCTAATAGTTGTATATCAGGTACCAAGTCGGTGTAAAATGGATTCATTATCAAATTATAACTAGGAATACACAGAAACATTTAAGTGTTGAGTACGGAGGTGATTTTAAGGAATTATTCTACATGTTGACTGGTCATGAAGCAAACATTTTTGCGTACATCTGCTTTTCCCTTGCCGAATCTGCTTTCTGTCCTTTCTTTGATTTCTCCAATTCTCTTTGTATTCCTAAAGGAAAGAAAGGGGATTTGTATTTTTGCAGTATTAAATTTCTATTCTCACCCAAATGAAGATATGAAGATGGGTTAGTTAGAAGTAAAAAAAAAAAATACATTTGAAACCATTGAGAGATCAGAAGAAATCGCTTAGTCAGCCAGTTCTCATTTTTTAACAATGTCTTTAACTCTGCATCAAATTTAACATCCAATTTTCCAGCTACGTGTATTACAGTGTATGGTTTAATAGTTTTCAAAAAATTGTTTTCCAACCAGATCCCTGAAATGCTTCAAGCTTCCCTAAATCATGCGAATGCTTCTGAAAGTCAACTATAAAAGTCTTTAAATAGAAGGAACACATATGTTGCCTTCCAATAAGTCACCAAATGAAAGCTTAATGGATAGAGCAATATATGATAAAGAATTTTTCGCTATAAGTCGCCCTGGCAAGTCAAGGCCTTTCCAAGAAAAGGGACAAGTTTGTTTTTATGAACAGGATAGATCCAGATCTGCGCAGTTTGATCAAGATCTTCAACACTGAGCTGCACGTTCTAAAATCGTTATTTGACCCTTAACCTTTCCCTCATATAGACGCTTTCCGACGCCTCTGCAGCAGACGGCTTTTTGAAAACGTAGTGACAAAAGAAGAAATTGCACAAAACATGCAATTTTTCCTTTTGCCACAATGTTTTCCACTTTTTGTCATAGGTTATCCATTCAATTAAAGAGATTTTCTATGTTTTGACAAAATACGTTCAAAGTCGTCTGCTGCAGGAGGGAAAGGGTTAAACCCTATGTTGTGGGTACTCAAAAGAATTGTCTCACTGAGTACCCACAACATAGCTGAATACCTCTCTTTATCTAGATCTCTGAGACAATTCATATTTTACTTACATACACTTACTAGAAACTTCAGTCAACCTGTGTACATTTTGATAAGACTGAGTAGCTGATCTGAATCTATTTTTTAGTTTAGTGTAACTTACCCTTATCTTTTGGTTCTAAAGAAGCAGCTTTCTGTAAGCATTCCTGAAAAAATTAAATTAGAATGTTACATGACATGTTATAATAGATAGATGAGTTGTCTGTAACTATATATTGATAATGACAACGTCTCATCTTTTATCTCAAAGTGATCGACAGACGCATATACAAAGGTAATCCTGCAGCGGACGACTTCGAAAATATTTTGACAAAAACATAAAAGATCTTCATAAATAAGGATTTAATTATTTAAAAAGAGTTGAAAACATTGTGGCTCGTTTGAGCAATTACTGCTTTTGTGAAAGTGTTTTCTAAATTCTTTTGCAACAGAGGCATCAAAAAGCATCTATAGGTGGGAAATGGTTAAGCTTTCTTTTGGAAAAGCTTGCAAGACACAAATAAAATCACTACATGCTTAATTTGTTGTTCATCTATAATTCATAATCAATCAATCATGTGTGAAGGAATGGAATGAAATTCACCCTTTCCCATATGCAGATTTATGCATTTTGAAAACATTCAGGCAGAAGAAGCAATTGCTCAAAATATGCAAATCCCTTTTTTGGCCAAAATGGTTTCAACTCGATTTAATAATTGTACTGTTAAAAAATTATTTATTTATTTAATAAGTATTAAAAGTATAACATACCACGGCTTTATCCCAATTATGCAAATTATTCAGTGCCTGGCCCTTCCTAAACAAAGCTTTACAGTTATCTGCAGACAGTTCTAGGGCCTGGAATAAAGAAAAACACAATCTTCAGCATAGGTCCAGATAAGGAGGAGTATACAGTTTTTTCCCCACAATATCTCTCTTATCCTTCAACCAAACCCTATGATGTGTGAACTCAAAAAAATCGTCTCATTGAGAAAATTCTTTTGAGTACTCACATCATAGGGTTAGACTTAATTAAATAAAGATTCTCTGGTTCATTGAGGTGATATGGAACTTATACAAAATATGTAATAAGATGTGTGAGATGGGTTTTTTTTACGTAACAATGACAATTACAATCAAATTACATAATTGTAGAACTTTCTTCTAGCCAAGACCAAGATCATACTGTAGAAAGGTTCATAACGATTCTGACAGGTATTGCTTTATTGAAAATGTTCACCTGTCCCTTTAGCTGTGGTAATCTACATTGGAACCAGTGCGTGAGAAAAAGGTACAAGGTATTTGAATATATTTTTTTTAGAACAGTGTTGACTCAAACATCTAAATATTATCAAAATCTAAGTTGACATAATCTTCTAACAAGTTAGTCTGAGTATTATTTGAACAGAGTAGATCTTGATCAGAATACAGATACACATGCTGATCTGGATCTAAACTGTTCACGAAAGCAAACTCATATCAATGCTTATTATTTCATTATGACCTAAGCAATATAAAGAAATAATTTTAGATTTTTACATAACAATTACAATCAAAATTCAGGTCTCTTATATAGAATTTGTTCAAATTTGACAAATATTCAAACTTGGCCTAGATATCATCAAGACAAACTTTCTGACAGAATTTCAAGCTGCTCAAATCAAACAAGATTTTTCTCTGCAAATTATCAGCCTTTACGAAATTCTGGTTAATGTTTTGCATGCAAATACATTAAGAGTCCATATAATCTCAGTAACTTAAAAAGCAGTGAAATAGTCGCGCGCTGTCCTCCAACAGCTCTTGTTTACTTGAGCAGCTTGAAACTTTGTCAGAAAGATTGTCTTGATGATACCTAGGCCAAGTTCTAATATGGGTCATATTAGGTCAAAAACTAGGTCACTAGGCCAAATTGAAGAACAATCTTGTCAGCACTCCGGAAGGCACATTTTTGGCTTGAGCAAAAACCATGTCATTTAGTATTTAAGAACTTGCATGCAAAACCTTAACCAAGGTGTGACATGGACGCCGATGCCAGGGTAAGTTCTTCGAATAGTCGACCTTAAAATGCGATCTCTATAGTGTTAACAAGAATTTTCTACAATATGGAATAGTGACCTAGTTTTTGACCTGACCAGACCCATATTCAAAGTTAGCCTAGATATTATCAAGACAAATATTCTGACAAAGTTTCAACATGCTCAAGCCAAAAATGTGGCTTCCAGTGTTAACAAGATTTTCCTTAAATTTGGCCTAGTGACCTAATTTTTTACCCAACATCCTATATTAGAACTTGGTCTAGATTTCAACAAGATAAACTTTCTGACAAAGTTTCAAGATGTTCAAGTCAAAAAAGCGATCTTTATATAGTGTTAACAAGATTTTTCTCAAATTTTGCCTAGTGACTGGACATGACCCATATTTGAACTAAGCCTAGATATCATAAAGACAAACATTCTAGAACAGTTTCAACATGTTCACGTAAAAAACATGGCTTCCAGAGTGTTAACAAGATTTTCCTTAAATTTGGCCTAGTGACCTACATGACCTATATTCGAACTTGGCCTAGAGAGACTAAGACAAACATTCTGACAAAAGTTTTAACATGCTCAAGTTTAAAATGCGGCTTACAGAGTGTTAACAAGATTTTCATTTAATTTGATCTAGTGACCTAGTTTGTGAACCCACATGACCCAGTTTAGAACTTGGCCTAGATTTGATGGAAATGTATGTTCTGATAAATAAGATTGCATGCAAAATGTTGCCTCTAGAGTGTTAACAAGCAAATGTTGACGATGGACGACAGACAACTGAAAAAAGGCAATCACAAAAACTCACCTTGAGCCAAAGTATAACTCTCTTAAGAACTTCCTTTGCAAGAGAAATCTTTAGATATAATAGTGCTACATAGGAAAAATTATTAATGTAAGAGTGTTTTCCTTCTATGTTTTTTATCCTTTTATTCCAATATTTGGGTTTTCTTCCAACTCTAAAAATATTACAGAAAGAAGTCTCTTTTACATGCATATTGAGGTACAGATTGAGCATAATGCCTCTTTGCTATTGCTTTACTTACTTCATCACAGTCATCAACAGCACCTTCATTGTCCTTTAGTTGTAGTTTACATGCTGCTCTATAAATAAAGAGAACAACATGTATAAGCCATATATACCAGTTATAGTATTTCAAAATCATCTGCAGAAAACATCTTTAGTAAAGTTTGTGACAAAAGGAGAAATTGCTCATAATGAAAATTCCTCTTTTGACAACAATATACATATATTTAACTCTATTCAATAACAAGAGCTGTCGGAGGACAGCGTGCTCGACTATTCCACCGCTTATTTAAGTTACTGAGATAATGGACTCTAATGTAGTTGCATGCAAACCTTTAACCATAATTTCTAAGTAAAAAAAGGGCAACAATTTGAACCATATACAGGATAGAGTTATCTTAATTGGTTGTGTTTATAGTTGTGCAATTGGGAAAGGTTGTATAAAGTTTCAATACAATTTTTCAAGCTGTTACTGAGATTACACTATAAATGTAGTTGCAAAACTTTAACTTAAATTTCTAAGTCCAAAAAGGCCATAACTTGCATAAAATGCAGGATAGAGTTATCATACTTGATAATCTACACAGGTGTGATAGTTGGGTAGGGTTGTAGAAAGTTTCAATGCAATGCATCAAGTAAATACTGAGATATGGACTCTTAATTTAGTTGCACGCAAAACTTTAACCAGAATTTCTAAGTTAAAAAAATGCCATAACTTGCATAAAATGCAGGATAGAGTTATCTAACTTGATATTCTACATAGGTGTGATAGTTGGGTAGGGTTGTATAAAGGTTCAATGGAATGCATCAAGTATATACCGAGACGTGGACTTTTAATTTAGTTGCACGCAAAACTTTAATCAGTATTTCTAAGTAAAAAAAGGGCCATAACTCGCATAAAATGCAGAATAGAGTTATCATACTTGATAATCTACATAAGTGTAATAGTTGGGTAGGGTTGTAGAAAGTTTCAATGCAATGCATCAAGTAAATACTTAGATATGGACTCTTAATTTAGTTGCACGCAAAACTTTAACCAGAATTTCTAAGTAAAAAAAGTGCCATAACTTGCCTTAAATGCAGGATAGAGTTATCTTACTTGATAATCTACATAGGTGTGATACTTGGGTAGGGTTGTATAAAGATTCAATGCAATGCATCATGTATATACTGAGGTATGGACTCTTAATTAAGTTGCATGCAAAACTTTAACCAGAATTTCTAAGTAAAAAAGGGCCATAACTTGCATAAAATGCAGGATAGAGTTATCTTAGATGATAATCTACACAGGTGTGATAGTTGGGTAGGGTTGTAGAAAGTTTCAATGCAATGCATCAAGTAAATACTGAGATATGGACTCTTAAATTAGTTGCACGCAAAACTTTAACCAGAATTTCTAAGTAAAAAAAGGGCCATAACTTGCATAAAATGCAGGATAGAGTTATCTAACTTGATAATCTACATAGGTGTGATAGTTGGGTAGTGCTGTATAAAGATTCAATACAATGCATCAATTAAATACTGAGATATGGACTCTTACTTTAGTTGCACGCAAAACTTTAACCAGAATTTCTAAGTAAAAAAGGGCCATAACTTGCATAAAATGCAGGATAGAGTTATCTAACTTGATAATCTACATTGGTGTGATGATTTGGTAGGGTTGTAGAAAGTTTCAATGCAATACATGTAGTATTTAAGAACTTGCATGCAAAACCTTAACCAAAGTGTGACGTGGACGCCGACGACGACGCCGACGCCGACGCCGACGCCAGGGTGAGTAGTATAGCTCTCATATTCTTCGAATAGTCGAGCTAAAAACTAGAAATACTGTGAGCAAAGCTCACTGAAGAATACCCCCCGCTCCCCTCCCAAAGCATCAGATACAATGGTAAAGTTTCTACTTTGCTTATCTTCCCTTGGAAGAATCTGAGGAGAAAAATCTTCCTTCATGCATATCTACATATAATGTGTAGCCTTCATATACAGTTTGAATCAAATCCATTGAGCCGTTTAGGAGGAGTAGTGCTTACAAGAAATGTGAATGGTATGTGCACAGGAGTCCCTCGCAGGTAACCTCTAAGTTGAATTATCTGCCCTTGGAAAAATCCGAGGCGTATGATCTTCCTTCATGCATATCTACATATGATGTGTAACCTTCATGTAAAGTTTGAACCAAATCCATGGAGCCGTTTAGGAGGAGTAGTGCTTACAAGAAATGTGGAGGTATGTGCACAAGAGTCCCTCGCAGGTAACCTCTAAGTTGAATTATCTGCCCTTGGAAGAATCCGAGGCGTATGATCTTCCTTCATGCATATCTACATATGATGTGTAACCTTCATGTAAAGTTTGAACCAAATCCATTGAGCCGTTTAGGAGGAGTAGTGCTTACAAGAAATGTGGAGGTATGTGCACAGGAGTCCCTCGCAGGTTACCTCTAAGTTGAATTATCTGCCCTTGGAAGAATCTGAGGTGTATGATCTTCCGTCATGCATATCTACATATGATGTGTAACCTTCATGTAAAATTTGAACCAAATCCATTGAGCCGTTTAGGAGGAGTAGTGCTTACAAGAAATGTGGAGGTATGTGCACAGGAGTCCCTCTCAGATAACCTCCAAGTTAAATTATCTCCCCTTGGAAGAGTCCGAGGCGTGTGATCTTCCTTCATGCATATCTACATATGATGTGTAACCTTCATGTAAAGTTTGAACCAAATCCATTGAGCCGTTTAGGAGGAGTAGTGCTTACAAGAAATGTGGAGGTATGTGCACAGGAGTCCCTCGCAGATAACCTCTAAGTTAAATTATCTCCCCTTGGAAGAGTCCGAGGCGTGTGATCTTCCTTCATGCATATCTACATATGATGTGTAACCTTCATGTAAAGTTTGAACCAAATCCATTGAGCCGTTTAGGAGGAGTAGTGCTTACAAGAAATGTGGACATACGGACAGACAGACAGACGGACAGACAGACGGACAGACGGACAGACAGGGTGATTCCTATATACCCCCCCAAACTTTGTTTGCCGGGGGGTATAAATATACAAGTCATACATGCATTAAGTTTAAATATCAGTCACAAACACATGGCAGCAATTAAGTATAGACAATACCCATCACACTGAAATATAATTTATTTGTAATATAACAGATGTTTTCAGATATGGACGTAAAACCAAAACCATAACTGGAAAATCAGATAGACAAATCATTCATGGACAAACAAAATGGTGTATCCTTCAATTGACTTCATTGTGCAAGGATATAAAATTAATATCTAACATGCTTTTGGCTGTTTTAACTTTTTCCAAAAATTAAATAGATGCCTTATGATGCATCTACAGCAGACAACATTTAAAACATTGTGATAAAAGGAGAAATTGCTCAGTGAGCAATTTCTCCTTTGCCACAATGTTGTTATTTTTATTTAAAATTTACACTGTCATTTATAAAGATTGGCCATATTTTTTCCAGATTCTCACAAAGTCGTCTGATGCATGTTTGTTGTATGTAGGAAGGGGTCAATTCTTATCTTCCTACACTCAACACTTGTGTATTGTCCAGGTAATATAGAAAACTTACATATTTAAATGCACGCTTAACACTTGTGTTTTGTCAAGTTCATCCTCTTTCTCTTCTTCCAGTTCACCATCATCCTTGAGTTTATCAATGTATCTGCAAGATTTCAGATAAAATAAAGATACAAATAGCTGACCCAATACAGTCCACTTGATATGAACCTGTCCATGGAAAAAGTACAAGTTTGCTTTTATGAACAGTGTTTTTTATCTATTCTATTCACATATCACTAAGATAGACTTGTTATAAGCTTCTGTTTACTTGTGTAGATTCAAATAAGACAGAGGAGATTAACAGACTGATCTGAACATACATGGTTCAGTAATGCCAATGTGTACCTTTTCCAATAGACGAGCTCACAAAGTATTCTAAGACTTTTCCAATAGATGAGCTCACAAAGTATTCTAAGACTTTTCCAATAGATGAGCTCACAAAGTATTCTAAGACTTTTCCAATAGACGAGCTCACAAAATATTCTAAAACATTTCCAATAGATGAGCTCACAAAGTATTCTAAGACATTTCCAATCGACGAGCTCACAAAGTATTCCAAGACTTTTCCAATAGACAAGCTCACAAAGTATTCTAAGACTTTTCCAATAGACGAGCTCACAAAGTATTCTAAGACTTTTCCAATAGACAAGCTCACAAAGTATTCTAAGACTTTTCCAATAGACGAACTCACAAAGTATTCCAAGACATTTCCAATAGACAAGCTCACAAAGTATTCTAAGACTTTTCCAATAGACGAGCTCACAAAGTATTCTAAGACTTTTCCAATAGACAAGCTCACAAAGTATTCTAAGACTTTTCCAATAGATGAGCTCACAATGTATTCTAAGACTTTTCAAATAGACGAGCTCACAAAGTATTTTAAGACATTTCCAATAGATGAGCTCACAAAGTATTCTAAGACTTTTCCAATAGACAAGCTCATAAAGTATTCTAAGACTTTTCCAATAGACGAGCTCACAACGTATTCTAAGACTTTTCCAATAGACAAGCTCACAAAGTATTCTAAGACTTTTCCAATAGACAAGCTCACAAAGTATTCTAAGACTTTTCCAATAGACAAGCTCACAAAATATTCTAAGACTTTTCCAATAGACGAGCTCACAAAGTATTCCAAGACTTTTCCAAATTTAACTCTTTCCCACTTGAAGACGCATTTTGAAGCATATGCAACAGACGACTTTTGAAAACATTGTGGCCAAAGAAGAAATTGCTCATGATGAGCAATTTCTCCTTTGGCAACAATGGTTTCAATTTTATTAACAATTTAGCTATCTTTTATGGACATTATTCAGGTTTTTGCCAAGATATTTTCAAAGTTGTCTGCTGCTGATTTATTGTATTAGAGAAAGGGTTAAAACATCAGATGAAAACAATAGAAACTAGAACTATCACTGAAGATGATAAATACTCCCTAAACAGCACCTTGACCTACACCATAATTTAATTAGTAAAAGGGCCATAACTCTGTAAAAGATCATGCAATTGTAACCCCTTTAGGATATGCACATCTCCTCTTGGTATAGAAGCTTCATGTAAAATTTTATTGAATTTCACCTAGTGGTTTGTAAGAAATAGGCCGTTCAAAATATGGCTTCCGACCGACTGCCCGACACAGTGACAGCAGAAACATATGTATCCCTGAAGTAAACGTCACTAAATGAAAGTCAGACGGACAGAGGATGAAGTAATCACTTAGTGTCTCCGTGCTAAACCAGTCCACACAAAATTATAACATAAACACCGAAATTAAATATTTCGGACAAATAAAAAATAATCAATATAGTCAATTGATAATCTTAATTAAGAATCAAAACTTAATTTTACAAATTGTGTATTTTAATTATACCAAATAAAATAAAATTGAAGGACTTCTCTAGTAATACGTTGTTTTCAGATAAAACAATTTTTATTGAAAAAACATTTATATATTGAGAGTGTAAAGAGAAACAAAACCATGAAGTCTTATAGACCAAACGTATTTGAATAATTAATATCAACAGTAACTGGGGCAAATCGAAATGACTCGTCAACTCTGAAACAAAAATGTTATCGCTTATTTGGATAATTCATTGGCCATAAATGCCTAAAGTGACTTGATCAATTTGGCTGGTTCTACAATTTGGCCCCGACACTATCGTCACAAACATTTTCACCAAGTTTGGTGAAGAACAGATGAAGAAAATTGTTTGACTTAAAGACTAAACAATGGTAATTTTGTTAATTTTAAATAATTCAAGGACCTTAATCCAAAAGTGCATTGGGCAATTAGGCTCGTTATCAATCTTGGCCCAGATATTATGCTTAACAAGTTTGGTTAAGAACCGATGATAAACTTTTGATTTAGAGAGCGTACAAAGTGTGGACACAGCCCGCCAGTGACAGGTGTTCCCATAATACCAACAAATATATAATACAGACTCTTATAGAGAAATTACCTGTATCAGGCAACTCCTCCTTTTTCAACAAAAGTTTTAGTTCTTTCACTAACTATATATTCAGGGCTCCAGATAATTTTTTGGCAAGAGGAGTAATTACTCATGAAAATTTTGAGTGATGAGTAACGCCCATAGTACCATGAGTATTTTGATAAAGCCATTTTAGAGGTGCGTCGGTAGGTCGGAAAAATATTTTATTTTTGTTTGGAGGGGAGGATTAATAAACTAATATGAATGTTGAATGACATATAAATCGTACACGCTGCCCTGTTTCAGTGACTGACCTAAATCGGTGACCTTGTTGTTTTGCATATTCTTCAATTTGAAGAGTTTTATGGTATTGATCAATGTTTTTTGTGGTCTCAAGTGTAAACATATACATACAGAAATGATTTTTTGGATAGGTCACAGCCCTTGTTATCATGTAGGGGGTGGGGTACGTGTGCTTTAAGTGCAAAAATACAACTTGGGAAACCCAAAATATACACGTGACCATTCCAGCCAATCGTATTCGCGATATGTAAATCAAAACTAATTTTAGACTTACGAAAGCCCAAATGTAATGCGGTAAACGTCATCAATATTGGGGCCGTTGAATAGGAATGCACACAAGACATGTATCGATTGTAAACTTCCGCTAATATTGAAAAAAGTATACTCCCAGCCACTCGGTAAATCTCGAAAATTAACTGCAGTTACCGCGATTTGTCAAAGACATTCGACGATTAGAAATGCGTATTATTTCACTCGCAAAAATATGCTGGTGCCTGAAATCTCACCTCGAGTATGCGAGCCTAAATTCAAACCCTGTAAAAATGTATCCCATGGTGCATATATGAGAAATTATTTCCTGTGTGATAGATTTCCAAATAAGGAGATGTTTACTACAGCTTCAAGAAAGCGCGCGAAAAAAAATCACGTGATCTGTATGCCTGCGAAAATATCACGTGGTGTTATTTCTTCAAGTAGAAAGCGACTCCATTTGATGAAGCTCTCCTTTTAACTGTCTCGCGAGATTACAAATTAGCTCAGCAACAAATACACACTGATCACGTCAAAAGCACTTTCATTTAATTCAATTGAAATTACAGGCGCTTCAATGACAAAGATCGATTTGGTTTCCGATTTACGTAAATAATGAGCTAAATGTAGAAAACGGGAACCATTACTTTAGTTCTAAAAATAGACTAGGTTTTTCCGAGAAACTTTGAAAGAAAATATTATTGTTTTGTGATTTAAAAAAGAAGATACGCATGATAACGTGAACGGATGAGTAAATTGCAAAATGTATGCGTATTTGTAACTCATGGGATTTGACACACGTGCGTATTTGGTGATTTTCCATTCGTAATTTACGCAGATACGCACGTTATCTGGAGCTCTGTATATATTTTTATGTCCACACAAGACACTAATGCCCAGGCCACCACCCTGGTGGTGTAGTGGTAAAGTGCCCGCCTCAGGGAGGTCACAGGTTCAATACCCGGTCAGGACATTTCAAAGACTTTAAAAATGGTACAAATGGCTTCCCTCCTAGGCGCTCAGGGTTGTGGGGTTAGCATTATGACTGACAGACTGGCTGGTATCAGGATAAATGGACCAGTAGTAACTGGTAACTTACCCAGGAAACACTGTGATATAACTGAAAAATGTTTGAAAGCGCCGTAAAGCACCAAACAATCAAACTCAATTATTTACTTTTGTCCACTTACCTTAAACATTTACCGTATTTTTTCTTGGCCTTTTCAAATTCTTTTTCCTTATACAGCTTATTGCCCATTTCTCGTATTTCTTTACACATGTTAAATACAGTTTCTTCATTCTCTTTCTGCAAAAAACAACCAAAAAAATCATCAAAATCGTCTCAACAACATTTAAAAGAAAGAAGTAACAATATGTTAAAAAGACAAAGTTGCCCCATCTTATAAATCATTGCTTTTATATTGAGTGGAAAGGGCAATAACTATAAATGCATTGTGTACTTCTTAACCCATTCCCACGTATTAACACTTTTATGATGCAGACAGCTTTTGAAAACACGGTGACAAAAGGAAAAATTGCTCAAAATGAGCAATTACTCCTTCCACCACAATGTTTTCAATTCTTTTTAATAATAAAAAACACTTATTTATGAAGATTTTTTATGTTTTTGTCAATATATTTTCGAAGTTGTCTGCAGATTTATTATATGTGGGAAAAGGGTTAAAGATTTTAACCTTAATAACTCTGGTGCACAACTACACATGGAGATCATATTTTAATGAAGTAACATGTCTGCAAATCAAATACTTTTAGAAGTATGCACAACATCGAACTCGTGGTCTTTTAAAATCACTGTCACCAGGAGGAACGGTTGACAAGAATAAAACGACGCATCTTGACACCAAAATGAAAGATAAATAATTGAATTGTCTGATATGCCATTAATATGTAAAATTGTCCTAGGTCACAAGTTCTTTTTCTGCATTTACTTAATAAGACTTTTAAATCTAAGTTAATCGAAGTAATGGATTTGTCGAAAGCTATGTAATATGGTGGCAACTTTAAAAGTTTCATTGCAATTTAAACAGCAAACATAGCCTTTCCAAGTGAAATGAAGAAACTTAATTTGAACAATTTGTAATCTAACAGAGTGCAGACAATTTATAACCCACCTGAGAAAAGTCAACATCGGACTCTTCAGGCCAATCAGGATATTTGTCACCAGTTCCATCATCAATGACTGAACATCCATCATCCTCCCCTGGCTGCAACTCTCCACAATCAGCAACCTTACACTCCTGTTACATGAAGAAAGGAATAGAGATGTGCATTATGAGATAAATTAATATATATAATATCTATCATGCCCAAATTGACAATTAAAGGACCAAAACAAGAGCTGTTGTCTGTAAGATTGGAGTCAATAATGAGATTTTATCAGATTCAATTTATTAAAGTGCAATAATTTTGACAAAAACCTTTAGAGTTATGTACTCTTGACTGTTCATGGAAGTAATGATGGTAAATAAGTATTGTATGTTTCAAAGCAATATCTGTAATGATTTTGAAAAAAAGTAGGGTTGTACAAAATACTTAAAAATTGTAAGTAAAACAAGACCCCTAACTGAGGGTGTCTCGCCTTTCTAGGAATTTTGACTAAGTGACCTACCCCATTACCCAGTTTTGAACTTGACCAGCATGTGATCTAATAACTTTTCATGAAGATTAAATAAAAGATGTGATTTCTAGAGTGTTTCTAACATTTGACATAAAAACCTAGTTTTTGACCCCTCATGACCTATTAGTGAAATTGACCTAGATTTGATGAAGGAAAATCTAGTGGTTAAATTTTGTGAAGATTGAATGGAGAATAAGACTTATAGTGTTCAGAAGTTGATTCCAACCTTTAACCTAGTGACCTAGTTCTTGAAACACCATGACCCAGTTTCAAACTTGATTGAGATTTGATTTAGATTTGATGGAGACAATTGTTGTGATTTAATTTCATGAAGATTGAATATCAAAAGTGAATTCTAGAGTGTTCACAAGGTTATTCTATTAATTGACCTCGTGACCTCGTTTTGGTCTTGACCAAGATTTGATGGAGATAAATGTTCTGATAAACTTTCATGAACAATGAATGAAAAATGTGGCTACTACATTCAAAGTTAACCAAGGTTTAGTTTTGGCAAACTATGACCTTGACGATTTTGATGTTGAAGGATGGAAACAAATGTTTTGATAAACTTTCATGAAGATTAAATGAACAAGTAGGCTCTACAGGCAAAGTTAACAAAGGTTAATTTGTTAGGTTTAGTTACCTAACCAAGGTCAAGTTCTGCCAAATCATGACCTTGACCTTTAAAATATTGATGTTGAATTATGTCCCCCAACAATACCCAACAATACATCTGACAAAATTCCAGAATTTCTGCCAAATTATGACCTTGACTATAAACATTTTGATGTTGAATGATGTCCCATGACCAAACAATACATCTGACCAAGTTTAAGAAAAATGCTAGCAGGGGTTGCTGAGATATAACCTAGGTTAAGTTACCTAACCAAGTTCTAATTCTGCCAAATTATGACCTTGACCATGACAATTTTGACGTTGATTGATGTCCCATGACCATTCAATACATCTGACAAAGTTTCACAAAAATTCCAGCAGGGGTTGCCGAGATAGTTATTTGTAAAAGTGACCGCCGCCACCGCCGCCGGAAAAGTGACTGCTATACAGTCTCACTCCACTATCATGGGCGAGACCAAAAGGGCCTAAATTAAAAAAATATAAATTGACAGAGTTACCTTCTCCTGTCTACAGAAGGAGGTCATGATGGTTAACGAGTATATCCAAGTTTTACAGCAATATCTTAAATGGTTAAGTCAATAATTGGATTTTACCCAGATTCAATGTATTTTCCCAAGTAAACAAGAGGGCCAAGATGACCCTATATCGATCACCTGAATGAAAGTAAGTTAGTAGCAAATATTTAACTGCAAATATCTGGGAAAATTTGATCAGGAGTGCAAATGAAACTGCAAGGAGTGGACACTGTTAAAGAAATCGTTTATCAGTAAAGGCCATTTGTATCTTGAAATCTAACAAGAACTTTAATAAGAATGGAATGATAAAGTTTTATCATTTTGCCAACTTGCTGCCCTGTTTTTCAACAAAATCAATATGGCTTGAACAGTTTTTGTAGAGGGTCAGGTCACTCAAGGAACATTTCTACCAAATTATCTTTCAATTGCACAAGCAGATTATGGAGGAAAAGGATTTTTTTTTTAAATTTGTGTATTTTTCTCACTTTCTGATAGCATGGCTTGAACAAGGAACATTTCTACAAGTATGGTTTGTTAAAAAGGCCATATCTCTAAAGATTTGGAAAATAGTGGGAAGGTACAAACAAAGTCAAAAAAATAAAAAAAATAGTGGGAAGGTACAAACAAAGTCAAAACAGGGCAATAATTCTTACAAAAAACTTAGTTGTATACTCTTGTCTGTTGACGGATGGATGTTATGATGGTGAACAAGAGGGCCATGATGGCCCTATATCGCTCATCTGATTTAATAGAACTTTTGGACAAGAAGATTTTTAAAGTTTTAACAATGCACATATAAGGAAAACAAGCTCCGCCCCCTGGTGGCCATGTTTTTCAACGGATCAAAAATATTTAAACAATCTTGGTAAATGGTGCCCCAAGGAACATTTGTGCAAAATAATTTTTAAATCGGGCCAGTACTTTTGGACAAGAAGAAGTTTTAACAATGCACATATAAGGAAAACAAGCTCCGCCCCCTGGCTGCCATGTTTTTCAACGGATTGGAAATATTTGTACAATCTTGGTAAAGGGTGCCCCAAGGAACATTTGTGCAAAATAATTTTTAAATCGGGCCAGTTCTTTTGGACAAGAAGATTTTTAAAGTTTTAACAATGCACATATAAGGAAAACTAGCTCCGCCCCCTGGCGGCCATGCTTTTCAACAGATCGGAAATATTTGAACAATCTTGGTTAAGGGTGCCCTAAGGAACATTTGTGCAAAATAATTTTCAAATTGGGCCATTACTTTTGGACGAGAAGATTTTTAAAGTTTTAACAATGCACATATAAGGAAAACAAGCTCCGTCCCCTGGCGGCCATGTTTTTCAACGGATCAAAAATATTTGAACAATCTTGGTAAAGGGTGCACCAAGGAACATTTGTGCAAAATTATTTTCAAATCAGCCCAGTGCTTTTGGACAAGTAGATTTTTCAAATTTTAACAATGCACATATAAGGAAAACAGGCTCCGCCCCCCTGGCCGCCATGTTTTTTAATGGATTGGAAATATTTGAACAATCTTGGTAAAGAGTGTCCCAAGGAACATTTGTGCAAAATAATTTTCAAATCGGGCCAGTACTTTTGGACAAGAAGATTTTTAAAGTTTTAACAATGCACATATAAGGAAAATAAGCTCCGCCCCCTGGCGGCCATGTTTTTCAACGGATCGGAAATATTTGAACAATCTTGGTAGAGGGTACCCCAAGGAACATTTGTGCAAAATAATTTTTAAATTGGGCCAGTACTTTTGGACAAGAAGATTTTTTAAGATTTGGCAATTTTCCCCTTTTCTGATGCCGCAGCAACCAAAGTTCTACTTGGAATTAATTTCTTTGAACAACTTTGAAAGAGGATTACCTAAGGACCATTCCTGTGAAGTTATTTTGAAATCTGTTCATTGGTTTAGTAGGAGAAGTCATTTGTAGGAAATTGTTAACAGACGCCGACGACGCCGGACGGTGAGTGATCACAAAAGCTCACCTTGCACTTCGTGCTTAGGTGAGCTAATAAATATTGTAAGATTCAAAGCAATACCTCTAAAGGTTTTGAAAACAAGAGACCAAGATGGCCCTCAATTTATCCCCTAAATGATAGTATAGTAGCAAATGCACTTGCTAATAAAAGGGTTGATTGATTGATTGATTGGGTTTAATGCCGTTTTTAACAATTTCTCAGTCATATCACGGCGGCCAGTTCACCTACTCATATGTTTCCTGGTTTTCGCACACCAGTACTCCACACAACAATCTTCCCAAGCAACTGGCTGCTTTTCCACATAGACTTAGCCCATTGGTGGAAGACGAATGACGCATGTCGCAATGACTTTTGTCAATCGTCGGAAAGAAAGTTGGCCGAGCTGGGATTCGAACTCACAACCCCTGGATTGACAGCCCGCGTCGTTACCGACTGAGCTACCGGGACTCGACTGCTAATAAAAGGGTAAAAACTTAATAGTGGAAATAAACTGAAAACGAAAAAGCTTATCAGTAAAGGACAATGGTAATAAGGCATAACATCTTTTAACAATTCTAAAGGTCACCACCAGAGGTACAATCTTCAAGTAACTTTGAAAGAGGACTTCCAAATGATCATTCATTTGAAGTGAAGTTGAAATAGTCCAATGGTTTTGGAGGAAATGTTGTTTAAATCTAAAAGTAAATGACGACAGACAGAGTGATCAGAATAGATCATCTTGAGCCTTGGCATAATCAATGTGTGACGCCAAAGCCGACACCAAGTGGAATAGATAGTCAATTCATAACAAAAATGACAGTGTCCTAATCAGGTGTGTAAATTCTAGAAAACAATACACAGGATGATCATCATTCCTCTATTAAATCAACCTTTATGTAATTATTGTTCATGTGCTTCTATGTTGAAGATTCATAAAGGTAGTGCTTCACTGAAGTTTCTTGAAACCTATGACTTATTTGGCGAACAAAGTACAGCAAAGGTCAGACTGTGTGGAACTAATGTCTGATCTGAATCTCTTCAGGATGCAAATGTTTATAACAATTGGTTTTTACAGTGTCGCTCTGTTTATGATCATAATATGCATGCAACAAAAGTCCCAGACCGGTACAGCTAAGAAAAATTAAGATGTACCCTTCCCTTTGAAGTGCATAAATTAGTCACATTCTGTCTACCAACATCAGACAATAACATGGAGACATTCACAAAAAGCTTTAGTAACAAATGTTTTGATATTTATAAGCTTTTGAGGGTTGAGAGCAGACAATGTTATGAAGGAAAATAAAACTCCCAAGTTTGGTATAACTGAAAATGTTATATAACAAGGAATACACATGGCTAGTATCAAAACCTTATAATGCTACAGGTCAAAATATAAAGCCAATGTTCAAGATATTGCTACGAAAAGAGTAGATATTATTAGCCCTGAATCTTGAATTACAGCTGCAAAAAGGTCTGGTTTCCGTATTATGTGGTCAATATGGAAGAACTAATTATGATAATTATGAAAATACCTTCACTGGCTTTTCCTCGTTCTTCTCACAATTTTCAAGGATTTGAACAATATTCATTCCTTTCAACACTTTACCAAAAACCACATGTTTGTCATCCAAATGAGCAGTGGGGACGGTCGTAATGAAGAACTGGGAACCATTGGTGTCCTTTCCAGAATTGGCCATGCTCAAAAGGCCTGGTCTCTCATGCTGAAAAATAAACACCAGATTTTCAGATTGTAATAACTTTGGACTCAATATACATCAACAGCAAACTGAAGACATCTTTGATCTACACTGTTTTCACGTTTCTTGCATACTATGCCAGCTAGATGGAAGCTTCTGACAGCTTATGTAGATTCTGATAAGTAAGTTCAGATGTGCAGGCTGATCTGAACCTGTACTGTTCAGAAAGCCAATGTTACTGTACATTTTCAATGGAACGGCTCAAATATCATATAAGATAAAGTTAAGTACTAAATGCAAGGTTGCTTACCTGATATTCTCACCCAGAAATTTGAACCATCTCTATGATGTGAGTCAAAGACATGAAGATCAAGCTTTAGACATTTCATATAATCAATAAAGATCCAGATCATCTGCAGTCTTATCGGTCATTAACCCTTTTCCCACTTGCTGATGTAAAAGGTTATCTCTTTTCCTCATACAACAATTCTGCAGCAGACGACTTTGAACATATTTTGTCAAAAAATAGAAAAAACCTCTATAATTGAATGGATAACCTATGACTTTAAGTGGAAAACATTGTGGCAAAAGGAGAAATTGCTAGTTTTGAGCAATTACTTATTTTGTCACTATGTTTTCAAAAAGCTGTCTGCTGCAGAGGCGTCAGAAAGCGTCTTTATGAGGGAAAGGGTTAAAGCATTATTGAAGCTTTGAGAAACGATTATTACCAATCAGGCTTTTTACATAAGAATGCAATATGATCTCAATTATCCATATTAAACTTTAAAGAGACTATCTTTCGAAAATGTAGCCCATATTTGAAAACAATGAAATAAAATCTCTATTATTACTTAAAGTAACAAGAGCTGTCGGAGAACAGCGCGCTCGACTATTTCAGCGCTTATTTAAGTTACTGAGATAATGGACTCTAATGTAGTTGCATGCAAAACATTAACCACAATTTCTTAAAGGGTGATAATTTGCATTATATGATAGAGTTATTTAACTTGATTATTTTGATAGGTGTGATGGTTGGGAAGGGTTAAATAATGTTTCAATGGAATGCATCAAGTAGTTACTAAGATATTGACTCTTAATGTAGTTGCATGCAAACCTAAAATGCAGGATAGAGTTATTTAAATTGAAAGTCAACATAGGTATGATAGTTGGGAAGGGTTGTATAAAGTTTCAAAGCAATGCATAAAGTAAATACTAGGATATCGACTCTTAATGAAGTTGCACGCAAAACTTTAACCAGATTTCTAGTTAAACTAGATGCCCACCGAATCGGAAATTCCGGGGGCATAAAAAGGGCCATAACTTGCATAAAATGCTAGAGTTATCTAACTTGATAATCTACAAAGGTGTGATAGTTGGGTAGGGTTGTAGAAAGTTTCAATGTAATGCATCAAGTAAACACTGAGATATGGACTATAAATTTAGTTGCACGCAAAACTTTAACCAGAATTCCTAAGCAAAAATAGGGCCATAACTTGCATATAATGCAGAATAGAGTTATCTAAATTAATAATCTACACAGGTGTGATAGTTGGGTAGGGTTATATAAAGTTGCAATTGCAATGCATCAAGTAAATACTGAGTGAATGAATGAATGCATATTGTTTTATGGCGCATCGACAGCTAAGGTCATTTAGCGCGCAATTAAATTTAATTCTTCATGATCCCTGGGTAAACAAACCAGTACTAGGCTAGATAATGTGCCTTGCCCAAGGGCACTCAACCATGACCGTAGTGCCGAGACTGGGGATCGAACCCGGGACACCCGGTTTCGAAATCCCCGATGCTAACCACTCGACCAGAGTGGATTCCCTAGGTAAATACCGAGATATGGACTCTTAATTAAGTTGCACGCAAATCTTTAACCAGAATTTCTAAGTAAAAAAAAAGGGCCATAACTTGCATAAAATGCCAGATAGAGTTATCTAACTTGATAATCTACACAGGTATGATAGTTGGGTAGGGTTGTAGAAAGTTACAATGCAATGCATCAGGTAAATACAGAGATATGGACTCTTAATTTAGTTGCACGCTAAACTTTAACCAGAATTTCTAAGTTAAAAAAGGGCCATAACTTGCATAAAATGCCGGATAGAGTTATTTAACTTGATAATCTACATAGGTGTGATAGTTGGGCAGGGTTGTATAAAGTTTCAATGCAATGCAATAAGTAAATACTGAGATATGGACTGTTAATTTAGTTGCACGCAAAACTTTAACCAGAATTTCTAAGTAAAAAAAGGGCCATAACTGGCATAAAATGCATGATATAGTTATCTAACTTGATAATGTACATAGGTGTGATAGTTGGGTAGGGTTGTATAAAGTTTCAATGCAATGCATCAAGTAAAAACTGAGATATGGACTCTTAATTAAGTTGCACGCAAAACTTTAACCAGAATTTCTAAGTAAATAAGGGCCATAACTTGCATAAAATGCAGGATAGAGTTATCTAACTTGATTTATAAGCTACATAGGTGTGATAATTTGGTAGGGTTGTAGAAAATTTCAATGCAATACATGTAGTATTTAAGTACTTGCATGCAAAACCTTAACCAAAGTGTGACGTGGACGGCGACGGCGACGCCAGGATGAGTAGTATAGCTCTCATATTCTTCGAATAGTCAAGCTAAAAACCATGTGCCTAAATGCCCTTTCAATTTGCGACCCTGTTGTCATAAACAATATAATTTAAGATTGATAAAGAAATATTGAGAAATGGCAAAGTAATTGCTTAGGTTATGTTTTTGTGACAAAATATAAGTACAACAAGAGTTGTCAGAGGACAATACAGCTCGCATTTCAGGGTCATCGTCTATCAGGGCCTACTTCAGAACAGTTATAGCATTGGTAAAAGTCAAAAATTCAAAAGTGGAATAATTCAGTTGAAATTGAATTTATAAAAAGAAAGAAAACCGTTTAATAGCAACAGCATAAATTATATAATTTCTGAGAAAAGGCCTTGAATGCCTAACTTTTACTCAAAATTCCCGGTCTTGCACGCAAAGTTTTGACCAAAAAGGGGCACAATTCAGTAAAAATCCATTCAAGAGTTGTGGGACTTGACACACAGTCATAACTCATATAATGACCCTGAATAAGTGTGTGAAGTTTCAAAGCAACAGCTTACACAGTGTCTGAGAAAAGGCCTTGCACGCAAAGGTTTGACCAAAATTTTAAGTCCAAAAAAGGGCACAATTCATTCCAGAGTTATGGGACTTAACATACAAGGTTATATAATGACCCTGAATAAGTGTGTGAAGTTTCAAAGCAACAGCATACACAGTGTCTCAGAAAAGGCCTTGCATGCAAAGGTTTGACCAAATTTCTAAGTCCAAAAAGGCGCACAATTCAGTCAAAATCCATTCCAGAGTTATGGGACTTGACATACAAGGTCACCTAATGACCCTGGATAAGTGTGTGAAGTTTCAAAGAAACAGCATACACAGTGTCTGAGAAAAGGCCTTGCATGCAAAGGTTTGACCAAAATTCTAAGTCCAAAAAGGGGCACAATTCAGTCAAAATCCACTCCAGAGTTATGGAACAAGCTCGCAATGCATGTGCCAACACAGACGCGGACGTGAGTCTATTTCTTCGATAGGCGAGCTAAAAAGAGGCATCACTCTACAAATATGGTTGTGAGAGTTAAGTGACTTGCTGCAGTTGTCTATATTGTCACTAGAAACAAGTATGCCAAGTTTGATGGTATAGAAGATATTAGTATTTGTAAAAAACACAGATGCCGACGCCAGGGCGAGTGCAATCACCTCCTTATTCTTCAAAAAGTTGTCAATATTTGGATGCATCAGATATAAGACTATCACTTTCCCTTTTTTATTTTTTCAAATTCAGGACAGTAGTACATTTTTTTAGTTAAAACACACACAAATAGTGAAATACCTTATGTATAAACGACTCATCTTCAAATTTTTCACCGTAGATACTTTCCCCTCCTGTTCCGTTGGCATTCGTAAAGTCTCCACCTTGTATCATAAAATCTTTAATAACTGTGAAAAAAAGATAAACAATGTTCAACTCTTCTCTGATACAAACTGTTTTTGAAATCTCGATAGGATAGGATATTTTTGCGGGAATATGATGAGCAAATTTGTTTTCAAAATTGTATCTATTTTTTTTTAAATGTCTTAACACATATAGGAAATTTTTCAGCAGTAAAATTTGAAAATTTGCAAACATCATGAATGATATACTTATAATGAACACAATAAACACAATATAATGATAGTAGCAAATTTGTCAAAATGTTTTCTAGTCATCTGCTGCAGATGCGTTAGAATGCAACTGCAGGCAGGGAAAAGTCCTTATGTGACATGAAAACGCTTTATGAAAGTTTTCATTTTGAATTGATGATGTTTTCAGCTGAGCAACACTTTTTGTTTTGTTTGTTTTGTTTGTTTGGAGTTTAACGCCGCTTTCAACAGCTTTGGTCATATCACTGCGGTCAGTGCACCTACCCATGTTTTCCTGGCTTTCCCACACCAGTACTTACACAACATTCTTTCAAAGCCACTGACTACTTTCTCACATAGATCAGAGGTGAGAGGCAATGGAAAACATCGCCCGAAAGAATGTCGCCGCAACCGGGTATCGAACCCGTGACCTCCAGATCACGAGTCAGATACGCTACCAATTGAGCTACCAGGCCGGGTGCAACACTTTTTACAATGACATCAAAATCCTTAATTGATCAATGTTAAGTATAATGTTTATGATATATATATGCATTTTAAATACATGTACACAAGCTATGAAGAAATGTGTGGTTATTAACCCTTTCCCACATATAGACACTTTCTGAAACAGACCAATTTTGAAAACATTGTGACAAAAGGAGAAATTGCTCAAAACAAGGAATTTCTCCTTCTGCCAATATATTACCAAATCTATTCAATATTTTAACTTTCATTTATAAAAAGAGATTTTCAATATTTTCACCCAGATGATTTAAAAGTCGTCTGCTGCTGATTTGTTGTATGTGGTAAAGGGTTAAACCATGTCCTGTTCAATCAGTCGATTGTACCGATGGCCCTGGGATCTGCCTTTCAGATTTTCCTCACTAAATGAGTAATATTAAGTTAGATCTGCAGAAAGTGTTATTCAGCATTAGCAGAATACACAGCAAGCTTGATTTACAAACAATGTAAATTACAGAACTGAAAAGAATAGTTTAACCCTTTCCCTCATACGACAATTCTGCAGCAAACGACTTTGAACTTGTTTTGCAAAAAAATAGCAAATCTTTATAATTGAATGGACAACCTAAGACTAAAAGTGGAAAACATTGTGGCAAAAGGAGAAATTGCACGTTTTGTGCAATTTCTTCTTTTGTCACTATGTTTTCAAATAACCGTCTACTGCAGTCAGAAAGCGTCTATATGAGGGAAAGGGTTAAACAAGAGTTTTCAACAAGTTGACATACTTCTATGAAATATTGATCCCTTGTAATGTAATGGTTTTCCTGCAATTCCAATTCCCTTTTCTCCAGTACACAGAGCCCGAAAGTTCTCTGCTGTCTTCGGCACTGCATCCTTGTATAGTTCAAACAAGATTCGTCCAACTGTAATGGATAAGAAAAGTTAACCATATCAGTCAAACTGACAACTTAACCCATTACTTCACATGACTTTTCAAAGGTCGTCTGCTTTACAATCATCAGACTAACAATTTCAACAATCGGAAAGATTTGTATTGATAAAGAGCTGAAAATATTGCAATATAAGGTCAAATTGCTCTTTTTGTGCAATTTCACCTTTTATTGCACTTTTTTCTAAAGTCATGTTCAATTACAGGTGTCAAATGTCGCCTGTGTGAAGTGATGGGTTAAAATGCCTCTCTGTCTTCAGCAGATCAACTTTAAAAACAAGAAAATGGGTTAAACTGTTGGATGCTCCCTGAAAGTCTCAAATTATCAAAGAAACTTATCAATGACACTTGTTATAATGAAGACAGTGGTGCAGAGGTAAAGCGTTGGCCTCTCATTTCAAAGATCCCTGGTTTGAGTCCCGACTTTGGAATTTTTCCACACAAACGGCGCGAGTACTGGTTAAGTCTCCAGGAAGCAGACATTGAGCGTGATTAATCTAAGCCAAAGGCTTGTTTCGCAATCGATGTAAAATAAATAAGTTTAAACTAATGGCACTTGTTAAACAAAATTGAATCTATCTATCTATCTTTCGTGTAAGTCCTTGTAGACACATTTTGACACCTCTACAGTGTAATCAAATGCATATTTATAATTTTGACTGTTTGCATCTGATAGGATACATCATACAATAAACAAGTGAAACAAGGCGTTTTACCCCTTTATTATTACACTATTTCAGCTCAAAGGTGGTGTATAAAATTAAGTTATCTCAGTCAAAAATGCGTTCAATATTTAAACGCAGTCAATATGAATAAGTAATACACTAGTATTTCATTTATTTAACTGTCAAAGATATATAAATACAGATGGGACAAATAAGACTTTACTTATCTTTTTCATATTATAGTCAACATTCTATTATCAACTAAGTTAACTGATGCATTCTGATCAAGTAATGGGTGTCATCAGACACTTGCTATGCGTATTCAGGACAAGGATTATGATCTGCAAGAAACTCTGTGTATACCCGCAATAGAATGTGACATTTCGCGGTTATTCAAATTCAAATCTCTTCCCGTTTTATCGACTTGCAGATCTGTGTTTTGATACATCTGCAGTAGTCCAGGTTTCTGTACTAGGAATGCGATTTTTTATTTTGACTGTTCGCATCCTACAATGTTACAATGCAATATGTAACAGCGATATATTGAGACTACATCTGCAGAAGATAATTTTTTGAAAAAAGTGTAGCACAAGGAAGAAATGAATCATAAAAAGCGATTCCTCCATTTACCACACTGTTTTCAGACCAATTCAATCATACTGTTGTAGATCACTGCAGGGTAGGGGTATTCTTGAACAACTCGGTGTAGATGCACTTATTATCTTAATTAATTATTAAGGACGATTTGATAATTGCCAGTCGTGCAATGCCTGGATCATTACAAAATTTACAACTTTTGACAAGTATATATCATAAATCATCATCACGAGACGATTTAACATGACAGTCGTACCTTGGTCACCACCAATAGTTACATCGAAGTAAACGCGTGGGTTTTCCCCGGCGTCCCCTTCCCCGGTGCTATTTCCAGAATTTTCGGTGGAGCCTTCTGCATTTTCCATATCTGCCATACTTTCCTGGAATGAGAAAGGAAGTGGTAATGTGGAAATGGTAATCATAAGTCGCTGAAAATGTACCATAAACTTTAAAAAATGACATCTTTATTGTAATTCTTAATTTTTACGAACCTTGTTTTTGAACAATCACGCTTGCCGACAAATAAAGCTGGGCTGGTTCCTTTTCTTGGTTTGATCTCGTTAAAACCCGGGACCCACCGGTGTAGCGTGAGAAAAGGCAGACCGTGAAATTTGTCAGACCTTACATTTCTCACAGTACGCTCGTGAAAATTTTAAGGCGTGAAAATCTTAAGACGGGTTGATTTAATGCGATTTAGATTTGTATTTTTCGACATCGTTCCATCTTCGCGATATTAACATTAATTATGTTCATGCGTTCTTCTGCTGTTTGAGCGAACTGAAATAATGTAAAACTGAGCATTTTAGGCATTACATTAGTCTCCTTAGAAAAACCTTAAGACACGTCAAATAAATGTAAATGTAATTAATTTTTACATTAAAATAAGCGGGTATGGGGTGATTCATTGAATTGGGGTTTGATGTCGTTTTCAACATTTTTTCAGTCATACCACGGCGGCCAGTTCACCTACTCATATGTTTCTTGGCTTTCTCACACCAGTACTTAATACAACTTTCTTTCCAATCAATTTGCTGCTTTTCCACTTAGACATCTATCCCATTAGTGGAAGACGAATGACGCTTGTCACAATAACTTTTTTCAAACGTCGGAAAGTTTGTTGGCCTAGCTGGGGTTCGAACTCACAACTCCTGGATTGACAGCCTTCGTCGCTACCGATTGAGTTACCGGGGCTCGACGGGTATGGAGTGAATACACCTATGACTTACCAGTACCACTAGTAAATCAAGTAATTAATTAGTTAATTTATAAATAATTACGAAAAAAAAACAGGTGATATTACCTACGGCGGGTATGGGGTGAATACACCTGTGACTTGCCTGTACCACTAGTCAATCAACTAATTAATTAGTTAATTAATTAATTAATGATTACTGTAACGAAAAGCCAGGTGATATTACCTACCCACTATAACTCAACATTACATTTGTACTGCTTACATGAAATTGGGGTTAATCGTCTAACACCTACATTGACATTCCTGCCCATCTCTTCATACCTCAATCAATCAATATATCTTATAATTTTACATAAGTAAACACATCCGAAAGACATGGAATTCATATGTATATAAAATTCAACAGGCGTTCATAGTAGTGTTGGGGTAGGGGGTCTAGACGCCTTCTATGAATATATTTACTTAATCAAATCAATCCATCTACAGTATTAGTTTCTACACAAAACAAGTTGTTTCAAGAAATGTTTTATAAGTGTTAGTTATGATATATTCTATATCTATATGTCATATATTGGCTAGCCCTGGCTGTAGGTTTGAGTGTCCGGAAGGCTCAGACTTAGGTACACTGTTGGACTGATTTTAGCCACTTTCTGTTAGTTTGTGGTGTCCATCTGTCCGTCCGAAATTCATAAAATGTCTGTGAACATCTTTTTGGACCTTAAATTGACTATCCAAGCTATTTCAATCCTGTAGTTCTCTCTTGTAACTGAATTATATATAAACAGTCATTTAGGAGAAAGTACAGAGGTATGAGACCGAAATGTTATCCACATGAGGGCATTCACCATCATTTTCATCTCTCACACGTGTCATCATTTCTACACAAAGCAGCTTCATACGTAAGAATCGATCAATCTCAGACTCACATTGGAGACTCTGTTTTAACTGTGATGTTTTTTGATGAGAATGTATTGGTCGATGGTATCGCAGGTTGCACTTTGATCAATAGTAGGTATTCTTTCATCCAATATTGTACCTATGTTGTTTTAAGTTATCGTCTCGGGTTATATCACTCAAGTAAATTTGCTAAAAAAAATCATTTATCCATCTCAGTTTGTTCATAATCAGTGAGTCAGTTCTGGGAAATATTGCCCTTCCCATATACTCATACTCACAATATGTTCTGGGATATCTGCTACCTTCCCCTATGTTCATACTCACAGTGGGTTCTGGACATCTGATCCCTCCGCTATACTCAT
>JASEVX010000156.1:240000-257500 GCA_031761405.1 Serripes groenlandicus | reverse complement strand
GACGAGGCCCTTCCATTGCACTTCGGTTGGGCTGACGCTTGCGATAGTCACAAATGTTGATTACTCGGGTACGTAATTTTTTCGTGTAGGGGTCTGCGTTCGCGCTAACCCCTGTAACAATACACACATACTATATCTAAATCATGTAACACTTCTGATCTTTCCCTTATGTTTCGCTTCAAACCGTATCTTAAACCTACGGAAAATATCAAACAAACAAATATCAGTCCTTTGCTGATCCTCTTTCGAATTGATAAAATTTTAAATTATATTTAGAACTTTGGTAGTTGTGGTATCAGAAAGGTTTATATCAAAGATACATCAGAAAAGGAGCAAATTGACAACACTTTAAATTATACTCCCACGAAAATGCTTGTCTGATTTTTTTTAGCAGAAATGTTTCTTTAGTGACCATCTACATAGTTGTTCAAGGCATATTAATTGGTGCAAAAATATAGCCACCGGTCGGCATCAGAAAATGGTTATAATTACGAAAACTTTAAACTTCTTTATATAATAGATTGTTTTATTATTATTATTAGCATCAGGCACCCATGAAATTCAGTGACCAATTGTATTGCGTAGGACAACAAAGTGACTATAGATGTAGAGCATCGAAAGTTGCGTTCTAACTAGTTATACGACAAGCGAATTCTGTTTTAAATGTTTATTTCATTCGTTGATAACCCCTGGGTTACGAGGCCGGCGCCTCATCGCTCTGATCCACTGAATAAATGACCCAGTCGCATGAACAAAATGTTTTTGATAACAGTATAGATCCAGATCAGCCTGTGCATCCGCACACTTTTTACGGATCTTGTGTAGTGGTAGTGGTAGAATGACAGCCACATTGCTGAAGGTCGTGGGTTCGATCCTCGGCCGGGTCATACCAAAGTCAAAATGGTAGTAATGACTCTCCTACTTCAGGGTTGCGGAGTTAGCATTAAGACTGACTGACTGGTGTCAGGATAAATGAACCAACAATACGTACTGGTAACTAACCTAGGAAAAGCCGTGTTATAACTGAACAATTATCTTAAACGGCGTAAATCATTAAATAATCAATCAATCAATTGATCGATTGATGACGTAGAAGTTTTCAAATCCTTATTTATGTATAAGGATTTGACAACTCGGAGCCGAAGGTTACACTTATACTGTATTGCAAATTGTAAAGGTTCCATCGAGGACTTTTCGTAGACTGGTATCAATCCCGAAAGTTAAGAATATTAACACAGAATGAATGTGCTAACACTTTATCTAGACTGCAACCAGTCTCGTAACCCTTTGTATACATACAACACATCTTCAGCAGACGACGTCGAAAAGGTATTGGCAAAAACGTGAACAATCTCAATAAATAAAAGTTGAATTATCTAATCAAGTTGAAAACATTATGGCAAAAGTTGAAATTGCTCATTATGAGCAATTTCTCCTTTTGCTACAATGTTATCATTATGCGTCGTCTGCTGCAGAGTCGTCAGGTAAAGGGTTAAGTTAAGATATCCCATCAGAGATGAATGAATATAAAGACAATCTCTACAACACATGTCTAAATAACCCTTTCCTCTAAGAATGACGCATTTTGACTCCTCTGCAGCAGATGACTTTGAAAAGGTGTGATAAAATGAGAAATTGCTTATCATGACCAATTTCTTCTTTTGCTACTTTCGTAATGAAAGTACAACCTGACCATTTGGCATCGCTTATATCAATCCACTAAAATTGAAAATCTAAAATATCGTGTCAGATATTTCAAAAGTCATCCATGTATTTTGTTATAACGGTCAGTAAGGAATAATTATGTTACTGTCTGGTCCAAATATATATATTTATCACATGACAATACTTGTTTCCGATCTAATATACCCATTGCCTATTTCTTTATATGTAACGTGTGTAATATAATACGACCGAATCACTATTTTTGTATTCATCCGCGAATGTTTACAAAATGGCTGAGAACGTGTATCCTGTAAACACAAACGTGGGAGCATAAGTTATAAATCATAAGTTATAACAAATGAATTAAAAGTAATAAGTTATAGTTTATAACAAACAAATAATAAGTAACAAATGTCCCTCCAGGGCTTCCGTAATAATGTTATAAATAACCAGTTTTATCTCGGTTTGTTCTTTTCTTCATTTGTTTCGAACCAATTAAACATTTTAAATCACCTATAATTTACTATTTGGTCAAAGGGAAGTAAATCGGATCGGCTTGCCGGGAAGACAATTTTGTCCAGGGGATTTCAGATGAATATGTAAGACTGAAATTGTCACCCATTGGACAATAATGATTTTGCTGAAAGTTGAATGCTTTTTTTGAAAACTATATTATCCTGTGAGTGATTTGTAACCAAACCCTGGTTTGCTTTTGACTGTATTGACACCTTCAGAGTATTTTTTAGAACATCCTGTATTTCCTGAAATTTAAAGTGAAATTCAGTGCGGGATAAGGGTGACCTATCATTTGACGTCATAGCTAAAAAATGGTAGGATGAGCCCTGAGTTTCTGGTGCTGTAATGGTAGATATAAGAATGGACTTTGATTTAATACAGGTTTGTGGCTTCCTTGAGGTGTTGGGAAAGAACCATAACCCATAACGCTACAATGGTCGCCTATGTAAAATGAATTGCTTCCCTTTGACCTAGTAAGTGTAAAGAGCGGCTCTCTGCAAAGGAGATTGATCTACGCATTTGATATTCGCGAGTCACGCAGGTGCGCGTAAGTAAGCAAATTAGACTGCGACGTAAAGGTTTGTAGTTATCGACTTTTGATTACATGTAGTATATAGTGTAAAATAAAGTATACCAGTCTAGCCAAAGACCTAATAACATGTGTTATTAGGTCTTTGGTCTAGCTAATAGGGTAAGTTTTGTCTTCAACTGAAAATACCTAAAACATCGGAATATTTATTTCATTTTAGATGTGTCATTACTTAGTGTTTTTAAACAAACACAATTGTAATATGTTCAAGACATCTAAATGTGTTTCTTTCTAATAATAATCCCCCCTCCCATGTGATTTCAGAAAACCTATTAAAAATAGAAGTCGCGGGCTTCTGCCCGGCAACTAATAAGAAGGGATAATTTTGTGGAACGAAGGGAAGTCACTGCGAATAATTTGATTTGCATTTGACATTATTATCTCCCTTTGACTTTGACGCCCATATGGTCACCAACAGCTTTCGTTTCCTCATATACAATCGGAATTCACAATGTAAATCAGAGGAGTTGGTAAAATGGGTCAGTTCCAACATATAATGCAGTGGACTCACGATATCTCGAACATGGGAATCTTCCTTTTGGAGGCATCGTAACAGCAGTTCTGGTTGCTCTTACGCACAATCAGAACTGTTGCTGCTGCTGCACTGTTTCCTACTCGAACCATTTCCTTGAACGGACCTTTCTTTCTTTTCAGCTGCTGTGCGAGTTATCGTGAGTCCCCTGTACGTGTATAGTACACGAGTTTCGAGTTATCGCGAGTCTACTGTACGTATATAGTACACGAGACACATTTTGTGAGTGAGGGTCTTGTTACAATTGAGAATGGAAAACCACGCATGCCAGTCTTAACATAGTCTTTTCTGTCTTAGTATATGCTATATATATTGACGTTGATGTATATTCTGACGAAAACCTAGAAGTGTAGCCCTAATACTTTTACGTCATAATAATATTTTTTTTTATTTTTTTTTAATATTTTATTTCCAAAACCGGTTAAGTACAGTATTTACATAATATGTGATTAATATAACATATGAAGTACTATATAACATATCATAACATTATTAGGTCGTTATATCGTCCGCGATACTTGTGGTTTTAGTCACGGGTTATACGTGCATTTCGTTTATTGTACTAGTTATTTTACTATAGAGGAATGTCATTGACGGATTTAAGTTGTTTACATTTGTGTGGTTTCTTTTTTTCCCCTTTGTTTACTTAAAAGGAAATGAATTAGTAGATTTTTTTATGTTACAAAGTGCTGTTTCGATTTGCGAATTTCGGATAATTTAGTTATTTGTTTGGATATGTGTTTGGATTATACGGTACATTTGGATTGTGAGTATGCATGCTGACTTTTTCCAATATCTGTCTATCTTTAGTTATGACTTGAGAAATTTTTGAAATTGTTTTAGAAAATCTATTCTAACATTTTTGTTTTCATAGTATTTTACTATAATCAATATGTCATAGTATAATATGTTTATTATGTTCAGTGATTTTGTTCGTCTTTCGCTTTTGAAATATATTATGTAGATGCAATAAGCTATTATATTCAATAGCATTTTTAGGGGCTGATATTCAAGAATTTCCAATTGATATCCAAAGATCAGGTTTTGTAGATTTCTAAAGGATCTGTGATAACCGCAATTTCTAAAGCATTCATCTACTTTTGCCCAAAAAGTGTCTAAATACTGACAATAAATGAAGAAGTGTTCAAAATCTTCTAATTTATTGCAAGATTTACACAATGGATCTTTTTCAATATTCCATGTAAATAAGTTTAGGTTTATGGCAAGTATTCGGTGTAATGTCTTATATTTAAACTCCTTAATGCGATAATCTATAATGATTTTGTTTATGAAATAATAAAATTCTCTCCACAATATATTTTTGCCAAATAATTGTTCCCAATAACTATGTATATATGGAAACTCAATATATTCTTCAAGAGATAATTATAAATGTCTTTATTGGTCATATTATTTAGTTCTTTATGATCAATTGAAAATTTTAATGCCGTTTTGACAGTGGTTTGGATAGAATCATTAGATTTTAAGTGTTTTTTCCATTTTGTTGGGATAGAATATTTCAATGTATGAAATTCTGCTATCCAGTTTTGTTTGTGTTTAAGTTTTTGTAATATATCGTCTGCTTTAATTTCCCCATTATTTGAGAGGATATCATTCATAAATAGGATATTTGATTCAATCCAGGAGGTATTATTTAAACATTTACCTTTATATTTGATGAACTGATTTCCCCATATAATCTGTTTTCTTATTTCCGGAAATGTGTCAAGTGATCTATGATTTGTTTGCTTGGTGTTGTTTAGTTTGATCCATAGTTCAATAAGACTTTTGTAGAATAGCGGAAGTTTAAATTGTGGTGCCTTTAAGCTACGCAGAGAGTCTAAGTTCATATTGAAAATCAGTAATTTTTGGCCATGATTCAAGAAGAAAAGTGGAATCAATTTCCAATTAGCTTTATACTTATTTTGTAGGTTTTATATCCATTTCAAGTTTAATGTTTTGTAAAATAAATCTATGTCCAGCATTTCTAATCCACCATGTAAATGATGTCCGATTACAGTATTTCTTTTAATTTTATCATTCTTTCCTTTCCAAAGGAATTTGAAAAGTAAAGTGTGTTTTTTGGTTTGTATAGATTTTGCAGTATGTATGTTATCTTTGGCAATAACATTGATTTGATTATTAAAATCTTTCCAAATAGTGTTAGTTTTCTTTTATTCCAAGAATTTATCATTGATTGGCAATGTGATATCCTATCTTCCCAGTTAAGTATGTTGCATTGACATTTGTCATTGCCAAAATAAACTCCTAATGCTTTAACATATGTGTTTGTGAATTTTACATTATGTTATATTTCTAATTTTGTTGTTTTTAGTTTGCCAACCCAAAGGCCAATTGTTTTATCTTTATTCAGTTTAAGCCCTGAGAATAAGCCAAACTCATCTATATGCTGGAACATCATTTTCATTTTTAAGGAATAATGTTGTGTCATCAGCTAATTGTGATATTTTTATTGTATTGATAATTTCTCCACTTTTAACTGGAATGCCTGTAATATTTGCCGTGTTACGAATTTTAATGGCAAGTACTTCTGCAACAATAATAAAAATCTGTGCTGATAGTGGACATCCTTGTCTTATACCCCGTGATATTTTGAAGATATCTGATATTCAACCATTATTGATTACACGACCATTGATATTTGTATATAAGCTATTGACTCATTTTAAAAAGGACTCTTTATAACCACATTTCCTCAAGACTGTAAACATAAATTTCCATTCAACTGTATCGAATGCCTTTTAAAGTCTAAAAATAATATTGCACCATCAATGTTTAATGCTTCTGTATACTCAATTATATCTTGTATTTGTCTGATGTTGTAACCGATATATCTGTTCTTTAGATAGCCTTGTTGGTCTAAACTGATAATGTTTGGGAGTGTGTTTTGGAATCTTGTTGCTAATACTCTAGCAGCTAGTTTATAATCTGTTGATAGTAATGAAATAGGTCTCCAATTTTCTAAACTTTCTGCATCACCCTTTTTGTAGATAAGTGAGAGAACGCTTTGTTTCTGAGTGGTTGATAGTTGACCCTTATCGTAGCCTTCATTAAGTGAGTTTATTACCAAATGTGATATAATGTTCCAGAACTTAACATAGAATTCAACTGTTAATCCATCAAGCCCAGGACTTTTGTTAAGTTTCATATCTATTACCGCTTGATAGCATTCATCTATAGTGAATTTGCCTTCGCATGTGTTTGCCTCATCGTCAGTTAATGTCTTTTCTGGCAATGCATTTTGAAGATATTCCTCAATTTCCTTTTCATCGCAGTTATAGTTAGTATGATAAAGATTTTGGTCAAAGATTACTTTCTTCATCTAATATGTCTTTTGTTTTTGTTATGCTAGTACTGTTGCTTTTTAGTGCAGTTACAACCTTTCTAGATTGTCTGGACTTTTCTAAATTATGAAAGTATTTTGAATTTTTCTCTCCTTCTTCTAAGAATTTAACTCGTGATCTTATTTGTGCACCTTTGGCTTTATAGTTATATATTGCTTCAATTTGGCTTTCAAGTTCATTTATTCTAGTTGTTTTTATATCTGTCAATTTTTCGTCTGACATTAGCATTTTAAGTTCATCTTCTAGTTCTTGTAATGTATTGGTTCTTTGAAGAGATTTTACCCTTGCATATTCTATGGAGTAGTCACGGATTTCTAATTTGCATATTTCCCATTTAGTTTGATGCGATTCATTTTGATTTTATCATTTTTTCTTATAATATTACATATATTATTTCCATAATCAAGATCATTTAGGTGGTCATTATTTAGTTTCCAGAATCCTTTGCCTCTCTCGTTTGGAATCGCAAGTTTTAGCGAAATTGCCATATGGTCTGTATATTGAATAAGTGCAGGACGAATGTCTGTGTGAAATATTAGAGGAGTAAGAGTTTTGTCAGTTAGCCAGAAATCAATCCTGCTTTTTTCGACACTGTTTTTCCTTCTCCAAGTGTACTGGCATTTATCTTTATTGATGTGTTTCCAGATATCTATTAATTTGTGGAGCTTAATCATTTTCTGTAGATTTGCTATTGGTATGTTTTTAGGTTTATCGTTAACTGTTTTGTATATTCTGTCTGTGTGGGATAGAATGTCATTGTGGTCCCCCCAACAATGTTAGCACCTTCACTGAAGTTTAGTAATGTATCTGAAATTTCTTGGTAAAATAAATATCGTCTTTTTTTTGTGATTTGGTGAATAAATGTTCAATAGGGTTAGTATATTCTTAAATATGTTTATATTAAGAAAGATGTATCTACCATTGTCATTGTAACGAATATGCATTGTAGCGAAGCCGACTTATTGTAGTTTAACAAAGTTACGTCCCTTTGTTTAATAGGATCCATTTATCGAAATATTGACGAGAACAAAGGCATCTTCAAATCCAGTAAGTACTGGTTTAATTGTCCTGCTAAGCCTTTAAATAGTTCTAGAGCAAGCATATATCATCAATAAGCACGCTGTATACCCAGCCTGTCGTATATTTTGTTTATATTTAAAGCCTTATTTAATGATCAAAGTGCATTCACCAGACGCTCATTACAACATAGAGTATGTACATCGTCAATGTCCGTGAAGGGGCGGCAGTAATTGGGATTCCGCCAGGTGGAGCCAATTGTGCAGGTTAGTATAAATACCGGTGTATTGTGATAGAAAGTTTATGCTCGCCAAATAGTTAATTCTGCATGGCGAGGGTAAATAAAACCAAAATAGTAGTAGAAAGTCAGTTCCGTGTTCTTCGTCAAACAGTTAACATCTCTGAAAACAGCGTTCTATGACTTTGGGTATTAGGCATCAGTAGACTTCTTTCTCTCGATATATTCTATCGGATATCAAGAAGCAAGCTGTAGCCGTGCTGCTCGGGTCGTAGTTTCATGTCGTAAGAGAGTGTGGGACTTTAATAATAGGAAGTGGTTGACTTCATTGAGGCCATTGGGCCTCAGTTGCATAATTGGCTTCAAGGAAGCCTTTGTGAAGCATTAGGCGGCTTCAAAAGTATAGACCTCTGTGTGGCCGAGAGCGGCGGACGTCACGGAAGCGATTGAGCGTCTTGGTGAAGGTCCTGTAAATACCTTGGTTCGTTGTTCCTTATCAGTTCTGTATTAAGTTTATTTGAAGCCATGTCATTGAAGCGTTGTTGAACTCCGAGAACGTTACAACTGGTGGCAGCGGTGGGATGAAGACAACTGCCATACCGGAGTTGCCTTACCCACGGGTTTCCCAGGCCAAGACTTGGGACGAGTATTTTCGGAGTGGGAAGTATTGTAACGAAAACGTTCGGTATACGTTGCATTTGATATGCAAATTTACATCACCGTGTCGAAGTGATGGAGTTTAGGGTTAGATATATAAGACAAGTGGACCCCTTCAGGGTTGAGTATACTTTTCGCTGAAGTGATCTTCTGCGTCTTTAGCCCGGCACGTTACATCATCATATTTTCTATTTAAAATTTTGAAGTTAAGTTTCTTGCTGATTAATATGGAGCATCCTCTACTATTACTTTCTCCAAATGAATGAAAGATCTCCCATTCGTCACACAGGAGCTTGACTCATGAAAAAAAAAAATCCGAAAAAAAAAAATCCACCAATACTATATATATAAAGAAAAGGACTACAACTCCGATCTCGCCGAAAGTAGTGGGACACCTACAGCCGAATTTGTTAAATAATTAAGGTATTGATCTATTCAGACCGTTAAATGGCTGCTGATTGTAGTTTAAGCGTGATTTCCCTTCTAGACGACATTGTTGTAGAGCCGTTGTAGGTGTCCCACTACTTTTCCGACTAAGCAATATCACCCAGATTTGGTTAATAAATGGCTCAATTACTCGTTGGTTTGCTTAAAAAGGGTAAAGTGTTATATACCGTTGGATAGGTTAGGGATTCAGCTAAATAGATATGTACAGCATGTTAAGATATCTTGAACATTGTTAGAGAAATCGACGGTAACAGTAGGCTTAGCCGGTTTTCGGCGAGATCGGAGTTGTAGTCCTTTTCTTTATATATATAGTATTGGTGGATTTTTTTTTTTAGGATTTTTTTTTTTCATGAGTCAAGCTCCTGTGATTCGTCAAATTCCTGTGTTATAATGTTTTCAATGTCTTGTGTAAAGTGTGTTTCTTGTAAGAAAACAACTTCTGCTTTTTGAGAGCCTATCCATTGCTTTAATCTCGATCGTTTGTGTATGTCTCTGAGACCTTGTGTGTTTAATTAAACAAAGTGAATAATAGTATTATGCTCGTTCAAATGCATGGAAAGTCATATACATAGATATTTCAATATGTTTAGAAACTTTAGTATGAGTAACAAAGCGTCGCAAGCAGTATGAGAGCCGAACATAAAAAAACGACGCCTATACTACTCACGTACGCCAATTCATTCATACCATATATGTCAATGTTTACATTACGATTTTCGTTTACTACTATTTTACATACACAATTGGATATATATATTTACACATGTATATTTAACTTTATTTGTAGACGTGAATGTTTTCCTATAACAATAGTCTTGGCCGTGATCAGTCTCTTTGTCCTTAAAACGTTCAATTCTGTTATATTCGTGTTCGATTAAATGCCGATGTTCTATCTCATGTCTGGTAATCAGTCCGTTTTCTATAATAAATTGTTTGGTATAAATGTGAAGCTGATGCATTTATTTTTTTCTGTTGTTTTGTTTCTTTTGTCTCTTCGCGCTATCAGGGTTCGATTGTTTGTCGCGTAACTCCTCCGCTGGCGTCGGTGGTGATCTATCTTGAACGTTCATTTGTCTCCCTTTGTTTGGTGTAAGTATCGGTCTATTGACTGCTGCGTATCGATTTTTTTTTTACTCGGAGATTTCGTGCAAGGCGTGTTAGCGGACGAATTTTCTATAGGCCACGTGTTTTTTTATATCTGCTTTTTAGTTTGATAATCAACATTTTCAGGTTCATCATACTCCGTGGATTCAGCATCCGATTCTATTTCAGAACATTCTAGTTCACACATCTTTATATGCCCACTTTCATTGCATTGAGTGCAAACCCAATTGTTTTTGCACTCCGAAAATTACCATGGCCTAGAGTATGTTTTGTTTTGGCCAAAATGTAGGACGCAAGCACTGAATTTCCCAAATGTCATGAATCCTGGTAGGAGCGCTTTCAGGGTAGAATTCTTTACATTTATTAAGCGATCGTCTGTTTCACAATCAGTGAGTTTTCCGTTTATCCTGAGCTTTTCTCGGAAAAGTGAAATGATTTCTATACCTTTTAAAGTGAAAGTTCTTTTTATTATGTTATCATCCACTGACAAAGGGATGTTTTTAACCCTGATTCGTGTCGTGTTCTCAGTGTCGAGACGGTCGGGGTTTGTATTAAGTACTGGTATAATCTTACCACGTAAAGGGACTCCTTCGGACATAATGGTGACTTTGTCTTCTAAGTTATCCATGTAAACCCGCCACATGCCTCTTACTCTTTGTAACCCTTTGAGATGGGAAATATCAGTTCTCTCTCCTATAGCATGATAAAGTTCAACGTGGTTTAATCATTCCTTATTTAAAGGCTTTCGTTCTCCAAATATTTCTGATTCTCTTAGAAAAACTAACGGAACATCAATGGAAGAAATACCTTCACTGCTAACATCATCGGGGTTTGACGCCGCCATGTTTTCTCCCATGTCCGCCATGTTTACAGTTTTTGTCAATATTATGTTATTCGGAATCTGGACGTACCTGGTGGATTTTCTATAAAATCATTTATTCAGTCCTTTTCCGGCACTATTAACACATCTTTGTAGCAAATTACGATAGGGGAAAAACAATGCAATTTTATCTCTTTTTTTCTGAGTACAAAAAAACACCGCCTTAGCAATGTGACACGTGACCAAATAATAATTAAGTTCCATCAAATGATAAATAGTCTGCACCATTTAGTAAAAGTATTTATTGTATTGAAAAACAAACAAACATGTTAAACAATATAAATAGACAAGAGGGCCAAGATGGCCCTAAATTGATCACTTAAATGATAGTTAATTAGAAGTAAATATTTAACTGCAAATATCTGTGAAAATTTGATCAGGAGTTCAAATGAAACTGCAAGGAATGGACACTCAGTTAAAGAAATAGTTTATCAGTAAAAGCCATTTGTATCTTGAAATCTAACAAAAACCTTAATAAGAATGGAATTATACAGTTTTGTCATTTTGCACCTTTCCTGATGCCGCTTTGCTGCCCTGTTTGTCAACGAAATCAATATGGCTTGAACAGTTTTTGTAGAGTCACCCAAAGAACAATTCTGCCATTTTATCTTGGAATCTGACAAATGGATTATGGAGATGGAGGTTTTTAAAGTTTGGGTATTTTTCTCAATTTCTGATGGCGCAGCAACAAAAGTTCTACACAGAATGCAAGTCTTTGAACAAGTTTGAAAGAGGACCAACAAAGGAACATTCCTGTGAAGTAACGTTGAAATTGGTCGAGTGGAATGGTAGGTCAGTTGTCATTTGTACCTATAAGTTCAATGTACCCCTTTTGTGATGACGCGAGGTTGCTATGATTTTGTAACCAATCATTACGGCTTGAACAAATTAAGAAGAGGATCACTGAAGTAAGATTCCTATTTCATTTCCTTAATATGAGACAAGAACTTAAAAAAATGGAATTTCCAAATTTTGTCATGTTGCCCCTTTTCTGATGCCTCCTGAATGCCATTTTTTCAACCAAACAGTATGCATTGAACAATCTGCGTAAAGGCTCACCCAAGGAACATTTATACCAAACTATGTTGGAATCTGACATCCAGATTCAGAGGAGAAGATTTTTAAAGTTTGGACATTTTGCCCCCTTTCTGATGCCGCAGCAACCCTGGCGGCCATGTTTTTCAACGGATCGGAAACAATTGAACAATCAAAATATTTGTGCAAAATAATTTTCAAATCGGGCCAGTACTTTTGGACAAGAAGATTTTTAAAGTTTTAACAATGCACATATAAGGAAAATAAGCTCCGTCCCCAGCTGGCGGCCATGTTTTTCAACGGATCGGAAATATTTGAACAAGCTTTGCAGAAGGTACTCCAAGGAACATTTGTGCAAAATAATTTTTAAATCCTGCCAGTACTTTTGAACAAGAAGTTTTTTAAGATTTGTCAATTTTCCCCTTTTCTGATGACGCAGCAACCAAAGTTCTCGATGGAATTTAAATCTTTGAACAATTTTGAAAGAGGTCTACCAAAGGAACATTCCTGTGAAGTTTGGTTGAAATTTGTCATGTGGTTAAGGAGAAGATTATCTAAATGCTAAATGTTAACGACGGACGACAGACGACGGACGACAGACGACGGACGACGGAAAAAAGTGATCAGAATATCTCACCTTGAGCCTTTGGCTCTAGGTGATCTAAAAAAGAGATAGATTTTTTAATTAATAGACGAGAAACTATATAAATTGCGTCTGTAATAACAGTATTTAAACGTTTCCCTGCACGTGTACATGATTGAAAACATTTCCCTACACGTGTACATGATTAAAGTCGTGCATAATAACGCGAATTTCGGTTTAAGAATCTACATATTTATTTGGAAATGAAAGTAATTTACGAGAGCTGTTTCGGGCATTATCTCACACCAACATGGGAACAATTTAGCCACATTTCACATAACCGGAAACTGATTAACAGTCCATAGTTTGGTATACACAACGAAGACGAACGTAGAACTTGATTAAAAACATTGGATAGAAAGAAAAGTCAAGTGTTTGTTTATTATTGTGCCATCGCTTTTGTCCAGGGTCAGTAATTTCCACGGGAAAACCAACAGTGTGGACTCTACGTAAAGTATCGACCTGGATCAGCCGAAGCATGCCGCCCAGGCTAACCCGGACAGATACTTTTCACCTCGTGTGGATTTTCTGGTTCAGGAATCATTACTCTATATCCCTAAGACGAAATGTGTCAGCCCGGATTAGCCTGCGTGGACTGCACAGGCTGAACTGGGTCGATACATTACGCAAAATCCATAATGTTGGTTTTCTCGTGAAACGGCTCATATATATAATATATATATATATATAAGCTTATAAAGACATGAATAGTCCATGAATGATTTTCAAATTACTAGTTACTAGAGTGACGTATGTATCCCTTCTGTCAAATGACTTTTTAACGTTAACCTTTAGTCGTTAGTTAACGTATGGTACCCGATGTACTATAGATAACTACAATTTCATTATAGGGTCAGGTATACACCAACAATGGCCGAGCTCTTTGGACATGGTGTAGCAAGCAAAAGGCTACAGAGATAACATTGTATTGTACCAATCTGGTTTAATGTTTGGGTTCACGATCTTAGGACACCCGAATATAATTATTGAGACACGAACAGATGTAACCTGATCTACGGTTTGTTATATATTGCACGAGTTTGCTGACTGCTCATTATAGTGAAACTATTTTCGCAAACGGAGTTAATATTAAACCTTTCCCTCATGTAGACACTTTCTGACGCCCCTGCAGCAGACGGCTTTTGGAAAACATAGTGACAAAAAAAGAAATTTCTCAAAACGAGCAATTTCTCCTTTTGCCACAATGTTTAACAATATTTAATACGTTTCCACATATAACGAATCGGCAGCTGACGACTTTGAAAACATCTAAGCAAAATCATGGAAACTCTCTTTAATGGACAGTTTAACCCTTTACCACATACGACAATTCTGCAGCGGACGACTTTGAAAACATATGGCAAAAATGTGAAATATCTCACAATGTTTTCAAAAGTCGTCTGCTGCCAATTCGTCGGAATCGTCTGCAAGTGGGAAATGGTTAACTATTGTAAAGCCGTCTGTTACAGAGGCGTAACACATGTCTCTACTCTCTTCATGTGGGGTTAGTCTCGAAACGTCAGTTATCGTGTGACGAAGATCAATAAGACTGAGTCGTCCTGCGACAAAACCAACATAATGGCCTCTGCGTAAAGTATCGACCCGGATCATCCTAAGCATGCCGCACAGGCTATCCTGGATACACACTTTTCTCCTCCAGTGGATTTTCTGTTTCAGGAATCATAACTCTATGCCCCTGAGGCGGAATGTGTCGGCCCGGATCAGTCTGCGAAGACTGCGCAGGCTGGTCTGGGTCGATACATTACGCAGAGGCCATACCGTTGGTTTTCTCGCAAGACGGCTTATTAGTGTTTGTTTCAGTCAGATTCACCGTTGAACGGTCTAGCGTGGCAGGCCACTACTCCAGTCTTTACAAACAAAACGTAGTCTATTTCAAAACTCTCGTTCCAAATGTTTTCCGGTACAATCCGGGGTAGTTCGGGTACCAGCCCTTCGTTCATTGTAACCTTGGAAACATGCGGATGACTGACCACATCCTTCATCAACATCCCGTTGGATGGTTCCTCTGACGTGTCGTGTAGGACTGGTTTCCAGCAATCGTATGCAATGCCGCTTCCATCTGAATTCAGACTTGTTCCCAAAGCCAATAAACCCCAGCCTCCCGTACCGGCCACAAATGTTACTGCAAGCAAAAATTTATGTACAAGTGGTAAAGTCGGCGATGTGAAAATGGGCGAATTTTGCCATCGCTAACATTTCCGTAGGTATAACAATCAAACAATTCGCCATGGAAATGTATTATCAAATAAACACCAATAATCTGCTAACTTTAAGACAGGGAGAACTATCTAGTAAATATCCACCGATACAGAAAGCATACTTAAAAGACAAAACTTCTTACCAAGTTCTACGAAGACCGACCTTGGGAGGTATTGAAATTAGTTATTAGTATCGAAATTTAAGGGTTTCCGTGTGATCTATCTTAAAAAACTGTGATCCAGTGTAAAAGACTGTAATCCAGTGTAAAAGACTGTGATTTAGTGTAAAAGACTGTGATTTAGTGTGTTTCCGGGCTTTCGCATACCAGTACTCCACACAACCGACTTTCCAAGCAAATGGTTGCTTGTCCACATAGACTGGTAACCCAGTAATCGTGCCGGCGACCCCTGCCATTTCCCCAGTCGTTCCAGCTGTTGCACCGAGTGCACCTCCGGCTACTGCAGTCGCACCCCCGTTGGCGACAATAGTTATTGCTCCTACAGTGGCAACTACCATTTTCCCTGGTAAAATAAAAAGCACTACTCAGGTGTTTTGGGGTGTCTTTTTTGCGTCTTCGACATCGTATACATCGTATACACCGTATACACCACTCATGAAAGTGAGTGTAATGAACGACAACTCTGCGAAGGAGAATGCGTATACACGTGTTGAAATAAATCAATTTAGGCGACAATTCCAAGAATGTTGTTACCGACGAGCTGTCTCTCCTGAAATCTGCATTCCTAGCCACTAAGACTTTAAACTTTACCAAATTTCCTGTTGGACGGGAAATTGAGTTTTCCAATTTTCAACATGAAAGAGTCGACAGTGAAAGGGTTAAACGGTTGTTCTTAAGAGTGTTCAACAGAGTATTAATCTTGAGGGGTAAGACTGAAGATGAGCCGTCCCGCGAGAAAACCAACATTATGGTCTCTGCGTAAAGTATCGACCCGGATCAGCCTAAGTATGCCGTGCAGACTAACACGGACAGGCACTTTTCGCCTACTGTGGATTTTCTGTTTCAGGCGTCATTACTCTATACTTCTATTCCCCTGAGACGGATTGTATTGGCCCGGGTTAGCCTGCACAGACTGCGCAGGCTGATTTGGGTCGATACATTACGCAGATTCAATAAAAAAAGAAAATTTAGTGGAACGGCTCAGAATGACGATTAGTCTGTGATTCCATCATTGTTATTATCTGATCCTATTCTACACTGTTAATCTCAAACTCCGTGAAAGATGCTGTGACAAATAGCTGTTCAGTGCGTATCAAGATCACGCTGTGTGAATGCGCAGGGCTTTGTATAGTTGAGTTATGAATAACTCGTACGAGTTGTCACTCTTTGGGTGTGTAAAATATAATGAGTGATTGATTGTTTGATGTTTAACGCCGCTCGCAACAATTTTTCCGTTGGATCACGGCGTTTTCTTTGTAAGTTACTAGTACTTCTGGTCCATTTATCGTGACACCAGCCAGTCATTTGTAATGCTCACCACGCAACCATGAGCACAAAGGAGGGCAGCCATTATTACCAATTTTAAAGTCTTTGGTATGATACGGCCGGGGATCGAACCCGCCACCTCCCACACTCGATGCGGAGGTTCTACCCTCACACCACCGAGGCGTTGCGGGTGTGTTACAAAATAAGCCAAGAAATCCACACATAGCGTATGTTTGACAGGTGAATATCTGGATGCACACCAATGGTGTCACTGATATAAATTTCACTCCCATTCTTTTTCAGATTTTTCTTCAAACCTTCTGTGTCTAGTGCAGGACCAGATCAACATGTATACGCATGCGCACAATCATATGGAGCTACACTGGTCGCATGTTCATGGCGATTAGTTGTTCTAGAGGTAGACTATTTGTAAATTGCACGCGGATGGAAGTTGATGAAAAAGTGTAAAAGTGTTGGAGCGCTCTACTGTACGTTCCTAAATTTAACGCTTTCGATGCTGAATACTTAAATGGAGCCAAACACACTTTAGAGCAACAGTTAAACGTGTTCCCATTTCTGACAAATGAGCCGTTCCGTGAGAAAACCAACATTATGGACTCTGCGTGTTGTATCGATCAAGATCAGCCTTCAGATTCATGACACAGAAAATATACAGGAGGCGAAAAGTGTCTGTCCAGGTTAGCCTGCGCGGCATGCTTAGGCTGTTCAGGGTCGATGCTTTACGCAGAGTCTACAATGTTGGTTTTCTCGTAATATGGCTCAAATAAGTGTTTGAATGTTGGATGGATTTGAAAGCATTGTGTTTTACCTTCATTAATATATATATATATATATACATATATATATATATATATAAGTATGGATTCTACATTAAGGTGAACTGCCGTGCTAAAAAAAACATACATTAAGGCGAACGTATCTTAAGGCGACCGTATTCAGTTCGCCTTAATGTTTGAGATGTCACAGAAGTCATTTCAGTTGTTGAAACAACATTTCACTATAGGGAATCAAAGAACATACAATAGACTTTAAGAAACCATAACTTTGATTGTTCTTGCTATATTAGTATAAGATATACGGGCCATTGAAAAAAGAGGGCCTATATCTCGATGCCAAAAAAACATCAC
>JASEVX010000156.1:0-235000 GCA_031761405.1 Serripes groenlandicus | reverse complement strand
ATTATTTGATGATTTATTTGGTTGCCATGGAAACCAGTATTATACATGGATTACAAAATTTAGAAGGAATCTTGGTAACATTGAGAGGATTTTTTCTGTGAAGTTTCATCGCAATTGACCGAGTGGTTACGGAGGAAAAGATGTTGACGGACGACGCACGACGGACGCCGGACAAAAGGCAATCATGATAACTCAGCTTGAGCTCAACGTGCTCAGGTGAGCTAAAAAGAAAAAAAAGTTAACATCAAAGTCAATAAACGTTTGGAATCCTTTGAGTTATTTATGGTCTGGTACAGGAGCTGTGTATATGCCAAAACAAATCATGAGACGACATTACTTCACATCTTGTATATCACCTAAGTATTATCAAATTAAAGCCTTATCTTTTATACCTGGTTTGAAATGCCCTTATACGCCCTAAGTATGTTTATAGATACAAAAGTGTTTGTTAAATAATTGAAAATGTAATGAAATATGACACCATAGGAGCGTTTTAGATACATTTCACCGTTTTTATTTGCAACAATACTTTGTAAAGACGTCTGCTACTGATGAATCTACATGGCGATAGATTTTCATTGAAAACAGTTACGTTTTTAAGTCATTAAAGTTCAATTTCCGATACCTAAGAAAATCTTTATTCCAACAATATTGAGAAAAAAAGTGGCGTTTCCAACTAATTCATGGTTGACATATATGTAGTTTGAATATTGTGCTGCGAATAAATTCCTCAAAAAACTAGAAAATTCTTAGGAAATACTTACCTTTAAGATAGGACTCCTCCTTTTCTATGTACAGAATAGACACGAATGATTGACGCCTCTGTTGGACTTCTAACAATGTCTTAATTCAACCTATGTTCAAAGGCAACTCGCCTGACTAGAACACGCGTGTGGATAACCTTTTATTGCAGACTGTCATTTTATATATAGCTACAAGCAACAACAAGGCATCCAGTGTATAATGTGACCTTCATCGCATTATACTGATGTCCGGCCCCTTTAGTCAACAGAGAACGCATTAGGATGGCAAACAAGGTACCAGTTTTAAAAACAGTATGATTCACGCGATGCATTTAGTGGTGACAACTTCCTTGTCAAGATAACCGAATTAATGCAGACAAAACAATAATTGATGCGACATACAAAAATGTGTCTAAATGTGTTGTAATGGTTGTTTTCGGTCATGTCACCAGCATTCCTGGTACCAGTGCATTTCGAAGCCACAATTGCCGAGTAGGGAAGGCAGCATTTATATGACCCGAACCCTTGTCTTGGTTTTCTGCTCGAGAAACGATCGATCTTACCGCTATACCACCGAGTTTGTTTTGTTACTGTTGTGACAAATACAATTCGCCATGTGAGTCGTATTCACTTCTAACCTTTTTTTTATTTTATGATCGTTATTACATTATACAACTAGTAAAATATTTATTCAACTGAAAGAGTCTTAAAATTATGTACGCCCGCCGAGCGTACGTGTGACTGGTGTACTCGCTTAGGCAAATGAAATGGTCGTCCATTTGTCCTTGAGACTGTGCTTAGTTAGAGCGCGATTGCAACAACCTTTATGAATCATTCAAGTTCCCAGCTGTTTGACTTAGTAAAATAATCAGCGTACATATGGTTTAACTTAAACCAGATGCTACCTTAACCCTTTCCCACATACAACACATCTGCAGCAGATGACTTTGAAAACACAGTGATAAAAACCTAAAGAATCTACATAAAAGATAGCTTCATTGCTAAATAAAGTTGAAAACATTGTGTCCAAAGGAGAAATTGCTCATCATGAGCAATTTTACCTTTGTCCACAAGTTTTTCAAAAGTCGTCTGTTGCTATTGCGTCCAAAAGCGTCTGCAGGTGGGAAAGGGTTAAACGCGACCATCATCATATCCAACAATCTGTCTTCTCCGGTTTCACTCAATAACTTTTATCGATATTTCACCTAATCGATCGCCGGAGTTTCTTATCTTTCGGCAGTTTACGAAGATAACCGACGCAATTCGTAGGGGTCATAAATCATAAATCATCAGGGTAATTCAAACGGATTTAGCAGTTTTAATCTTGGTAGGTTAACGGTTTTATTATAGGGATATGCTATATTTAAACGAGCATAGCAAAATTTGTGTTTTACGTTTTAATATAAAATCAAGTTTAAAATTGATTTTTCATAAAAAAATAACCATTAATTTAATTAAAAAAAAGCCGAATCATGAATTTATAATAAAGTGTTTAATTAAAAAATATAATCCGAGCAGTTATACTTTGGTCATTAAAAAACAAAGAGATTCACTTAGGGCTGACTTCAACCACCAATATAAAACTGAAAGTCGCTATATATATATATATATATAAAAAAAAAAAAAATCAAAAATGATAATGTAAGATTTTTAACTTCTCAGCTTAATATGCAGATTTTAGCTATTTTGTATACGAAGATCAGAACCCATACTTCATAAGTTTGAAAATAAATTCAATCAAATCTGTATCAAAATAAACAATACAGAAAATCCATTATTCAGAAATGATATTAAATATTTTCATGAAGCTGATAACAATAATAATAAATATTATGTCGTAACTTTTAATTTAACACAAGTACATCTATTTTAAGTCACGCTGATAATAACAAATGGCAGAAAATGTCAATCCTGGTTTTTATGACCCAATTAACTTATAAAACGCCCGAGGCAGTGTCTATTAGAGCATTACAGATTAACCTGAATACACACATTTGACACTTATAATAATACATTAAAATTGAGATGATGTTTTGAAAAACAGCATTAAAAATAAAAACGGTATCCATTGAGAGTTCTCATAAACAGTATTAAAAAAAAAAGAAAATACATTTTGTAGTTTTAATTAACTTGGGTAGAAATAATAGTGTGTTAATAACAAAAAGGTTATCTTAATAACACAAATTGTGTTTCCTTAATTCTTTTCACATTTTATATAAAAATTACAAGAAGCTGGCATATTTTTATTGCAAAAAGGTAGCAATTAAAATGTTTTTATTTGTATATTATGAAAACAGTTTTTATGATATCAGGAATAGTGTATACTGCATTTCCGTTTGCACAGAAATATTGTCAACATACATTAACACTTTGTGAACAATAAAGTGTATTAATCTAAGATGATTTTAGTAAAGTTAATAACATTTGTGTAGATTACATGATTTTTTGTTTTTGTTTTTTATTACGCATCGAACGTATGTATTTAACAGTTTTTGGTCAGTATTATTTCCATAACCAACATCGGATAATCAATCCTAGTGAGATTGACAACGTATCATGTATACTTATTTTTCGCTGATACTCAAAATGAATTATTATTCATATTCTTTTAACACATTTAAATATGACAAATACATAATTGGCCTTAATTTATAGGTAATATTTATGTCAACGGCGGGCTATTATTTAATAATATTTCTATTGTTATTGCGCGAGGATAAAAACTATTTGATTAAACTCTTAATTCAATCCTTAATTATCCAGATATTTAAAACCTGCCCTGAAGGAGTAAGATTTTATTGCCCTGCAATAAAACATCGAAGTCATAAAACCAGTAGCGGTGAAATCCGATTAACTTCGTAAGTTTCCGCTACTGTTTGACGGACTCCACCGAACACAAAAAATACTTACATGTTGTTTGACAAAAGCATTAATTCCCCCGCCTAAATTTTTCTTAATTTCATAAAAAATGATATCCTTCTTTAAACAAATGAATATACTTTACGAATGTGAATGCGAACTTATAAAAAGTTTAAAGGAAAACAAGTTATAACTAATTAACCAACGAAATTTGATGGCAATTTCTGTGTAATTATCAAAAATCATATGTAATTCAATAGGAATATAGGGTCACCTAATGTTTATATAAATTCCCCCACCTAAATTTTATTTCTAATTAAAACAAATTACATATTTGAAATCGAGAGATTTTGTTCTTCCCAAATATGAATGCGAACTTAAAATATAATAAACATTAAGAAAGTTATGCCCACATTTGTTACACTGTCCTTCTTATTTCTATATAGCCGATTATTGATTTTTGACTGATCGGTAGAAGACAAATTGTTGCATATGTTACCGCATGTGATCCAGATAATAAAACCCTTTGTTTGAAGTCGGACTTCTACTGTATCAGTTATTTAAACTGATCATTTTCAAAAAATAATCGGTTATATACAGGTTAAACTGTAAATGAAAAAACTGTATATGTTCTATGATCCATTCTTGGGTATCAGAGTCTAATTATAATGACCTAAACAGGTATAATTGACAACCTTTCAATTTATTGTGATATGTCTATGTTAAATTAGCGCTAATATCGTTACGGTTACTCTGTCACTGATGTTTCGATAATTGAAGCTATCCTTAACAGATACTACAGTTCGACCAAACTACCAGTAGATTGACCATTTTTCTTTTACATTTTCTATTTTTCCTTACCATTTTAGACACTTATTCAGTTTGAGATTTTAGTTATAATTTGCCCAAACTACCACCAGTACGCTGACCTACTTATTTCCTTATCCGTATAAACACTAGTTCTGTTTAAGCAAGGGGTTTTCGTTATTATAAGTTTGCCCACACTACCAGTATCTTAATTTCATCTATTCATTTCCTTCATTTCCTTTTCTTTTTAATCAGTTATTCTGTAAATAAAAGGCTTTGAGTTTGCCTCAAGCCAACGTTCATTCTGTCTTTTTTTCAATTATATTTTAAATCACTAATTCAGTGATTTCATTTTAAGTTTGCCCTACTATAAATCAGCAAATTGACCATTTTTACTATATATTCTTTTAATCACTAGTTCGGCTTAAATATGGGAATATCGTTGTATGTTTTGTCCCTTCTACCAGTAGATAGACAACTTTTGCTTTACCATTGCCAAAAGTACCAAACATAACGCTTTTCATTTACTGTATCATACAAAAGTTAAGTTATATTACTGCGAGTTCGTTAATACTTTTACCCTAACTACCTGTTTATTAACACATTTTACTTTACAATTTTAAATCAATGCACTATAGTGCTGACGGCCTGGGGGTTGCAGGAAGAAAGGAGAAGAATGGGAAATGTGAAAGGAAATAACAATTGCAGCTTATATTTATGTAGTTATTGTTAAGAAGTTAACAGATCATATCAAACATAGTAAATATTATGAAACTGGCATTCGCAAAGTAGAAGCCCTATAACGCTCACCTGAGTGCAAGAGCTCACAAGTATACAAATTAACATGTTTCGTCGCACGGTCCCTACGGGCCCCCAGGTGAATCCGCCACTGCATTTTCACGCGACTTCTTTGTTCTTCTCCGTTCCACTTCACGAATGTAAATAAGCTTCTATATTTGACCTCTCTGCACATTAATTTTTAAAGCATTTGTTAAACTTATATTGGAGTGCTCACGCCTTAAGTTTTCCCCTGATGTTCCGACAACCTGATAATGATCTTTTTAGGGGAGATTTTTACCTTTTAAATGCAGATTTGTTGAATCAATGATGGACTCTTTTTCTCGTGCAGTCTCACCCTGCGTTAATCGGTGCTAACAGCAATTGGCAGGCTGCCAACTCCGAACAAATGGTTATATTACTATGACCAGGGACGAAAGCCCCAGGCCAAAAATAGTTCTATTATAACACGGCTTTTCGTGATAATTTTTCTCAACTACGAGCAAACTGCTCATTAATTATACGGCGTGCTTGATATAATATTTCCTTAAACTACCACGTAACCAGTATGCATACGAGTTTAACTTTATCCTTTCAAACAATGTCTCAGTTAGATCTCGGTGGTTCCGTTAGTGTTTGTCCAAGTTACCAGTATTTTAAACCTTCTTACTTTAGTTAATTGCTCTACTGGCTGAATTGCTTCATTGTTTTTGTATGCAAAGATAATCCTCGTGTCCGTAACACCCGACAGAAAGTACCTTAAATATGTTTTACTCCAAAGCTATTTGGTTTATATTCAAATAATTGTATATGAATTGTACTTTGGTGACCCTCCTTAGAATCCTTCAAGTAATGTTGATTGGTCTGTATACATGACAGCCAGAAAGCGTTTTGTTTTTTAACTTTCATGATAGTTTGTGGCCGAGTGTTTTACTAATGGCAGTGAAATGACACTTACCCTCTTGGTTTTTATTTGTTTGGCAACAAACACATATAGAGATAACTTTCTGAAGCCATACGTCTTATTGAAAAGTCCTTAAATTTCATACGCCCTGAAAGTAGTACTCACTACTTGCTCACTATTTTCTAATGAATAGTAGTAAGTTGTATCTATTATATCCCTTTAAATATTCAAAATAGTTACGGCATTTCATATTATACAGTAAATACATTAACAAATTCAATAAAATCCTATTTGGATTGGTTTTTTTTTTATAACTGATGTGTCTACCTAGTTATTTATTCTTAAACTAAAATATAATTTTCTTCACTTTCCATGCATTTGTCTCAAACCGTCGCTACCTATCTTACATTTACTTTAAGATAGGTAGAGACGTTTTGAGTTGTTCGCTCCTGCTCGTGAAATAGTTAATTCTGCGACGAGGGTAAATCAGAATGAATGAATGGGTTCTTTATTCACGAACAATCTTCAAACTTGTATATTTGCAAAGTTATCACGAAAGAACTTGTTAATAATATTGATAATGACTTTCCAATTTGTCACAGTAAACAGTAAAAAATACGCCTTTCTCTCCATATCGGCAACATGCAATTTTCAAAGGTTATACTATGGAACGCCGTAGCTGTCTTATGTTGAGACATCTCATGTTATTTTGTCAAAGTGCCATGCTATCTTGTCAAAAGAACATGTTATTATGTCAAACGTTCATGTTATTATGTCAAAGTGTCATGGTATCTTTTCAACATGAAGTATTATTATGTCAATCGCTCATGCGATTTTGTGAATATGACTTGTTATTATGTCAAACTGTCATGGTATCTTGTCAATGTGAAGTGTTATTATGTCAAACTGTCATGGTATATTGTCAAACTGTCATGGTATATTGTCAATGTGACGTGTTATTATGTCAAACTGTCATGGTATCTTGTCAATGTGACGTGTTATTATGTCATACTATCATGGTATCTTGTCAATGTGACGTGTTATTATGTCAAACTGTCATGGTATTTTGTCAATATGACGTGTTAGTATGTCAAACTGTAATGGTATATTGTCAATGTGACGTGTTATTATGTCAAACTGTCATGGTATCTTGTCAATGTGACGTATTATTATGTCACAATGTCATGCTATCTTGTCAATATGACGTGTTATTATGTCAAAGTGTCATGCTATCTTGTCAATATGACTTGTTATTATGTCAAACCCTCATGTTATTATGTCAAACGTGCATGGTATTTTGTTAATATGACGTGTTTTTATGTCAAACGTGCATGGTATCTTATCAATATGACGTGTTGTTATGTCAAACGTGCATGGTATCTTGTCAATATGACGTGTTATTATGTCAAACGTGCATGGTATATTGTCAATATGACATGTTATTATGTCAAACGTGCATGGTATCTTGTAAATATGACGTGTTATTATGTCAAACGTGCATGGTATCTTGTCAATATGACATGTTATTATGTCAAACCCTCATGTTATTATGTCAAAGTGTCATGCTATCTTGTCAATATTATGTGTTATTTTGTCAAACCCTCATGTTATTATGTCAAACGTGCATGGTATCTTGTCAATATGACGTGTTATTATGTCAAACGCTCCTGTTATTATGTCAAAGTGTCATGCTATCTCTTCAATATGATGTGTTTTTGTGTCAAACCCTCATGTTATTATGTCAAACGTGCATGATATCTTGTCAATATGACGTGTTATTATGTCAAACGTACATAGCATCTTGTCAATATGACATGTTAATATGTCAAAAGCTCATGTTATTATGTCAAATTGCCATGCTTTCTTGTCAATATGACTTGTTATTATGTCAAGTCATGTGAACTTCAGTCATAATCACGGCGGCAAAGCAACAGTGAGGACTTAGATGAGCACAGTATCACCATAGTCGTCACTGTCTGCCTACATCACATCCTGCAGAACCAGCAACATTTGACAAAAGAACTTGAATTGTTCCCAAGACTACTAAATCAGGAGGGGGTAAACTGGTCTTTTCCCCCAAAATATCTCTCTTGTGACTCAATTAAATCCTATGTTAAGGGTACCCGCAACATACGGTTTGAGGGTCATAAAAGGATTTGGAAAAGAATTGCGGAAATTTGCCCGGCACATATTGTGTCGCTTTCCGCCATTTTGTATTGTGGTTTCGCGCCGATAAAAGTTCGTCAAAAACATAACGTCGTGTGAACTTGTTTAACAAGATGGTACAGTCAGAGAACAACATGATCGTTTAACATAATAACACGTCATATTGACAAGATAGCATGGCACTTTGACATAATAACATGAGCGTTTGACATAATAACATGTTCTATTGACAAGATAGCATGACAATTTGACATAATAACATGTTCTTTTGACAAGATAGCATGACACTTTGACATAGTAACATGAGTGTTTGACATAATAACATGTCATGTTGACATAATAACATTAATGGTTGACATAATAGCATGTCCTTTTGACATAATTTGACAACACGTCATACTGACAAGATACCATGACACTTTGACAATAATAAAATGATCGTTTGACATAATAACACGTCATATTGGCAAGATACCTTCACACTTTGACATAATGACATGATCGTTTGACATAATAAAACGTCATCTTGACAAGATAGCATGCCACTTTGACATAATAATGTCATGCGATTTTGTCAATATGACGTGTTATGTATTTCGTTGTGTGGACCATGTAGTTAAAAATGTCTTAGAATTCCCCATGTATTGAGAAAGCAGTTGAACAAGTTCTTCTTTTAATCAATCGTCCCTGAGGTCTTTACCGCGAGGTATACCGCCATGTCTATAATCGTCCACCATTCTGTGCGGACACCAATCCTTGCATATACCGTGTTCCACAACGGCAGTCAGAGCGTGTTACATGGCCTCTTCAGACCCTTCGCTGTTCTGTTGCATTCATACGCAAAATTCTTTAGAAAATCATTAGTTTAAACTTATTTATTTTAAATCGATTGCGAAACAAGCTTTAAGCTTATATTAATCACGCTCGATGTCTGCTTCCTGGATACTTAACCAGTACTCGCGCCGATTGTGTGGAAAAATCCCAAAGTCAGGACCCGCTCATCACGGGACTCGAACCAGGGACCTTTGATGTGAGAGGCCGACGCTCTACCTCTGCACCACTGTCTTCCACAAATCATTGTTTACCATTTTTGATAAAATGTGCGTTTTGTGGAGCTCATTAAGCCTTTATGACGGGAAGCGCTTGTTGTGTCTGATTTGACTAAATTTCGGCTTCACATATTTTCATGAAACTTTGGCAAATGGCAGAATAAAGGATGTTCGAAATTATGTATGTTTTTCAAATAAAATCTTGCGGATTTTAATAAATTATCATCACACAGGTAATTTCAATACATACAGTCGGCCGTTAATTTTATCCAAATACCACTTTAACCGAGACAGAAATGGCGATTTCTTTAACCACACTATAATTGTCGTAAAAAGGTACGTTTTGACGTTAAAAACGAAGTCATTTCAAACGTATGATACTACCTTAAATTATGCCACTTTTGTGAGGAAATACGACCCAAAAATCGCTAGTCGCTGCTCAAACAAATAAGGTATAAAATCTATGTCGCATGGAAACCGAACTACGGAGGTGTGGCAATTTTAATAATTACAATCTGATTGCAAACTTGTATAGATGCATTTGGAAATTAATGCAAATTACGATCTAAGTGCATTATTGTAAAGTCTGCTTTCGGCCATAACCGTTTTTCAAAGCCTACGGGACGCTTGTATGCGCGGATAGCGAACACAGAAGTCCTCGATCAGGATTCGAATACCGGACTCTCGATATTCTTGTGGCGTAGCCCAGTTAATATCCAATATTAACCCTTTCCTACATACAGAAATATTTTGCTTCTGCAGCAAATTATGCGATTTTCGAAAAGAAACATTGTAGCATATATGCTCGAAATAGGCAATTTCGCCTTTTGCTACAATGTTTTAAACTTTATTCTGATATTATATTTTAATATACATGTTGGATAAGGTCTAGTGAAATTTCTTTACAAGGAACAAAGGTACCGGTACTGCAGACCGTCAGCCGGGTGGACTAAACATCGAATTGTGTACTTTTCTTCGGCTGTCTAGTATATGGTCTACCGAGAACTGGCACGATGTGACGTGTGCTTTTAATAGAATCAACGACTATATCTGCGAGAAACGCATCTTTAATAATGCAACAGATTATGTCAGTAAGGTTTTAATCTTTTCTTACATACAACAAATCTGTAGCGGACAACTTTGAAAATAATTTGGCATGAAAAGCTTCTATAAAAAAGAGCATAATTATTGAAAAGAGTTGATTACAAGGTGGCAAAAGGAAAATTGCTTATATGAAACATATTTAAATAAAGTTTCATTTGATTACTATACGTAGAGTCATCATGATAGAGTTAATATTAAAGGCACATAAAAACTATGTTAGATCAACAAATTTTATAAAAAAATCTAGAGCAAAGTGAGAGTTCTGTATAAATATGTGAGCCTGAATAATTATCTTCAAAATGGTTCAGAATATGGTTCTAAAAATAGAACAGTTAACCTCGCTCTAATATTAGAAAATATATTCATTTATGTTATAGATCATCTGTGCTATTTTAAGAACATTACACTGTATTAGTTATAGTATCAGTATTTAGAAACTATAAAACCAGGCGTTTGTAGTATAACATTGGTTTCAGATCACATTGTGCCCTTTGCTAGAATATTCAACGTTTCATACGAGGGTTTCCTCCAGTGTGGTAGTGGAGAAATGACCCAGCTTATATTCGGATGTGACGGTATTACTAACGATTGTTTTGATAATAGCGACGAATCACCATCTTGTGTCGGAGGTAAATAATATGTGTTGTTTGCATGTTTTTCGCATTCAAAAGCATGTCTCACGATTTATGTCTGAAAATTAAAAATTATAAAAGTACATAAAGACTAGTTGTAAAGGCGATCGTTTGTGCTACACATGTGGTATTAAAAATGTTCCTAATTCTGTAATGGTATGCCGTAATAATTTGATGTCGTGCCCCGGTAGTTCGCGGGCTGTCGATCCCGAAGTTGTTAGTTCGAAGCCAAGCCCGACCAACATTCTTTCCGACGTTTAACAAACCTAAATGTGACAATCGTCAGTCGTCTTCCACCATGTGGAAAAGTAGCCAGTTGCTTGGAAATACTGTTGAGTGCAGTACATTTGTAGTACAGGTGTAGAAAATATATAAACACATAGGTAGGTCAACTGACCGCCGTGATATGAACAATTGTTGAAAATGGAATTAAACCAAAATCAATCAATCAATAATTATGTGATGTATTGATACATGTAATCTGGTGAAGACTAATTCAGTCGAGATTTTTGTTAGCATATTTTCAAAATAGGTTACTTTGTATTGACTCAAAACTCGCGAAACAGTCCTTTTGACAATATCTTGTTTTTCTTCTCTTTTCATTTTTTCTGATGGGAAAAGGATGGGTTCAATTATTTAAGTAAGTGTATACAATCCCATCGAGTGATATACTTGAGAACAATGGTACAGCTAATTTGAATCTTCGTGTGTTGGTTTGTATAGAGGTTAGGGTTAGGTTCGCCTTTAAAAGTATTCTAGTTATATCTCCGCGTTTTCTGTGGATAATTATCAGTACAGAACACAAAGTTTATTAAAACTAACAACGTACATGAACATTCAATACATACTTATTAAAGATACAGTTGTCACGAGATCAATACCGGTACGTTCTGTGTTTTGATGATGTGCATTTTCATTACAGGATGCCTAAAAACAGATGTTGTTGTAATATTTTTAAATGTATTCAACTCATAAATTATGTTACGGGATTTTCCTCTGCACTTTCATGCATGTCCTGGAAATGGATTTCGCTGCATTATTCAGAAATGTACCCCAACCCATAAATAAGGTTATGCGAGTTATGATATGCATTTTCATTACAGTGAAGGATGACTGAAACATATTTAATCGTGATATTTAACATTGTATCGCATCTCAAAAATTAGGATATGCGTTTTATGCTGTGTTCTTTCATTGAGGATATCTAAACAGATTATGTTATAAACTTTAGTAATGTATCGAATCTATCGTTTTATTTTGTGTATTTATTTTCATAACAGTGTGTGATGGATGTCCTCAAAACGGATTCCGCTGTAATGATGAAGAATGTATCGCATCTTATATGTTGTGTGACTTCATTAAAGATTGCCCCAATGGTAAAGATGAAGAAGGATGTGGTATGTTACTAGGTTTACATCTGTCATGTTCATCGTTTTCTTTTATGATAACGATACTTCATTAAAGATTGCTCCAATGGTAAAGATGAAGAAGGATGTGGTATGTTACTAGATTTACATCTGTCATGTTCATTGTTTACTTTTATAATGACGATACTTCATTAAAGATTTCTCCGATAGTAAAGATGAAGAAGGATGTGGTATGTTACTAGGTTTACATCTGTCATTTTCATTGTTTTCTTCTATAATAACGAGACTTCATTAAAGATTTCTCCGATAGTAAAGATGAAGAAGGATGTGGTATGTTACTAGGTTTACATCTGTCATTTTCATTGTTTTTGTTTATAATAATGCGACTTCATTAAAGATTGCCGCAAAGGTAAAGATTAAGAAGGACGTGGTGTGCTACTAGTTTTACAGCGGCTATTTTCATTGTTTTCGTTTATAATAATGAGACTTCATAAAATATTGTATATGGTAGGCTACTAGGTTTACAGCTGTCATTTTGTTATGATAATGAGACTTCATTAAAGAATGCCGTAATAGTGACGATGGAGAAGGATGAGGTAGGCTACTATGCTTACAGCTGTCATTTTCATTGATTTCTTTAATGATAAGGATACTTCATTGAAGATTGCCCCAATAAGAAGGATATCGTAAAATCATTAAAGATTGCCCCAATTTGGAAATATATCAACGCGGCCAGTTCACCTGCTCATGTGTTTCCTGGTTTTCTCACACCAGTAATCGACACAACATTTTCTCCAAGCAAATAGCTGCTTTTCCACATACACATATCTCATTGGTGAAAGACGAATGACGCTTGTCACAGTGAACTTTATCAAACGTCGGAAAGAATCTTAGCCGAGCTGGGGTTCTAATTCACAACCCCCGGATTGACAACCCGCGTCGCTACCGACTGAGCTACCGACTGAGCTACCGAGGCTCGTCGGAAAGATAAAGAATGATGTGGTATGTCACTAGGTTTACAGCTGTCGTTTTCATTGTTTTATTTTATAATAATGAGACTTCATTAAAGATTGCACCAATTGGAAAGATAGAGAAGGATGTGGTATGTAACTAGGTTAACTGCTGCCATTTTTTATGTTTTATTTATAACAATGAGACTTCATTAAAGATTGCCACAATTGGAAAGATAAAGAAGGATGTGGTATGTCACTAGGTTTACAGCTATCATTTTTATGGTTTTCTTTTATAACAATGAGACTTCATTAAAGATTGCCGCAATTGGGAAGATAAAGAAGGATGTGGTATGTTACTAGGTTTACAGCTGTCATTGTTATTGGGGGTTTTCCATAATAATGATATTTCATTAAAGATTGCCCCTATTTGGAAGATGAAGAGGGACTTGGTAGGTCACTAGGATTACAGCTGTCATTTGTATTGTTTTCTTTTATAACAATGAGACTTCATTGAAGATTGCGCAATTTGAACAGATAAAGAAAGATGTGTTATGATACAAGGTTTACAGTTGTCATTTTCATTGATTTTATGACATCGAAACACCACATATTCAAAGAAAACTATATTGAGAGATCATAGATATAATACCGTTTTATGGATGTTTCTCGTGGAATATAATATCTAATGTGTGTATATATATATATATATATATATATATATATATATATATATATATATAAAAGAATTATTAAAAAATCACAAATCACTAATACACATATAAATACGAAGAGAACCAAACACGGACATATGCGTATATCTTCTGTAATATATGTGTATTGTCTATTAACTAACAGTATATCAAGTAAATAATGCGCTACCAGTTTCACTGCTATGATGATCTTCAGGAAAATTATTGATATACATATGAAACAATGAAATTAATTTTACATGCCGTTGAATTATATATTTAAATTATAGAAACATGCAACGCTTAGTGCCCTTAGAAACAACGTCCCGAAGAGCTAAGCGTAACATGTAAACTTTGTTTCTATAATAGAATATATAATAACTATAATCAGATATGGAATTCTGATTTACAAAACTCTTCAAGAGCAAAAACATACAGACTTTATTCTGATTTCGTTTTTCAACCATATTTAAATTCAATTAAAATCGATAAATTTAGAATCGCTCTTACAAGATTTCGTGTTTCTGCACATAGATTAGAAATTGAAGCTGGAAGATGGCACAAACCAAATAAAATACCATATAATGAAAGAAAATGTAAATTATGTAAAACTATCGAAGATGAAATGCACTTGTTATTAGAATGTCCAATGTTTTCTAATATACGAATGGTATATATCAAAAAATATTACTGGAAACACTCAAGTATGATTAAATTTATTGAATTACTAAAATCTGAAAATGAAAATATAGTCAAAAACTTGGCACTATTTGTTTACAAAGGTTTTGAAATAAGGAACAACAATAATTACGTAGAGTAGTTGAGGTTTAGTTGCAGCCTTTAGAGGAAATCAATGTAGAAATTGCTGACATTGAGCAACTTCGTCACCTTCTGCAATGATTTCTAAATGATTTTTATTGGAGTTATATCTTCTCTCAAATGACTGTTACACTAATGATTTCATTTCTATTAACTTATTATCTTTGATTAGAGTATATTAATTCGTTTGTCAATCAAAGGAAAAAAAAATCTTATTTAAGTTTTCTATATTATTTTTCAAACATTTTCTCCCCGGATTTTGACCATTAGTCCGCTATTTGACTGTTAAAATGAATGTGTTATATGTTTGTGGTATGTTGGGCATATTTGCCCTTTTTCCAGAATAAAATCTATCTAAAATCTATCTATAATATAATGGAATGCAATGTCACTTTCATACGAAAGCCTATTAAGACCATCTGAGAAAAAAAAATTGTAAAGTCGTAAAAACGCGAAAAAAGGCGTTATCATGCGAAATAAGGCGTAGTAACGCGAAACAAGGCGAAGTAACGCGACACAAGGTATAATTACGCAAAGTTAAGGCGTAATAATGCGAAGAAAGGCGTACTAACGCGGAATAAATGCATTATAACGCGAAAATAAAGGCATAATAACGCGAAAATAAAGGCGTATTAACGCTAATAAAAAGCGTAATAACGCGAAATAAAGGCGTAATAACGCAAAAATAAAGGCGTAATAACGCGAAATAAAGGCATCATAACGCTAAACAAAGGCGTATTAATGCTAATAAAAGGCGTTATTACGCGGATGAAAGGTGTAGTAACCTAAAGATAAAGTCGTAATAACGCGAAATAAAGGCATAATAACGCTAAACAAAGGCGTATTAACGCTAATAAAAGGCGTTATTATGCGAAAGAAAGGCGTGGTAACGCGAAAATAAAGTCGTAATAACGCGGAAAAAAGGCTTAGTAACGCGAAATAAAGTCGTAATAACGCCTTTTCAGCTATATATAAATCGATTACTGCTTTGAAGTCTCTTTTTCAACCATATATCTACGACCCAGATCAACCAATTCGCTATGTTTTTTCATTGGCTGAGCTACGATTGACGACCCAGATCAACAAACTCGCTATGTGTTTTGAGTGGTTGAGCTACGATCTAAGATCCAGATTAACCATTTGGCAATGTTTTGTCAGTGGCTGAACTATGATCTTAGACCCAGATCAACCAATTTTCTATGTGTTTTTTTCAGTGGCTAAGCTACAATCTAAGACCCAGATTAACCAATTTTCTATGTTTTGTTAGTGGCTGAGCTACGACCTACGTTCCAGATCAACCAATTAGCTTTGTGTGTTTAGTGGTTGAGTTACGATCTACGACCCAGATCAACCGATACCCCATATTTTTATAGTGGCTGAGCTATTAGTTGATCGTAGCTCAATCACTCAAAACACAAAGCTAATTGGTTGAGCTGGGTCGTAGATCGTAGCTCTGCCACTGACAAAATATAGACAAAAAGGTTCATTTGGGTAGATCATAGCTCAGCTAATGAAAAATCATTGCGAATTTGTTGATCTGTGTCATAGATCGTAGCTTAGCCACTGACAAAACATAGAACAGTGGATGATCTGGGTCGTAGATCATAGCTCAGCCATTTAAAAACATTGCGTATTAGTTGTTCTGGGTCTACCACTCAAAACACATAACTAATTGGTTGATCTGGGTCGTAGATCGTAGCTCAGCCACTGACAAACAGAGAATATTGGTTGATCTTTGTCGTAGATCGTAGCTCAGCCACTGAGAAGACAAAGCGAATTTGTTAATTTAGGTCGTAGATGGTAGCTCAGCCACTAAAAAACCTGGGTTGTAGATCGTTGTTCAACCACTCAAAACACAACTCTAATTGATTGATCTGGATCGTAGATCGTAGCTCAAGCACGCAAAACACATAGCTAATTGGTTGATCTAGGTCGTAGATCGTAGCTCAACCACGCAAACACATAGCTAATTGGTTGATCTGGGTCATAGATCGTAGCTCAACCAATGAAAAAACATTGCGAATTGGTTGATCCGGGTCGTAGATCATAGCTCAGCCAGTAAGTGAATTGATTTATCTTGGTCGTAGATCGTAGCTAAGCCAATAACACACAAAGAGAATTGGTTGATCTAGGTCGTAGATTGTAGCTCAGCCATTGAAGAAACTTGGCGTATTGGTTGGTCTAGGTCGTAGATCGTAGCTCAATCACTCAAAACACATAGCTAATTGGTTGATCTGGATCGTAGATCGTATCTCAGCCACTGACAAACATAGAAAATTGGTTGATCAGGGTCATAGATCGTAGCTCAGGCACTGAAAATAAAATGCGAATTGGTTGATGTTGGTCGTAGATCGTAGCTCAGCCAATGAAAAAACATAGCGAATTGGTTGATCTGGGTCGTAGATCCTTGGTTGAAAAGGAGTCTTCAAAGCAGTAGTCGATTTATATGTAGCTGAAAAAGGCGTTACTATGCCTTTCTTTTGCGTAATAACGCCTTTTTTAACGTGAATACGCCTTTGTTTAGCATTATAACGCCTTTATTTCGCGTTATTACGACTTTATTTTCGTGTTACTACGCCTTTTATTAGCGTTAATACGCCTTTGTTTAGCGTTACAACGCCTTTATTTCGCGTTATTACGCCATTATTTTCGCGTTATAATGCCTTTATTTCGCGTTATAACGCTTTTTATTAGCGTTAATACGCCTTTATTTTCGCGTTATAATGCCTTTATGCCGCGTTAATACGCAATTCTTTGCATTATTACGCATTTACTTTGCGTTATTATGCCTTGTTTCGCGTTACTTTGCCTTGTTTCGCGTTACTTCGTCTTTTTTCGCATTATAACGCCTTTTTTCGCGTTATTACGACTTACCAATATATATTTTTTTCTCAGATGGTCCTAATAAGCTTTCGTACTTTCATTTATTTCATCATATATTTCTAGTGTGTGATGAAAAGTTACTTTTACATTATTTTGATATTGATTGATAAATCAACATAATCATATAGATGACAATACTCTCCGAAATCTTGTTTTTCTCCCTGTATGTATACGCTTTTGTTATTGATTTCATACTTTACGATATACATATAGTATTCGGAAAGTAAACTAGCTTAGGTGTCTTATAAGCCATGAATAGGGGTGACGATATAATAAACAAACACTTTACTTTTTTACTTATATATATATATTCACCAGTTTATCAACCATGTGCAATCGACGAATGGGTGTGCACATCCGGTCAATGTATACCCTATCCAGCCCGTTGTGACGTCACAGTAGACTGTCTGGATGGTACAGATGAGGAAGATTGTGGTAAGTTCAACCGCAAGTCCTCGGCTTAGTCGATTAGAGTAGATATAAACTATTTCCTCATCCTTTTCCATGTACGTTTTAATTCAATAAATTCAAAGACTGTCATCTGGAAGACCAGTTTTCTTACCTTTCAACATATGTTTAGGTCTTCAATATCCATTACTCTCGTTCTTAAAGCTTCAGTTCTCTGTAGTAAATAATCTTTGAAGGAATATATCAGCCGCGTCTGGTGATTTGGGATCGTATTGACTTTCCGTTACGGGACCATATAAATGTAAATGGGCGTCAAACTAGTTGTTCTACACTTCTAGTTTGATGTCAAAAGATGCCTCTAGGACTAAATTACATGCACATTCACAGGTTTACTCGAGTCTTCACTGTACGCAGATGTATTAAGACTCAAAATTACTAGACGCGGCTGGTTTGTAAGAAACGAGATACATGTACAGTGGTATCGCAATAACTCGAAGTCGAGAGGTAGCCAGAAATAAAGAAAACAGCATATCAATTGTTCTTGTTCAAAAGACACCGGAAATGGTTAACCTTTTACTTTTAAACATTTTAAGCAAACATATGTAAATTCTCTATAAATGAAAGTATACTAATTAAATGGAGTTCAAAAACTGTGTTTTCAAATGTCGTCTGCTTTTTCATATACGTCTGCATTTGAGAAAGGGTTGAATAATATTTACGAGTGATCACATGTTCGAGTTAACGCAAGTCCACAGTAAATATATTAGTCAAACAAAGCATGGCATCAACATTTATTATTTCAGCTTTTTGTCAAGGTCAAACGTTCCAGTGCTACGACCAGAGGTGTCTGACAGAAGCCAGAGTGTGTGATTCATTTATTGACTGCACCGGGCGGTTACATGAGGATGAAATGGATCGGGGATGTATCCCCCCCTAATTCAAGGTATTATCATACAAGATATATTCTACAAGATTCTTCTGATCCTGACCTTTGTCCAAATATGTATTTGTTTGTGTTTGTTCACATTGATGCATCTTTTAACTGTGTTCAGTGAATCTAAATACAAAGTGTGTACGTCTAGTCACGATAGTGAAAGAAATAAGGCCGTTATTACGTTAGTCTACGTTATTTTAGAATCACCATTGTACATTATACATTTTTTTTTCTTTATTTTTTTAAAATTTGGTTTATGAATACACGACTGGTTATGTAAATAAGACACAGTTAAAATATTATGATTATACATGTATGTCATTACATGTATATGTTTGTGTTTTCATTGCGCAGGGGTCAGACTCAGGTTGATAGTGTTGAATAATATTGTATTTATAAACCGGTTACTCAATATGCTATGAGCCGCGTCTAGCGATTTGGGATCTTAATGCATTTGCGTACAGTTAAGACTCAGGCAAACCTGTGCATCCGCACAATCTCACCAGAACCTTCACTGTCCGTCCAAATGCACTTTAGTCGCAGATGCATCTTTTGACAAAACACTAGAACTGTAGCCCCTTTAGTTTGTCGCAAATCTACATACGGACTAACACACGAAGAAAAACTTGTGAATTTGATGTAAAAACTTGATACAGAGCTGAAAATATTGTCAGAGAGATACTACTAGTTAATATGCCCTGGGTTCAATTACACAGTTTGATAACTCATGGTTGCCAATTAACCAATCAAACTACTGGTAATTAATAGTAGTAGTCATTTTGATTAGTGGATTAGGAACCGTGAACTGGTGTATTGCTTTAATGCTTGTCTGCTTTGAAAACACTAGCGGAAAGTATATACAGTTTGTTTTATGATATATGCCTGTTAAGAGCTTACACATATATATATATTCGTTTTTGTGTCCCTGCCTTGTCAGGGTGACACATAATTATCACTTTCCAGTCGTCTATCCGCCCGCTTGTCTGTCGCACTTTGATATACTGCCTTATTGGTAGACGAAACACGTAATCATTCTTGACTGTATATATATTTAGGAGCTCTTGTTTAGATATGTATATTCATGGTCAGAGGTCGAATGGGACTTACCAAATTAAGCAGAACATCAGTAAAGGTGAGTTTATTTATATCATTTTTATTATATCTGCAATTACCCGTCACTTAACCCTTTCCAACATAGGCCTTAAACAAGTATGAAGGAGTCGAATGTTGAAGCTCTTGGGAAACAAATGGGAAATCTCCATACATGAAAGTATAATATTGAATAGAATAGTTAAGAATTTGAAAGCGTGCTAAAAAGCTAATATCAACAAAACAAGGATTAGGGTTAGCATATAAAAATTCACATACATGCTATATATATCGGTCACGTTTTCAATAACACTAACAGCGTGCATATTATGGTAATAATCCATCTGTTAAACGTAACAAACGTATTCCAAATCGATAACCTTTTATTTATTGTAACAGACGTTTTCCAAGTAGACATCTTTTTATATGTCGTAACAGAAATGTTCAAAGTATATATCTTTTTCTTACCGTAACAGAAAAAATTCAAGTCGAATGCAGATTTGGCTGGAAAGATGACCAACCACTGGTGGAGACGGTAATGCATCATAACGCAAAGAACATGCAATCCTGGGAGTATGGCATATTTGATTTCAACATTAAGTACTCCGCCATGAGAAACCATATAGAACTGATCAAAAACGATAGCAGTCATTGTAAACAGTATATTAAAGTGGGGTGCCGAGACCCGAGGGAATGGCGATTACTTTCTTACGACAATAACGACGTTACTCCGAAAATAACCGAGAACTGCGAGTGTCCCTTTGTGAACCAATGTCAGACAATCAACAAAAGTAAGTGTCTGATTCGGAATACTGTGCGTGTACTACATTTTGCAACATTTTTCTCTTTCAAGCACCTATATATATGAGCTGCGTCACGTAAAATGGAACGTCTCCGTGGTGTAGTGGGATCGATAGACCACGGTTCGATCCCCAGACTTGAATAATCTAACAATTGACGTCAAGCGTTGCGGGGATATTATATCGACTAATGCAGTGGTAAATTACCCAGTAAACTCCGTGATATAATTGAAATACTTTTGAAAACATCGTGAAACATCATCCAAACATGTCAAATGGTCTCTTGTTTCTAATTCGAATATGTTACCCAGGTGGTCCTATATACTGTCACAATGACACTAGACCCTTCACCATCCGCCTACATTTTAAAAAGCAGTATATATCGATGTAACTTCTTACGAAATACTAGAAACGTAGCAACACTGGTTTCACTCCCGTGACGCGTTATCTCACACCAAAACGGGGATGCAACGATACACCTTTGCGCCGACACGAATAATATGCGCGTCGCTTAGAGATCTAGTGTGTAATGGCATCGCAGTTTTAATTACATTTATCATCTTAATATATTCGAACAGTGAAGATTTTCGTGAGACTGTGTGCTCAACAGAGGCTTTGCTATTCGCAGATGAAACCCGATCACCTTTTACCTAGACGAATGATATGAGCCGTGACTGGCGATTCGAGGTTTAATGGTATCACTGTTTCATATCTTCACACCATACTTTGTGGTCTGAGAGAAGAACTAGATGTGCTACACGTGTAGATTTCAGTAAGAAGTTACATCTATAACTGAGACAAGATGATCCCTTTTCGCCTACACTTATGATATGCGCCGCGTCATGCGATTGGAGGTTTAATGACATCCCTGATCAATATCAACATGTCTGTCTGTCTGTCTGTCTGTCTGTCTGTCTGTCTGTCTGTCTGTCTGTCTGTCTGTCTGTCTGTCTGTACACCTGCTTATCTGTCTGTCTGTTTGTACATTTGCTTGTCTGTCTGTCTGTACATCTGCACGTCTGTCTGTCTGTCTGTCTGTCTGTCTGTCTGTCTGTCTGTCTGTCTGTCTGTCTGTCTGTCTGTACATATGCTTGTCTGCCTGTGTGTCTGTCTGTACATCTGCTTGTCTGTCTGTCTGTCTGTCTGTACATCTGCTTGTCTGTATGTCTGTACATATGCTTGTCTGTCTGTCTGTCTGTCTTTCTGTATGTACATCCGCCTGTCCGTCTGTTCGTCCGTCCGTCCGGTCGGCTCCCTATGTATGTCTGTCTGCATATTTCTGTATTCGTCTGTCTAGACCAGGGCGTTATGTTCCCTTTGTCTGTCCATCCTCTCGTCTGTCCGTCTAGATAAGTGCAGTATGTGTATTTTATGTCACATGCCTTAGAATGGTAAAATATAAGGATCACGTCTCCGCCGTCATCTCTCCATTCCGTATGTTTATCCATCTAGATGAGGACGACGACGTGTGCAATGTGTGGCCCTTCATGTCACCTGTCTTGAAATGATGATACATCGGGATCACTTCTACGCCGTCATATTTCCGTAGCGTCTGTCCTTTTGTCTGTCCGTCTAGATGAAGATGTCGACGTGTGCTGCATATTAAGGGTGCTGCATATTAAGGGTGCTGCATATTAAGGGTGCTGCATATTAAGGGTGCTGTATATTAAGGGTTTATGGTACCTACCGTAGACACATATCTATCACCTCTCCGTCATCGTTCCGTTCCGTCTGTCTGTTTATCAGTCCGTTTATATGAGGACGACGACGTGTGCACTGTGTGGATCTGTTATGTCACCTGTCTTAGAATGGTGAAACATATGGATCAATTCTCCGTCATCTTCCCGTTCCGTCTGTCTCTCCGTCCGTTCAAATATGTGTCTGGATTAGGACGACGATGTGAGCAGTGTATGTACTATTTGATATAACTGAAGTATTGTTGAAAGCGGCACAAAACGCTAATCGACAAACACATCTTTTAACCCTTTCATTTATACGAACAATTTATACTTTTCAAACTTTGAAGCATGTGGAATGAAAAATACATATTGGTCAGCGAATAGTGTTATTCAGAGATAAACTAAAGATATTGTGAGATATAGAGACAATATATTGTCATGAACACATTCTTCTCTCCCGTTAATAACTTCAAAAATTGTCTGATATTGAAGTATCAGATGTCCTTATTAAAAAGAGATGTACATATATTGTAATTTGGTTCGTCCTAAGAACATGTTACGCATATCTAAATATTTGCCTACATTATCTGTTATGTAATCAGGGATGAAACTCTCTTTACGAAAGGTAGTCAAACTGGCACACCTGTGTGTAAGGAAAAAATCAACCCTTTACGAGATATACCAAATATGCAGCAGACGACTTGGAAAACATCTTGAAAAATATATTAAACGGACCACCATTATAGCATGGAGTTGAAAGCATTGTGACAAAACGATAAACTTGCTCATAATGGAGTTAAAAACATTGACAATACAATGAATTGCTCATACTGAACAAATTCTCCATTCATTGCAATGTTTTTAAAAGCCGGCAGCTGCAGATTAGTCAAAATGCATCAACAAACGTCTGCGAGTGAAAAGGATTAAATCGAGGTGACAAAAGAGTACTCTTCGCTTGACGAGATTCAATTTTATTCTTGGTGACCATGGGTACTGTGTGGGACTATACCATTGTAGGGGCATGCCCATATGTATACCACGTAATCAAGTTTGTGATGGAATCCCACACTGTCCACGAAGAGACGACGAGGCAACGTGCATTGACACATGTCAAGTAGGGTGCAACTGCACCGCGTTTACTATGATATGTATAGCATCACAATTCACAACCAATATTACAGTGAATTCGCAAAACGCCAACATGAAGTCTTTGACAGTATATGGACAAATGTTCAATTTCAGTTCCGGTCATTTGTACCCCTTTCCACTTGTAAACAGTTTGAATGTATCCAACTGTGAAATCAATCACTTGGAACCATTTCAGTTTAATTTGACGAAGAATCTCGTTACGTTAGATGTAAGCCACAACGAAATGTATCACCTTATGCGTCATACGTTTCATGGCTTGGTTAATCTTCGAACTCTACTTCTGAAAGGAAATCCACTTACAAGTATAGATTCATTGGCGTTTTCTAATCTGTCATCCATAAGAAGTCTTGATTTGTCAGGATTTGCACTTGATCTCGTTGAAGTTAATATATTTTATGGTCTTAGTTCTTTGGAAATATTAAACATATCAAAAAATGGCATCAAACTTGTAACAGAAAAAGTCTTTGAGCCTTTAAATACTTTACGAGAGCTTGACATTCGAGGTAATGAAATATTAAAATTCGACCAAGACATTTTCTTTGGTCTGGATCAATTATCATTGATGTATACCGACTCCTTCACTCTGTGTTGTGTGCTACCATCAAGGCTTTCCGAGGACAAATGTGTGTCTCCAAAAAATGAATTTACCTCATGTGACGATCTGATGACAAATGAAGTTCTAAGAGTTTCCCTCTGGACAATTGGTTTGCCGCCTTTATAGGAAACATAGTTGTTTTTATAATCCGTTTCTATGTCGAAAAAGAGAGTCGTGGTAAGACGTACAGTATATTCGTGTCTAACCTCAGTATTGCCGATTTCTGTATGGGTATATATCTGATGATCATAGCCACTACCGATACTCTGTTTCGAGGTTCGTATGTTTGGAATGATTATTCCTGGAGGAACGGAGACTTGTGTAAGGTGGCGGTTAGCAACTGTAGGTAGCGAAGGGTCCGTCTTGTTTCTTTGTTTGATCACACTAGATCGGCTTCTAGTGGTCAAGTTCCCGTTTGGAAATGTTAAAATTTCGAAACGTGCGTGCGTTGCCTTATGTGCTTCAGTCTGGGTGACTGTATTTGCCCTTGCAGTAGTACCATTATTTAGTTACCCCTCATTCTATTCTCGTTCCGCAGTTTGTTTGGCATTACCCCTGACACGGGATAGACCTGAAGGGTGGCAGTACGGTACCGGCGTCTTCATTGTTTTCAATTTTCTTGCTTTTCTCTTGATTGCCACGGCTCAGATTGTTATTTATCTGGAGATATCTGCCTCTAGAAGAAAAGTAGCATCCCGAGGACGACGGATGGACATGGCGATAGCAAGAAAACTGTTCTTCGTTGCTATCACTGATTTCATGTGTTGGTTTCCAATTGGACTCATGGGTAAATATATATTAATATCAACTTATAGGAAAAACATATGTCAAACGAAAATAGGTAGGCATATGATTACAGTGAAGACGTGAATGTGTATATTTAAAGCTTAGTCAGAGCCTTCACTGCCGAACCATAAGTAATATAGAATTTGATATGACTTCTTCAAATTAGAATTGTAGTACTAGGGTTAACGAGAATAAACATGTATGTGAAACAGGCACGGAGATGCGATATGAACTGTTTTCTTCTAATAAGTCCCAATTTTGTAATCAAGACGTTTTGTAAAATAGATAAACTGCATTATCAAGTCAAGTACAAAGTATTTTAGTTTAAATTTATTTTAGCCGAGTCATTGATTGATTGTGGTTTAACGCCATTTTCAAAAAAGGTTCTGTCATATCACGGCGGCCAGTTCACCTATTCATGTGTTTCCTGGCTTTCTCACACCAGTAATCCATACAACAATCCTTCCAAGTAACTGGCTGCTTTTCCACATAGACTGTTAGCCCATTGGTTTTAGTCGAGTCAATAAAATGTGTAGGATGTTATTGAATATCTTGCGTAACACGTCTTCAATTTCAGGACTTCTTGCCTTAAATGGTCAGTTGATCTCCGGAGAGATTTATGCCTGGGTAGCTGTGTTTGTTCTGCCCATCAATTCGGCAATCAATCCTTTCCTGTATACACTTGGTAGTTCATTGTCCCAGGCGGTAAGACGTTAACCCTTTTTCATTTACAGACGTATGGTGACGCATCTACAGCAGACGGCTTTTGAAAACGTTGTTACAAAAGGAGAAATTGCTCATAATGAGCAATTTCACCTTTTGCCACAATGGGTTCTTTTATCATTCTTTCGTTACACATATTTAAAATAGTTTTACCCAGATAGGTTCACAGTCGTCTGCTACAGATTTTTTGTATGTTGGTAAGGGTTAAATTTAAGGGGTTCACTAACGATTTTTGAGTCACTATTTCCAAACAACGAAAATCTTTCTAATTATTACTTTGAGTTAAAACAAGGTAAAATAAAACCGATTTGACTCCTCATAAATATTTTGTTTGCTTCACCTTGTATATTTGAAACTCAAGCTGTTCAGTAACAATATTTTCTCACATACAACAATGTTAAAACTTCAATCTTGGTGAATAGCTTGTGATCTGCAGATGTATCACTCAATAAGATGAAATTATATACAGCAAATAATAAATACTCATTTCAACTATTTTCAAGCTTCTCTTAGTCTTGATTAAAAAATGCATTGGGTACATTTTTATTTTTTTTAAATACGTCTTAAAATCTGCTTGCAGACTGACAACTTTGATAGGTTACAATTCTTTCATGAAATTTGCAATCAATTAGGAAAAATGTCTAGCCTATTTTAACATACAACAAATCCTTGCTTTGAAACCATATAAGTAATATACTAATAATATTAAAAGTCTATGATTGAAAATTAGTTATACCCCCGCAAACGTAGTTTGAAGGGGGTATACTGGAATCAGCCTGTTGGTCGGTCGGTCCGACCTTGAAATAGGATTTTTTTTTTGTTAAAATCTATTCTGTTGTACTCCTCCTTCAGTTTCAACCTGATTTACTTCATACTTGGAATTAATGTTAATCAGGAGTAGTAGATGTGTAAGACGCAAATTTCATGTCCCTGTGACCTTCACCTTGACCTCTGACCTTGAAATAGGATTTTTTTTTTTTTTAAATCTATTCTGTTGTACTCCTCCTTCAGTTTCAACCTGATTTACTTCATACTTGGCATAAATATTAATCAGGAGTAGTAGATGTGCAACACGCAAATTTCTTGTCCCTTGACCTTGACTTCTGACCTTGAAATAGGATTTTTTTTTTTGTTAAAATCTAATCTGTTGTACTCCTCCTTCAGTTTCAACCTGATTTACTTCATACTTGGCATAAATATTAATCAGGAGTAGTAGATGTGCAACACGCAAATTTCTTGTCCCTGTGACCTTCACCTCTGACCTTGAAATAGGGATTTTTTTCTTACTCCTCCTTCAATTTCAACCCGATTTACTTGAAACATGGCAAAATGGAGACGTTTTGTGTGGCATCAGCCTGTCGGTCGGTCGGGCGGTCGGTCCAGATAAAAGGAGCCGTTTTGTGTTTGATATCATCTTAGTATTTCTTTTTGATACTGATATTCAAATTGTCTGAGTCAAAGATAAAACTGTGAGATATAATATGTGTCAGGGGTTGGGGCAGGGGTATTAATCACCTTTAGTGATAGTTCTAGTTTATTGTCTGAAAACATTGTGAATGAAAACTCATTTATTGACTGAAAAACATACATGTGTTTGTTTTGGTGTTTCTTACAATTGTTATTTTCTATCACCTACTGACCTAGGGATTGAAAGAATCTTTTTGGATGATACAAATCTTTTATGAATCCATTTACCTTGAATACTTATTGACTTTTAAGACACACTTTTAGAAAACATTGAGGAAATGTGAGAAATGCTCTTCATGAGCTACTTTTCCTTTTTCTTGTTAAGTTTTATAATTTTATGTATCTATGAACATTATGATGGTGTATTTATAGAACCTCCGCTTCAGGTGCTGGAGGTTGCATGTTGGATCCTCGTCTGGGTCATATTAAAGACTTTAAAAATTGTTAGCAATGACTTTCCCTCCTTGGTTGTGTGGTTAGCATTATGACAGACTCATTGGTGTCATGATAACCGACTCTGGAAATGCAGTGTTATAACTGAAATATTGTTTAAAGCGGCATAAAACAGCATACCTAACAAATGTATCTAACCTGTTTGTATGACATGAGAACTTGCTCATAATGAGCAATTTCTCCCTTTGTCTCAATTTTTCAACTCTATTTAATAATTATAGTACTATTATTCATAAAATGAAATTGCATTTTTAGCTCCACTGGCTGAAAGCCAGTCCAGCTTATGTCATGGCGAATTGTCCATTGTGCTTCCATATCTGCGTGCGTGCGTACATCTTTTGCTTCAAACAACTTCTCCTCCCTAACCACTTGGTTAATTTAGATGAAACTTTATAGGAAGCATCCTCTCAATGTCCTCTCCTAAATTCCTTAAAAAAAATTTTTTGATCCGTGAACAATTCTGTTTTCCATGGCAACTGAAAGAAAAAACTTTAAAATTGTTCTCCTCCAAAACTGTTTGGCTGATTTTCAAATATTATTGTACAAATGTTCCTTGATGACCCTCTATCAGATTCCTTCTAGCTGCGTTAATTGGTAAAAAAAACATGGCCGCCAGGGGACGATGCTATTTTGCCTATAAATATGGCTATATAGTGAAAACTTAGAAAAATCTTCTCCTCCGAAAGTATAGGGCCGATTTTCACATAATTTTGTAGAAATCTTCCTTGGGTGACCCTCTTTCAGATTCCTTCAAGCCATGTTGATTGTAAAGTACTTATCTCTTTCATTTATAGAGATTTTCAATATATTTAATCAGACAGTTTCTTAGTCATTTGCAGCTGATGTGGGAAAGGGTAAATGTATGATTTGAAAGTTTGACAGAAACCTTTTTGGACAATGTAAACAGGTATTTAAAAGAAACTAGATTGTTTTGTGAAATTGTTGACACATGTTTTAAGCTCAACTGAATACATAGGGCTTAAGAAGAGTTATTTAATCTGACAGATCACCTAGTGTCTGGTTCCCATTGTGCTTCATATGGTGTCTGTCCGTCAACATGCTCTTCTCAGTAACCAGTGGGTCAATTGGGAGGATTTTTCACAAAAAGCATCCTCTGAATGTTCTCTCCAGAATTCCTTCAATTGTAATGGTTCCATGGAGAATTCTGGTTTCAATTGCAACCAAACAAAAAAAAAAAAAAAAAAAATTAAGAACTCTTCTCCCAAACTAGTTTGCCGATTTTCAAATAATTTATGAAATGTTCCTTGCCATGTTGATTAGTCGAAAAAACATGGGAGCTAGAGAGAGGGTATGGCTGATTTTTATCTCACCTGAGCACAAAGTGTTCAAGGTGAGTTATTGTGATTGTCAGTTGTCCGTCGTACGCCATGTGTCAGTCAACAACTTCACAGAAAGCATCCTCTGAATGACCTCGCCAGAATTCCTTCAATTTTTTGGGATCCATGCAGAATTCTGGTTTCCAGGGCAATGAAACAATTTTTTTTTTTAAATTCTTCTTCTCCCAAACTGGTTAGCAGCTTTTCAAATTTTAGAAATGTTCCTTGGATGACCCTTTATCAGATTCCTTCAAGCCATGTTGATTGGTCAAAAAACATGGCCGCCAATGGACGCGGCTATTTTGCCTTACATGGCTATAGTGAAAACTTAGAAAATCTTCTCCACCGAAAGTGTCAGGCTGATTTTCAAATAATTTTGTAGAAATCTTCTTTAAGTGACCCACTATTAGATTCCTTCAAGCTATGTTGATTGTTCGAAAGACATGACCGCCACAGGGCAGGGCTTTTTTTGCCTTATATGGCTATAGTGAAAACTTAAAAAATCTTCTCCGACAAAAGTGTCAGGCAGAATTTATAATAATTTTGTAAAAATGTTCCTAGGGTTACCCTCTATCAGATTCCTTCAAGCCATGTTGATTGGTCGAAAATTATGTCCACCAGGGGCGGGTCTTATATGGCTACGTTTTTTTTTCTTTTGTAGAAATGTTCCTTGCCGTCAAGCCATTTATGATTGGTAGAAAATGGGTGCAAGGGGACGGGGCTGTATTTCCTCATATGGCTATAGTGAAAACTTAAAAATATATATTCTCCTCCGAAATAGGTTAGACTATTTTAGATTCCCTTCCAGCTATGTTTAATGGTCAAAAAACATGGCAGCTTGGGGCCAGGCTGTTTTGCCTGATATGGAAAAAGTGTCGTGCCTGGCGTTACAAATCACATGGAATAAATTGGGTGAGCGATCCAGGGCCAGAAATGCCCTCTTGTTTAAGGAAATGAAGGCTGTGTTAATACTATTTTATTCTGGTTTAACTATATTTTTAGAAACCGTTCCAAATACCAACAGAATGGCAAGGGAAATAGGGTCACTATTTGGACCAAGTAGATCAAGATTCTCTAATCGTTTAAACAGAAGAGAGAAAAAAACAGGTAAGCAGCGCACTTGGACTGGAAAGTTCTTTTGTTTGTCTGACAAGAAAAAGGAAAGGACACCAACGTCAAAGGAGAAAATGACTCTTCAAAAATGTGGGCTGGGCTGTAAGAAAGTACAGTTCAGTGTAACAGATGAGGAAGAGAATGTATACAAAAAGATCTGCAGTGAATTTCCTCCACTGAAAAATTGTGGTGGGTTTGAGTTTTTACGTTGTAGTAGCAACTGCAGGATGTTACAGGTGATAGAAGGGAAATGGGATGTACAAATCCTCAAAAACCTCGTTGGAAGCCAATGTACCATATACATTCGTCCAATTCAAAGAAACCTCATTTTGCCAACCAATTTACCAGGAGTAAATGAAATAAAAGAGGAATGTAATTCTTGTAAAAAAATGGTGTTAGTGAGCAACTTGCGAACTCATATGGACGAATGTGGAGGGTCGATGGATACTTCTGATTCAGAATCAGATTTACCAGTATTTCAAGCAAATTATCAAAGCACTGTAGAAATACATCAGCATATACCATCTGTGAATATTGAAACAGAAGTTGCTACTGAAGGCGCTTCTAATTTGCACCAGGTGGCCTATTTTCAGGAACAGGCTGCAGCGGAAGAGTTTGGGGTGCAACTCGAATCTGAAAATGAGGTTGTTAATGAAGAATTGATAAATGATGTCTTCGCTGCTGTACACAAGTACTCTATTAATGAGATCATTAAACAGACAGTAGACTTTTCAATGCAAAACAACGTTGACAATCCGGTGGAAGTATTGAGAATTTTTCAGAAGGAAGTTGTAACCGGAAGAAAGCTTGATATTGAAAATGAGGCAGATGTTCTTAGTGGCCTCACCAATTTCATCATGATTGACCGAAGTAATTGTCTTCAAACAGCATTGGAAGAAATTGAATCGATTGAAGACCTGAGGTTATGCTTAGAGGTGCAGTTTTTTGGTGAGGTAAGGCTGCTAATTTTCATTTACTGACTTAAAATTTAGTAGCCAAAACTTCATTTTTAAAGTTATTTTAAGTTGAGGAAAAAGTACATGTTATTTATTCAATACCTGTGTCCTTCATCAAATGATGATTTGCATTTGAACGATGTGACATGCATGATGAGTATTCTTGTATTTGGTTAAAACGTTAAAAAACTCTTATGTCTATAATGTGGAGTACTTCAACTGCTGATGATACAAATATATTTATCATGTTTTAATCACAGGCACCGATATTTATTTAAATGATTATGTGCAATTGTTTTGTATAATACAAGATATATTAGGGTGAGTAGCTAGCTTTGAATATCTCTGCATTGTATAGTTCAAATTTGGTCAAGTAAGATATGTATTGGATCTTACCTATCAGACTATATTGGATAATCTTCATGTTTATTTTATGTTTACATGTAGGGTTTTACAAATGGAAATAATTCATTTTGATTTAGATTGATTGATTGATACATTTATCTTGATATGGCTACTCTCATTTATATACATGTAATTACCTTGCCTGCCACCAGATGATGACATTTTACCACATAAATCAATGTCCAATGTTTTTAGCTCACCTGTGCACGAAGTGCTCAAGGTGAGTTATTGTGATCCCCCTATGTCCGGCGTGCGTCAACATTTTTCTCCTCTGTAACCGGTGGGTCAACTGGGATGAAACGTCACAGAAAGCATCCTCTCAATGTCCTCACCAGAATTCCTTAAAATTGTTGGGATCCATGCAGAATTCTGGTTTTCATGGCAATGAAATGAAAATACTTCAAAATTCTTCTTCTCCCAAACTGGTTGGCAGATTTTCAAATTTTAGAAATGTTCCTTGGATGACCCTCTATCAGATTCCTTTAAGCCATGTTGATTGGTCGAAAATCACGGCCGCCGGGGGGGGGGGGGCTATTTTGCCTTATATGGCTATAGTGAAAACTTAAAAGATCTTCTCCTCGAAAAATGTCGGGCCGATTTTTAAATAATTTTGTAGAAATGTTCCTTGGATGACCCTCTAAGTTGATTGGTCGAAAAACATGGTCGCCAGAGTGGCGGGGCTATTTTGCCTTATATGGCTATAATGAAAACTTAAAAAATCTTCTCCTCCAAAACTGTCTGGCCGATTTTCAAATAATTTTGTAGAAATGTTCCTAGGGTGACCCTCTATCAGATTCCTTCAAGCTAAGTTGATTGGTCGGAAACTATGGCCGCCAGGGGGCGGGGCTTATATAGCTAAAGTGAGAAAGAAAAAATCAGGTCAGCGATCCAGGCCCATGATGGCCCTCTTGTTTTTAGATCACCTGAGCCAAAGGCTCAAGGTGATCTATTCTGATTACTCTTTGTCCGTCCGTCGTCTGTCGTTAACTTTTAGCATAAAACATCATCTCCTATACTGCAGGAACAATTTCAACAAAACATCACAGGAATGTTCCTTTGGTGGTCCTCTTTCAAAATTGTTCAAAGATTTAAATTCAAGTGAGAACTTTGGTTGCTGCGGCATCAGAAAGGGGGCAAAATGTCCAAACTTTTTAAGACCCTCTACAAAAATTGTTCAATCCATACTGATTGGTCGAAAAACATGGCAGTCAGGCGGCATTAGAAAAGGGGCAAAAGGACAAAATTTGAAAATTCCATTTTTATGGAAGTGCTTGTCTGATGTTAAGAAAATTTAATTGGACTCTTACTTAAGTGATCCTCTAATTAATTTGTTCAAGCTGTATTGATTGGTTACAAAATAATAGCAACAAGGCGTCATCACAAAAGGGGTAAATTGAACGTTGGCTACAAATGACAACTCCTACCATTCCACTCGACCAATTTCAACTTTACTTCACAGGAATGTTCCTTTGATGGTCCTCTTTCAAAATTGTTCAAAGACTTACATTCTGTGTAGAACTTTGGTTGCTGCGGCATCAGAACGTGAGAAAATACCCAAATTTAAAAATCCTTCACCATAATCTGCTTGTCTGATTGTAAGATAATTTTGTAAAATTGTTCCTTGAGTGACCCTCTACAAACACTTTTCAAGCCATATAGATTCGTTGAAAAACAGGGAAGCAGCCAAGGCGGAATCAGGAAAGTGGCCAAATGACAAAACTTTATAATTCCATTCTCATTAAAGTTGTTGTTAGATTTCAAGATACAAATGACCTTTAAAATGGCTATTTCTTTAACAGTGTCCACTCCTTGCAGTTTCATTTGCACTCCTGATTTAATTTTCCCTGATATTTGCAGTTATATATTTGCTACTAATTTACTATCACTCAGGTGATCGATTTAGGGCCATCTTGGCCCTCTTGTTTTATTTTAGTCTAATACAATGATTATGTTTTAGGAAGCTAAAGATCTTGGTGGCCCCAGAAAGGAATTTTTCACTATAGTACTGCAAAGAATTCATGAACAATATTTCAACCCAGTGAAGGAGTGGTCAGAGGATTATGAAAATATTGGTAAAATAATGGGTAAGAATTATTTCTTAATGTTTTTGTGATGCATGTTAAGATTATCAACACTTTTAAACTTGTATGGTATACCTGTCACCAGTAATTTTGTTACTTTGATGTACCTAGTGTTCTTCTAAGATCAAAGTAATTACTGCCTTTCTCCATAACAGTCTCAAATCAGTTTTACTTACTTTGCTGATCAGTTTTACTTACTAACTTTGCTTTTGAAAACAGTGAATGTATTTAGTTGTGTCCCGTGTGTCACACATAACATATCTAGTAACACATTTCTTTCATAATTATGACTGACCATTTATGAAGCCATTAAAGATTGTAAAGGAAAATTTAGTCTTAGTCTATCTTTGTATAGCTGGTTAAATGTATGTAATACTTTGGGAAAATATGCCTGGATCACCTGACCTCTTGTTATATTTGAGCTTGTGAATGTGAACACAATAGAGCCAACTTTCTCATTTATGTTCACTATTTACTATACTCAAATAGAAGCTATAGGTTCATGTATGTATAATTTTTTTCTAAGAATGGCCAAATCCACACTTGTCAGGATGATTAATTGCACCTAAAATGGGTTCAAATGCACTCATGGGCTTCTTGTTTTTACTTACAGCTTTGAGTACACTACAGAAAGGCAAGTTGCCCAGAATAATGTCTGCGGAAGTATTAACAGAAGTGTTTTTCAGTGAAGCTCCAAGGAAATTTGTCAAAGATTTGAGAACTGGGTTGGACTCGTTGGGTTTGTTTCAGGTATAATGTATAACTATTCAAAGAAAAACATCTGTTTAGCTTTACTATTTAAAAAACATTGAGAGCTATTAACATTACTTACCTAATCGTATTTGATTTTTGTTCTAAAACAGCTGTATTTGGTGTCAATGTCTTAACTCAGGATATGATTCTGTTTGCACTGTAATCTATGTACTTGTAGTGACTTAATGTCTTCCTAGTAATGCAAGATATGTTAACAATTACAAGTTTTACAAAATTATTTGCAATAGTGTACCCTTTCCAACATACAACACATCTACAGCAGATGGACCTTAAAATCATCTAGGCAAAACAAAATAATCTTCAGGAGTCAAAGACTGGATATCCTTATCCCTCATATAGACGCCTTCTGACGTCTTTGCAGCATACAACTTTTTAAAACATTTGTGACAAAAGGAGAAATTGCTCAATACAAGCAATATCTCCTTTTGCCATGAAGTTTTCAAATTTATTGAACAATTAAACATATTTTTGCCAGGATGTTTTCAAAGTCATATGCTGCAGATTTGTTGTATGATATGTGGAATTTGAGGAATTTGCGTTCAGGATTCAGGTATAAGCATTATGAAAGTGATCAGAACATTAATTTCCATCAAGTTTGTTCATATTTCAAACTGTGTCATGTTAGGTCAAATCTAACATGTAGAGCTCACCCACAGTCCACAAATATACACATAGTTTTAGCTCTTATGTTTTTATGGGGGATCTTAATTCAACAAATTTTAACTTGTTGACTTTTAATTTCAGCTTGTTGGTCGTCTTCCAATCTTGATGCACCTTTTCACCCCGCAGACAACTCAACTTACATTCCGAATGCTTTCTACTTTGTTAAAACCTAGTTTTAGCATGGAGGGGTCCAACCATAGAATGGTAAAAAATACAACATATCAGCTTTTCATAAAATATCTAAGAGAAACAGCTGGTAAGGAGCTATAAATTAATGCATGTACTCATGTATTTATACTTCCAAAAATTCTTATATCCTGTGAATTGAGATTATCTAATGATCATATTAATTTTAATTTATTTAATATATTGTGATTATATCTATCTTTATAATTACATTGTCATGAATAGCATAGAAAATGATCAAAAAACATTGGTTGCACCAGAACTAACCTTTTCCTGGTGATTAACTGCCCTATATGGATGGTGTTTACTGTGAAACAATGTTATCTTTCAAATCTGTCATAGAATTTTTTGACAGTTTAACCAGACTATAACTTCAGACCCTTTGATTGACTGCAATTTTCTAATTGATACCCTCTTTAACTCACCTTAACATAAAAGGTGCGATGAACTATTTCAGTCCTCTTGTAACTGTTGTGTAAAGCAAGAAATACCTATCATTTCAATATAATTATCTTCTATTCATTCTTTTGTAATGAACATAAACAGAAGCTACCCTCTTCACCTAGGTATATGGTTGCAGCTTGTCAACCTTCTGTTTGTTTATGTGTGTGTGTGTGTGTGTCATACTTTTGTTAAGAGGATATCTTTTAAACTTTTGAAAGGAAATAAATAGGTAAGGTGCATTGAAAACATGTGCATATAAAAACCATGGTGACAATGTTTGACATGCTAAAATTATGTATTTTGTGCTAAACAAATATTTTAGATATCTGTGAACATTTCTTATTGAACTACATGTATACACATGGAAGATGCTTTTCTCTTGAAAAAAAATAAGTACAAAAGTCATGTATGTGTGTCATTTTAGAGTTATCAGTACATTATGAAATATCTAGTTGTATAATTAAAATCTCTTAACAAAAATTTAAAAAAAGCATTGATTTGTTTTTGTTAATTTCAGCTGGTAGAAGACAGGATATAGGCCTCAACAACATCTTGAGATTTGTGACTGGTGCTGATGAGGAACCTGTTTTAGGATTTTCTGTTGAGCCGAGTTTGAATTTCGTTAACTCAGAGTCTTTCCTGCCAACAGCCAGCACATGTGCAAACAGACTTAATTTAACTGTTCCAACAGATGTTCTATAAATGCCTTCCACCAAGGAACTGTTCAACTTATTTGATTATGCCTTTGTTAATTCATACTTTGGATTTGAGTGACTTTTTAGCTTAGCAAGTGAATTAAGTGTCTTGCTGTTTTGTCACAAAACTTTAAGAAAATTTTAAAAATCTTCTTCTTTTGATCTGATTTTCAAATGAGTTAATAAAATTATCCATTGTGTGACTGTCTATCAGTTTTTTCAGCCATGTTGATCAGTAAAGAAAAATATGGCATCTAGTGGGTGGGGTTGTAATATGCAGAAAATTTAAATAAATAAATGAGTTTGATGGAAATGTTCCTAGATTCCTTCAAATCATGTTGATTATCAAAAAAAGAATGACGTAAAGGGCGGAGGGGTCTGGGGGCTTTTTTTCCCTTTTTGCCTGTACCCAGTGAAACTCCGGTGAAATAAAGTAAGAGGTTAAAAAAGATTAAAGGTGCCGGTTCAAAGTCATAGTTAGAATCATAGATTTTTGTCCGTGCATTTTATTCTGCACCCATTTTTAGCACACCTAAATCATGCAAAACTATTTATCTTGACAAAAGATGGAAATTCTAAAATTCTTTTTGTATTTGAGTGCTTGAGTACTGGCCCAATTTGAAATCATTTGGCACAAATGTTATTTATGTGACTTTTTTCAAAACTATTCATATTATTTTTATCTTTTGATAAATATATTTGGCCACCAGGGTTAGTTATCCTTATTGTCTCGCTCACGAGAGTGGAGTGAGACATAGCAATCACTTTTCCGGCAACCGTGGCTGTGACTTTTACAAATAGCTATATCTCAGCAACCCCTTCTCAAATTTTTCTGAAACTTTGTCAGATGTATTGTTGGATCATGGCATTTTTCATTTAATCTTCATGAAAGTTTATCAAAACATTTGTTTCCATCATTCAACATCTAAATAACCAAGGTCGAGGTCATAGTTTACAAAAGATTAACCTTGGTTAACTTTGACTGTGAATGTCACATTTTTTATTCATTCTTCATGAAAGTTTATCAGAACATTTGTCCCCATCAAATCTCGGTCAAGTTCAAAACTAGGTCAAGAGAGATCAAAAACTAGGTCTCTATGTCAATTGTTAGAATAACCTTGTGAACACTCTAGAATTCACTTTTGATATTCAATCTTCATGAAATTAATCACAATAATTGTCTCCATCAAATCTCTGTCAAGTTTTACACTGGGTCATGTGGTTTCAAAACCTAGGTTACTAGGTCAAATGTTGGATAAATAATCTTCTGAAAACTATAAGTGACTTTCTTCATTCAATCTTCAGGAAATATAATAACTAGATATTTGTCCATCAAATCTAGTTCATGATTGGTCAAAACTAGGTCACTTGGTCAAATGTTAGAATAACCTTAGATACTAGTTATATTTCTTGAAAAGAAGGAAAGAAATAGATATGAAAATACTTGCATAATAGATAATTAATTGTCATTACATATAAATGTGACATATAGGACCTTTGATGTGGTTTTTCTCTCCGTTTAATAATCTGTGTGTGAAATGTTACATTAAATAAGTGATGTCTGCTAAAAGAGGAAAATATTTTATTTCTTCACAATGATTTATAATGGTATATGCTGCAGAGGAGTAAAAAGACATCTGCATAAGGGTATGCATATTTTGTAAATAAATAGGCTGCACCACTTATCAGACAAAGCGTTTTGAAAGGTTGCAAAAGGTTGATGGTTAGTGTTTAGCTCAACAGGCTGAAAGCAAGGAGAGCTTATGTCATGGTGAATTATTCGTTCTGTTAGCTTTTGTCTTAAAAGTACTTCTCCTCTTTAACCACTGCGCCAAATGGGATAAAACGTCATCCTCTGAATGGCCTCTTCGAAATGTTTGGATACAGGCAAAATTCTGGTTTCCATGGTAACCGAAAGAAAAAAAACTTTAAAAATGTTCTACTTCAAAGCTTGATGACAGATTTTCAAATAGTTTTGAAGAAATGTTCCTTGATTGACCCTCTCAGATTCCTTCCCACCATGTTGATTGGTCAAAAGAAATTGCTGCTGGGGGTCTAAAGTGAAAACCCTGAGAGTTTTCTCGGATAATATTTTGACAGATTTTCAATTATATTGTAGAAATGTTCATTGGGTGACCCTCTATCAGATTCGTTCAAGCTGTTTTGCCTTGTATGGCTATAGTTAAAACTTTGAAAATCTTCTCCTCCAAAACTGGGTGACAGATTTTCAAAACAAAATGGTAGAAATGTTCCTTACGGTCCCCTTTACTCAGAGTCAAGACGTGCTGAGTGGTACAAAAACATGACTGTAAGGGTGTTTTGCCTATATGGCTATAGTGAAAACTTAAAGAAGCTTCTCCTTCAAAGCTTGATGACAGATTTTCAAATTATGTTGCAGAAATGTTCATTGGGTGACACCCTATCTGATTCCTTCAAGCCATGTAGATTGGTTAAAAAACATGGCTTCCAGGGAATGGGGCTGTTTTGCATGGCTATAGTGATTACGTTTTTGCCTTATGGCAGTGGAGCAATACTGGAGCAATTTATTTGCTGTTTTGTCTATTATTTTTGATCGTTATTCTTATAATTTCTGTAACACAAGTAGATTTAGATTAATAAAGACAAAAAATGTTTACATTTATTTGTGGTTATAATTATATATAATAGTTTGTATACCACATGCATGTACTTGTTATGAAAATATATCTAGGTCATTTTTAGCTCCACTGGCTGAAAGCCAGTCGAGCTTATGTCATGGCGAATTGTCCGTCGTGCGTGTGTGCGTGCGTGCGTAAACTTTTTCCTTTAAACGACTTCTTCTCACTAACCACTTGGCCAATTTGGTTGAAACTTCATAGGAAGCATCCTCTCAATGTCCTCTCTTAAATTCCTTCAATTTTTGTTGATCCATCCATAATTCTGGTTTCCATGGCAACCAAAAGAAAAAAATAGTGAAAACTTAAAAAATCTTCTTCTCTGAAAGTGTCAGGCCGATTTTCAAATAATTTTGTAGAAATGTTCCTTGGGTTACCCTTTATTAGATTCCTTCAAGAAATGTTGATTGGTCGAAAAACATGGTCGCCAGAGGGCGGGGCTATTTTGCCTTATATGACCATAGTGAAAACTTAAAAAATCTTCTTCTCCGAAAGTGTTCAGCCGATTTTCAAATAATTTTGTAGAAATGTTCATTGGGTGACCCTCTATCAGATTCCTTCAAGCCATGTTGATTGGTCGAAAAATATGGCCGCCAGAGGGCGGGGCTATTTTGCTCTATATGACCATAGTGAAAATTTAAAAAAATCTTCTTCTCCGAAAGTGTTGAGCAGATTTTCAAATAATTTTGTAGAAATGTTCTTTTGGTGACCCTCTATCGGATTCCTTCAAGCCATGTTGATTGGTTCAAAAATATGGCCGCCATGGGGTGGGGCTATTTTGCCTTATATGGCTATTGTGAAAACTTAAAAAATCTTCTCATCCGAAAGTGTCAGGCCGATTTTCAAATAATTTTGCAGAAACATTCCTTGGGTGACACTCTACAAGATTCCTTTAAGCCATGGTGATTGGTAAAAAATATGGCCACTAGGGGGCAGGGCTGTTTGGAGATTTGATTTTTGCCTTATGGCCGTGGAGCGATACTGGCCCTCTTGGGCCTCTTGTTTGTAATAATCCAAGGTCAGAACAAAATGAAAGTAAAGCTTAATCGTCTAATGACATATGCTCAGCAGAAGATTTTTAAAAAAAATGTGGCAAAAGGAGAACATTTTCATAATGATAAATTTCTCCCTTAGCCACAAAGTTATCAACCATATTTAACTGTCATATTTACAGTACAGGCAGTTAAATTCAAAATCAATTTAAATATATCCATAGTTTAAATATCCTTACAATAGAAGCCTTGCTATATAAACCCTGGAAATATATATGAACAATGGGTAGGATAAGTTCAACACTGTCCCATTGACTCAAAATAAATTTGAAAGGATTGATCGTAATTAACATTATGTCATGTTCAACATTACAATTATATTTTAGAACTCTTTAAACGGTGCGACGCAATAACTAACCAGCATGCCTTTGTAGAATGTCCACTGCTTTCATGTAAATATTAATGCCATAATTGTCCGAATGCCAATCTGAAGGACAATTTTGTAATAATTCGGTTTCGCAATCTGCACCAAAGTCGAGAACAAGTGGACTAAGTGATGGACGTTGGTCATTTGTATGATTTACATCTAACTGTATATTTCCATCCACTCCATATAATTCTGTTTCGCTGTCTGTGAGAGGAGTGTCAACCGGACAATTAATAGAACCGGCCATGAACAGTCTAAGTGGAGAAGAGCGTGCAGTTCTTAACCGATGTCTTGCCCAAGCGTCTTTCCAAATTTCAAGTTTTTCGTTAATTTTCCCCATAAACACATAGTGAAGAGCATAAATATGTATCTCATTCAGCGGGTCAAGGATTCCGTGTTCTTCCATGAAATGAAACAAATCGTAATAAAAGCATAGTACACCTTCATAGACATCTCGCCACAACCGCTCTATACGCTGATTATGAGTGCTTTTGCCCGTTATCATGCTACGTTTATTTATTCCACGTTTGCGAATCATATATTCAGCAACTTGAATGTTTTCCATACCCTGATCTGAGCGAACCCTCAGTGGAATGCCGAATTGTGATGTTCCGTGTAGAAAACATCTCAATATGGTCGCAGCTTTGTTATTGCTTTCGCATCTTAAAAACACAATAAATCGACTAAATCCATCAATTCCTCCGCATACTATGAAATGCCAGCGTATCAGTTTATGGTTGGTGTCCAGATGCCAGAGATGATTTGGAGCAGTCACATTGTAGACTCTTCGGTGAAGCCTTCGACGGAGCCTTTCTGTGATCCCAACTTGATCAGTAGTGTGTAATACGTCTCGTAAGCGAGACCTTGTAATCTGTTAAACAAAAGAAGAATCGTTATTTGACATTGTTAAATTACTAGCAAGAACTTCTGAAACAACTTGCTCTACCTTCTCAACTGTATAATATGTTATCGCGCACTGGTTATCAAGTTAACAAAATATATCTGATTGATAACAAACATGGAGTGTCTTTAAATGCTTACTGCCAATATGTACGTAAGTCGTGTTCGATTTCTTAATATAAATAGTTGAATAACGACAGCGCATCATTTGACGTAATGACGTGGGTGTGGATGGTTCTGTTTATACTAATGTTCAAATATAGTGTGAAACAGTGTTCATTGATAACAAATGAAATAAGCAATTCTACCAGCGCCCATAGCACCGATTAAAGCCGAACTATACTTTCTGAGAACGTAATATATATTTGATGATATATATAAGTTTATTCAGAAAACAAATCTGGTAAAAAAAAAACATAAGCGGTTATAAAAATGATATAATAGTATGTATAAGTAAGTTAAAAAAAACCTCATAGTGTGTATTAATATGCATGAGATTTTTTTAGCTCACCTATGCACGAAGTGCAAGGTGAGCTATTGTGATCACATTTTGTCCGGCGTCCGTCCGTCGTGCGTCGTCAACATTTCAGCTTGTTAACACTCTACAGGCTACATTTCGCATCCAATCTTCATGAAAGTGTATCAAAACATTCATCTCCATCAAATCTTGGACAAGTTCGAAACTGGGCCATATTAGGTCAAAAACGAGGTCACTAGGTCAAATTGAAGCGAAATCCTGTTAACACTCTGGAGACCACATTTTCAACTTGAGCATGTTGAAACTTTATCAGAATGTTTGTCTTGATGATATGTAGGTCAAGTTCGAACATGGGTCATGTCGGGTCAAACAGTAGGTCACTAGGTCAAATTGAAGGAAAATCTTGTTAACACTCCAGAGGCCGCAATTTTTTTTGCTTCAGCAATTTGAAATTTTGTCAGAATGTTTGTCTTTAAAATATCTAGGTCAAGTTCGAATATGGCTCATGCCGGGTCAAAAACTAGGTCACTAGGTCAAATTGAAGGGAAATCTTGTTAACACTGTAGAAGCTGCATTGTTTGCTTCAGCAGCTTGAAATTTAGTCAGAATGTTGAGCTGAATGATATCTAGGTCAAGTTCGAATACGGGTCATACCGGGTCAAAATCTAGGTCACTAGGCTAAATTGAAGGGAAGTCTTGTTTACACCGTAGAAGCTGTATTTTTTTATTCAGCAGCTTGAAATTTAGTCAGAATGTTGAGCAGAATGATATCTAGGTCAAGTTTGAATACGGGTCATGCCGGGTCAAAAACTAGGTCACTAGGCCAAATTGAAGGGTAATCTTGTTAACACTAGAGGCCACATTTTCAACTTGAGCATGTTGAAACTTTATCAGAATGTTTGTCTTGATGATATGTAGGTCAAGTTTAAATATGGGTCATATTGGGTCAGAAACTAGGTCACTAGGCCAAATTGAGGGGAAATCTTGTTAAATCTGTAGAAGCCACATGTTTTGCTACAGCAGCTTGAAATTTGGTCAAAATGTTAAGCTGGATGATATCTAGGCCAAGTTCGAATATGGGTTAAAAACTAGGTCACTAGGCCAAACTGAAGGAAAATCTTGTTAACACTTTGGATGCCGCATTTTTTGCTTAAGCATCTTGAAATTTGGTCAGAATGTTTGTCTAAATGATATCTAGTTCAAGTTCGAATATGGGTCACATGGGGGTCAGAAACAAGGTCAATAAAGGAAAATATTGTTCAAACTCCGGAGGCCGCATTTTTACTTTGAGCAATATGAAAATTTGTCAGAATGTTGTTTTGATGATATCTAGTCCATGTTGGAATATGGCTCATATCAGGAAAAATAATTCATAGATCACTAGGCCAAATGAAGGAAAATCTTGTTAACACTGGGGGTTGTCTTGATGTGTTTTGCATAACAGTACATTGTATAATTAAGGTGAGCGATCCAGGGCCACCATGGCCCTCTTGTCTATGTTTAATTGCAGAAATTATAAACCTACACCTGTATTTTATCAGTGAAAATGCAGCAGATACATCACTTGCATGACTTTGTATTGACTGATATATAATGACCTGAACTTTCAGTTGTATCACATACAATTTATTATAATAAAATATGAATAAATGAAATAATAATATATTATGTAAAATAAGCATATATTATTCAACAAGATGTTTAACCCTTTTCTGAAAACTTTGGCATGGATAAAGGTCTTTATCATTTGCTTCTTAAGATGATCCCTTAAGCATCTGTTAATCTCACATTTGATGTACGTCAAATCTAACTAATAGGTATCTTGTCAGCCGTCTTAATTATTACAGGTACACTATCATTGCTAAAAAGTAAATACCTTTTTGAAGTATTAAGACGTTTAAACAACAATCTCATCGGAAAAGTATAAAAGCAACAGTCCAAGTCAACACTAGCATTATATCATTATGCTGTGAATAAATAAGTAATTGTTTGACTGACTGGATTGAAACTATTCCAGATATAATCTACTATTCCACACACTTTAATCCCCAACATTACAGATAAAGCGTGATGCAGGATACAAACAAACGCAGAATAAAAAGCCAGATTCTTTTGTAAATGCGACGGTTTAATTTCGAAGTATTTGCTTAGTTGCTCATTTTTAAAGATTGTTTTAAAACCATGCCTCGGATGCTAAAACGGGCCTGCAAGTGGACATAAAATGGAAACAATTTCAAATTTAAAGATAGGAAACCTTTTCAACTAAGGTTATACTTACTAGTATTTATTTACTTGGAAGATGCTGTAAACATTTACATTCTCAAATGAGTGACTCGGAACCACATTGTCAACCATAGAAAAATAATAAAAACCGAAAAAAAGTTTGTTCAAACCTTTAATCCTCGTTGGTGTAAAACCTGTCTGATGATCGTCTCCCCGATTCTTGGAAACTCTGATGTCACTTTTTTGACTTGTCTTCGAACAAGACAACCTATACAATTCACATCACATAGTGAGGTATACACATACCGACATGGACACTTGACACGACATAACGGTCAGTATACATAATATAATGAAGTGTGCACATAACGAAACGGAGGATGGACTTAACATAATAAGCATAGTACAAATCATACAGGAGTATGACATGATAGTGTAAAGACTACACATATCAGAACTCAAATATACATAACGAAATGAGGAGAGAACAAGACAACCTATACAATTCACATCACTTAGTGAGGTATACACATACCGAAATGGACACTTGACACGACATAACGGTCAGTATACATAATATAATGAAGTGTGCACATAACGAAACGGAGAATGGACTTAACATAATAATCATAGTACATATCATACAGGAGTATGACATGATAGTGTAAAGACTACACATAATACAAACACATGTTGTATAATGAGGCAGCAAAGGCGTTCCATACACTTCCACGTTAATTGACATTGTATGTTGAATATATATATGTATCCCTTTCTCTCTCCAATCCTATCAAGTACATCAATTGTGTAAGTAATGACGAAAATAAGAAATATGTATATTGGCTTTTAAACTTTAGGAGAATATGAAAATCACTAACATTTAGACGCTGTTAAAGTCCGTAGTTAATCGTGTATATTGACATTATAGATTAGATCGCTTCCAAGCCTGTGAATTAATTAAATAATATGTGAAAATTATCATTTTGAGCCATCCCAGGAGAAAACCAACATTGTGGACCTGGATCAGTCTAAGCATGCCGCACAGGCTGACCCGGACAGACACTTTTCGCCGCCTGTGGATTTTCTGTTTCAGGAGTCATTTCTCTATACCTCTATCCCCCTGAGCCGGAATGTGTCGGCCCGGATTAACGTGCGCGGACTGCGCAGGCTGAACTGGATCGATACATTACGCAGAATCCATAATGTAGGATGTCTTGTGGAACGGCTCATTTTGGGATGGGCCATATGTTTTGTTTCGCTTGACTGAATCTCACTATATAACACATGGGTTAAAATTCAATTTCCTGTGGATTTAGATGATTTAATGTTTTACGCCGATTTCAACATTATTCCAGGTATGTCACTACGGTACATCGATGGCTTGGCGTGAAACGGTTGTAACTTAAAAAAAAAATTGTTACCAATGTATCACCTCGCCATAAAGTCTTTAAACGCAAGCGTTAAATCATTTTTCTTGGTAAACAATGGAAATTTAGGTGCCATTGCTCGTTCTGAGCAGTGGCACCTAAATTTGCATTGTTTACAAAGGGGTCAAAATTGCCCCTAAATCAGGGTTTTCAAAATAGGTGTTTAGTTACAACCGTTTCACGCCAAGCCCTCGACATGTACTATGGTGCATTTGATCCTGACACGCTGTAGCTTACAATACACCAAATAAATTCCTTCTTTGTTTCCATGTCACTTTCTTAGCGTTTCTTATGTAGTACACCATATATTGTTGAAAAAAGTTACATATAAGCTTTAAAACAATCCAAAGAAAAAAAGGGGGGTCATGCATTATGCAAGACAGAATTCACCAGGCTAAAATGGTTACCGTCATTTTGGGCCAAGTCAGGCCCGGTGTTTAGCATGCTCTACCCTCTCTTTCAAACAAGGTCAAAATACTAAATGTGATCAAATCAATCATTTCCAGTGCATCCTATACACATTTACAATGGCATGTATTTAATGCATTATGGGGATGGTATGTATACACTCATTTCTACACAAACAAAGTTGTTTTGTTTAGGGACTATTTGGATCAGCATGACCGCGGATGTATTTGGCGTAATTTGACCCATACATCCTTGCTGTCAGATAATCGGAAATTTCTTAAAACATTATTAACTTATTTGCAAACAGAGTGGAGCCAGATTAGACTGCGAGGATGCGCAGACTGATCAAATCATTCACTGCCATAAAGTGATCAGGCTGGTTTTCGCAGAGCACACAGCTCCTTTTATCCAATCAATAAACTTATGATCTGTTCTGTTCTGGTGGTTTGTTTTCAGACACAATCACATCAGTCGAAATTTATATCTCAACCATACTTAGCGTCAAGGCTGGTGTGTCACTATTATCATTTATCTAGTCACCTGCCTACTTGTTACGGTATAAGAGAAATATTATACTTCATTGAAAGAGTGAATTGTTACGGTATAAGATAAAGATTATACTTCACTGAAAGAGTGAAATGTTACGGTATAAGATAAAGAATATACTTCACTGAAAAAGTGAATTGTTGGTTGAGTTTTCTCACGCAGGATGAACGAATGGCCGAGCCTAGATTCGCACTCAAGACAGGCATACAATACCATTTACAATACAATGTCCGTTATTTGTACATAAAGGTCACCGGTCCATCAAAATATATATGCATAAATACTTATACAGAGTTGTCATAAACCACACAGTTGTAAACTTATTTATAAAATATTAAATGTTTAGCATATTGGTCACATATAACATTATATTAGTATATCACTGTTGTTGGCTAATTTCTTTCATTTTTATGACTGCTGAAATGAAGACTGCACTTTGCCTTATGTTAAAGAATGGAAATGTCATTATCTTGCATCAAAACAAACAAACAATTGGTCTGTTAAACTTACCGATGGCATCATTAGAGAGGGTTAAAGCCAGAGTATTACAGTGAACATTATTACTTGATAAAATCACGATAAATTTATGATATAACCCACGTTTTATTTCTGAATACTACACTATTGTATTCTATTGTACAAATTTGTCAAGAGATTTGTGTCTCATTTAATCCTTTTCCAAATTGAAATACCACGGTTGATAGAGTTACATTTTGCCTCGGGTAGACGTATTCGACTGATCGAAAGGGTCATTCAGAGGTTCGTGTCCTGCCAGGTGAACTGACCTTAACAGCCCCTAAACTCGGATATATTGATTAAATTGGCCCCTAGTTTCGAGTTTTCATCATCGTAGTTTCGCGTTTTCGTCATCGTACTTTCGCGTTTTCGTCATCGTACTTTCGCGTTTTCGTCATCGTACTTTCGCCTTCCGGTACGCATGCGCAAAATAATATTAACAAACCAAAACAAATGGACGACTTCATACAAAGTCATTTTGAAAGAGGCTATGCCTACAACGAAATAATTGTTTTAGTGAAATCGGATATGTGTATAGACATAAGGTGAGCTTGCACCAATTATTATTAAAAATACAATGGAACATTTTCACGTGGAAGGAGAATTCCTGTATGCGCAAGCGCACCGGAAGGCGAAAGTACGATGACGAAAACGCGAAAGTACGATAACGAAAACGCGAAAACACGATGACAAAAACGTGAAAACGCGAAAACGCGAAAGTACGATGACGAAAACGCGAAGGTACGATGATGAAAACGCGAAATTGTATCGCATTTTCATCATCGCGTTTTCGCGTTTTCGTCATCGTACTTTCGCAATTTCGTCATCGTAGCTTCGCGTTTTCGTCATCGTACTCTCGCGTTTTCGTGTTTTCGCGTTTCAGATTATTTTATTCAAAGGCGAATATGCAGATGGCCCTAACGGAATTCCGTACTTGACAAGTAATGTCTTTACAAGTTTTCTATTTGACAAGTTTATTTTGTAAGTTACATCTACGGCTGATTAATCTCTATTGAAGGTTTCGTTTGTTTTATTGGGGTCATCGCCGTGGCGACCATATGAGCCCGTGTTAGAGGAAAGGTCAAGGTTGGAATTTCTGAACAGTGTAGATTCAGATCATCTTGACCACATGCTCGGTCTTATAAGAATCTACACAAATTGTCAGAGTCTTCTTACAGACGTGTGTAAGTAAAAGGTGGTCTTTAGCACAGGTTAAACTGTATATTTGCGTAATCAAAGTACCGGGAATTGGCGATATCTGTAGCAGACGACATTTGAAAACATTGTGAAAAAAGGGGAACTTATTCGTGGTGAGAAATTATTTCCATTTGCCAAAAAATGCTTTTCAACTCTAATTAAAACAAGAAAAATCTTTAAAAAAGATAAACGGCGATCAATATGAGAAAACACTAAGAAATGGAACATGCGCATATTATTTGACTTGAATATCAGAAAAGTTTTGTTAATAATCAACACAATCAGTAAATTTGCGGAATAATGTTGTATATCTAAGAATTCGACAGCTCCTTGAATTGGTAATGCATTAGAATCGTGAACCAGTTGGAACATTGTTCGATTATAACATTGTTCTTTAAAAGATATAGAATCGGTAATCGAGTGAAGCTTGCCGAGAATACGTCTACGCGAGGCTTGCATAAGGTGTATAAGTTTCAATTGACGATAAATACTAAAACTTGTCATGTTTCAAAAATAATTAATATTTTGCTCTTGAATATTAATATTTAATAGGTTTTCACTTTTTTTTTCCACTGAAATTTATTTCTTAAGGAAAACAATTAAAGGTTAGTATGCAGAACATTTTATTTTAATATTTCACCTTATTAGTGCCTCTCGTAGGATCGTCAACTTAACTATGAACCAATCAAAACGTTTCATTTCCTTTATTTCTTCAACATTATCATTAAATTCAACATTTGATTGGTCTACAATCTAGATTATTTGTTTAACATCTTGGTCAAAACTGAGGTTAGTCGTCTATCGCCGAAAACAATATACTTGTTGTGCCTTATTTTGACGAGATATTTCCTGTTTGTACCCAAGATTTCTTTTTCCACATTACTATGCCGTCGAAATATAATATTTCTAACGGCGCTCTCTCTCTCTCTCTCTCTCTCTCGCTCTCTCTCCTCTCTCTCTCTCTCTCTCTCTCTCTTCTCTTCTCTCTCTCTCTCTCTCTCTCTCTCTCTCTCTCTCTCCTCCCTCCCTCCCTCCCTCCCTCCCTCCCTCCCTCCCTCCCTCCCTCCCTCCCTCCCTCCTCCCTCCCTCCCTCTCCCTCTCCCTCTCTCTTCTCTCTTCTCTTTCTCTCTCTCTCTCTCTCTCTCCTCTCTCTCTTCTCTCTCTCTCTCTCTCTCGTATACAATGCCGAATAGAATCGGTTTTTATAACAACATCGATATCAGTTTTCATGAATGGATAATAAAAGAAGAAAACACCTTTTACAAGGTTTGTTTACTTAATCCGGTCAAGAAAAGTTAAGAGGGTTAAAACCAAGTCATTGACTTAAACTTCACGACTGGGCACCATAAACCGTGCTCGTTTGAAAGCTTAATTTCAATTTAAATGAATATGATGATCACCATGGTGAAAATGGTGATAAATGAAGATGAAGATGAAAATGAAAATGAAATCCTTGCTCCAAATAAGCCGTCAATTTGGAGAACAAAATTGCTTCGGATCAATCAGATACTTGAGCACGAATTCTGAGCACAGGTTAAACTGTTATAGTTGTGGAGCCAGATTGTTATTGACGCCGCGTGGGAGCGCGGCGTCAGTATGGGATAGGTTTTAATTTTGTACCATGGGGTGACGTAATCAAAAAGGGAGAAACCAATAAATATTATTGTAAAGAAAAACTCTGTAATATGTTTGAAAACACAACCTTTATGAATGAATATGTTTGAAAAAATAACCTTTATGAATGAATAAATTGTATTAACTGATTTAAGAAACAACACGATACAAAATATGTACATTTTCTACCGTTATTACAAAACTTTAGACATATATAATTTGTAATTAATAACTGTTCCCAAACTTCCTAGGCTACGCTTTTTTTATAAGTTGGTTTACGGAGTTCACTAGGCTACGCTTGTTTAATTGTTTTGGTTTACTATTATGACGACTTGATTCATCAACGCTCAGAAAAAAGTTTCGGGGGATGTTTTTTCCTATTTATTATGTCTCCAAATGGTCAGACAACATTGAAACTTGGAACATAGATAGATGGCAATGTGAAGTTGTGCAACATGCAAGAATGATAACTCTGGGCCACTTTGTTGCAAAGTTATCTCCCCTTATTCAATATTTCAATCAATTGTTGTCCGAGCGATATCTTGTGAACTAATAGTCAGATAATATTGAAACTTGGAACATAGATAGATGGCAATGTGAAGTTGTGCACCTTGCAAAAATTATAACTCTGGGCCACTTTGTTGCAAAGTTATCTCCCCTTGTTCAATATTGACAAAAGTCGATTGTTCGGACTTGTATTACTCAATAACAACCAGTGATAGAGACTTGAAACCTAGTACATGTGTTCCTTATCAAGTGATACTACTTTCTCAATTGGATTCGTGCATGTCCGAATCCTCGTTTCTGATTGGTCGAAATTTTGACCTTGAATAACTCAATAACGACAAGTGATAGAGACTTGAAACTTAGTACATGTTTCCAAATCAAGTAGTGCTACTTTCTCAAGTGCATTAGCACATGACCGAATACTCGTTTCTGATTGGTCGATTGTTTGGACTTGAATAACTCAATAACGACAAGCGATAGAGACTTGAAACCTAGTACATGTGTTCCAAATCAAGTAGTACTACTTTCTCAAGTGTATTAGCACATGACCGAATACTCGTTTCTGATTGGTCGATTGTTTGGACTTGTATAACTCAATAACGACAAGTGATAGAGACTTGAAACTTAGTACATGTGTTCCAAATCAAGTAGTACTACTTTCTCAAGTGTATTAGCGCATGACCAAATACTCGTTTCTGATTGGTCGATTTTTTGGACTTGTATAACTCAAAAACGACAAGTGATAGAGACTTGAAACTTAGTACATGTGTTCCTAATCATGTTATACTGCCTTTGCAAATGTTTTCGTGAATGATCGAATACTCGTTTCTGATTGGTTGATTTTCGGACTTGTATAACTTAGCAATGACAAGTGATAGCAACTTGAAACTTAGTACATGTGTTCCTTAACAAGTTATGTTGCTTTGACAAACGGATTCGTTCATGACCAAATACTCTTTTCTGATTGGTTGATTTTTCGGACTTGTATTACTCAAAAACGACCAGTGATATAGACTTGAAACCTAGTACATGTAATCATAGAGTGTGGGGAATCGTTCGTAACTGTTGCTACAGTTACAATGTCTAGTTATTCTTCTTAACTTTTTTTTGTCCGGAGCAGAACTCGGAAACTACTTGAAGGAATTTATTGAAACTTGGAACATAGATAGATGGCAATGTGAAGTTGTGCACCTTGCAAGAATTATAACTCTGGGCCACTTTGTTGCAAAGTTATCTGCCCTTGTTCAATATTTTAATAGTGTAAACTTTGTCCACAGCAGAACTCAGAAACTACTTGAAGGAATTTATTGAAACTTGGAATACAGATAGATGGCAATGTCAAGTTGTGCATCTTGCAAATATTATGACTTGTCTCCCCTTGTTCAATATTTTAATAGTGTAAACTTTGTCCAGAGCAGAACTCAGAAACTACTTGAAGGAATTTATTGAAACTTGGAATACAGATAGATGGCAATTTGAAGTTGTGCATCTTGCAAGAATTATGACTTATCTCCCCTTGTTCAATATTTTAATAGTGTAAACTTTGTCCACAGCATAACTCAGAAACTACTTGAAGGAATTTATTGAAACTTGGAATATAGATAGATGGCAATGTGAAGTTGTGCATCTTGCAAGAATTATAACTCTGGGTCACTTTGTTGCAAAGTTACCTCCCCTTGTCCAATATTTTAATAGTCATTGACAAACTGCAATGGGGAGACATATGTTTTTTTATAAAAACAACCTTTCTAGTTGCTGTTGTATTTCAAAACTTAAAACGTTCCTCCCAATACACCATTGTATTCTTGCTATATGTTGACTATACATGTGAATGTTTTCTTTTAATTTCATAAATGCTCAATTTTGATAATAAATATCTTTAAACTTGTTAAAATTACTTTGCATTTTTTGTTTGTTTTTGTTATCATACTTCTGCTAAACTGGAAGGAGAATATACTTCCCTCTCTCCTTCCAACGCTTGTGTCACACTTAACGTATAACAAGAGGCATTAACACGTACGTTAATATCTGTTTATATTTCAGCATCTATGTTTTTCTTTTATCTAATTGATCTAGTTAGAGCAGATTACAAAAAGCTTTTGGTAAAAATTAAGAAACTTCAGCTTGTATGACACATTATAGTTGCAGTCAATGTTAAGTAAACGGTAAACCAAATGGTTTGAAGACTAAACTTGTCCTTTCACGACTAAATTTACATGCTGAATATCACATAGATCGTAGCATATAAAATGTCTAATCCCTACGTCAAAATTGACCCATTTGCTCTTGATAACATTTTATTATAGACTATGGTAGCCAGGTGAGCAATGAAGGCACATCTCGGTCTTCTTGTTTAAACTTAAGAGACATTTGGCCTTCTTGTTCAAAATATTTACATCCTGTCCGTTTGCACAGGTTATTTAAATGTATTGAACTGCATCTGCTTCCCTTAAGTCATGCTTTCAAATCATGCGCGGCGTCTTTGATGCTTAGCATCAAAATTCGTCTTGTTATAACTTAAAATAAAAAAAAAGAAAATCTCTATAATTGTTTTGAGCAATTTCTTCTTTTGTCAGAGAAGAGGCGTCAGAAAGCGTCTATATCAGGGGAAGGGTTAAATTAAGAAACAATTAAACCGGGTAAACTTAAAGGTAATTACCTTACTCTAAAGATATTCTTATGACAAATTCACAATTCAAATTGTGTTACTTTGTAGATTTAGATTTAGAATAATGATCAGAATTGATTGTTGAATTAACAAAATGGTTTAGCTAATCAATCTTTGTTAATTTATACATTTAGAATTAGAATAGTTTTACGAATTGTAGGTATTATATCTTTATTATCCCTCATACGACAAATCTGCAGCAGACGACTTTGAACATATTTTGGCAGAAAAGAGAAAATCTCTAAAGATGAATGGATAACCTATGTCTAAAAGTGTAAAACATTGTGGCAAAAGGACACATTGCTCGTTTTGAGCAATTTCTTCTTTTGTCACTATGTATTCAAAAAGCCGTCAGCTGCAGAGGCGTCAAAAAGCGTCTACATGGGGGAAAGGGTTAATAATTGGTCTAGGTGAATATACCCTAATCCGCCTTGTAGCCACATTATTATACGACGTCGTCCCGGGGAGAGTTACATTGTGTACACATTCGGACCAGGCAAATTATTAATATGACCAGCGTTTGACCATCTCGGGGGCCATTATATATTTAATATCAATCAGAAGAGAAAGTTGATGCAAGGCATCAATGTCGCCGGAAAAGACTGCATTGATTTATTTATGTATTCTTGACTGCATTAGTCTGAACAAACATTAAGAATGTGTAATGAAAACAATTGTTTATAAACTTTATATTCATACTTTTGCATTAGTTTATCTAACGAAATGTGTACACATTAGCTTAAATTGGGTTAAATTTAATATTTATGTTGTTACAAATTCAAAAAATAGTATTCATTCATAAATTTTAATGTTTGTCAATCTTATTCATACAAATCACAGGTAAAGATCCTGGTATTGCTTAAAGGGAGGTAATTTGAAGTATACAAAAGTCTTCAAAAGGAGAAAATATATCAGCATTACCGTCTACAGTTTAAATTGTTCTAATGTTTGTGGATTTAAATGTTCTTTTTTCTTATTTCTACATGTACAACGCAATATTGCGGCTTCTCTTTGACGCTTTGCGTCAAACATTCGTCTTGTTGGAAGCCGCCAGGAGGCGGCTTCCTGTAGGGATGCTTAGAAATTTCGGACAAGGAGAATATTTAGACCTGCCAGCGGGACTACATATCTGGATTTTTTCTGTGTCCTTACTAAGTACATTAATTTAAGGTAATGACTTTTAAAACATCCCTTTTACACTCTATATACATGTGTGAGTTTTACAAATTAAAAACAAAAGACAAAGGCCAGTATATTAATTGAATGTATGTACATTTTTATTTAAGCGAAATTCATACTGTATCTAGTCTAAACAGTAAAACTGAATTGGTTACCTGCCTCATACGCTTTATTAGTTCGATAAGTATGTTAAACCGGGAACCATAAACAAGGAGGCGCGCAGTAAATGTATTCTGGTTCCTTACATGCTATGATATATTACGCAGAAATTAGATGAAGAAACGCAGACATGAACATATTTGAACCAAAGAAATATCTGTTTCAAGATCAATTTTGCCGTCTAGTTGAAATGTTAACGTTTAAACTTATTCATACGAATTACAAGAAAAAAATCCTGGTAGTACTGAAGGGGAGGTAATTTGAAGTACGCACAATTTAACTAAGTGCAGCAAAGATATTTCCCATTTAGTCTTGACACCTTTGTTTAATAATACACATGTATGATAATTTGAAGGGAATACAACTATTTAACAGAGCTAACCGTTTCCCACATACAACAACCAATTTGGTAGAGGAAGTTCCCGTTGTGCCGGGTTAGCTAGTCTCAATATAAAATCGCATATATTGGAATTAAACTTGTACACAAACGGACGTTTCTAATTTTAGTACATACAAGAACGGTTCATACTAATAATTACTTTAACATGTTATATTGAAATGGGTGTTCCTGCGAGAGTCACAGTCAACAGCCTTAGTTGAAAACATTAGGAATGATAATGAAAACATTTGTTTATAAATATTATATTCATACCTATACATTAGGGACAATTAATGAAATGTGTACACATTTAACTTGGCTTAAATTTAATTTCAATGTTGTTACTAATTTAAATAATAGTTTTTATTCATATAATTTCAATGTTTGTCAATCTTAGTCATACGAATCACAAGGTAAAAATCCTAATATTGCTTAAAGGGAGGTAATTTGAAGTATACAAAAGTCTTCAAAAGGATAAATATATATCAGCATAACCGTCTACAGTTTAAATTGTTCTAGTGTTTGTGTATTTAAATGTTCTTTTTTCTTATTTCTACATGTACAACGAACTATTGCGGCTTCTCTTTGACGCTTTGCGTCAAACATTCATCTTGTACTTATCTAAAATAAAATAATATTTTGATCACTCGCCTATTCATATCGAAATGCGCATGCGCGAAAATCGATGTTAAAGGTCACGAAACTAGAACAACAGGATAGGGTCTATATTTAGCTTAGAAACAGTTCCTTTACTAGATATTCATGGATTAACATTATTAAATGAATTATACACAAATCAAGACATCTCTTGGTTTGTACGGTGTTTACGTTCCCCGTTCAACAGTATTTCAGTCATATCACGGCGTTTACTGGGTAAATTACCTAACAGTAATACTGGTAAGCTTATCCTGACATCAGCGCATAAGTTGTAATACTATACATCCCCGCAACAACCCTTACGCCAAGGGGAAAAGGGGCCGCCATCACTCACCGCTACCCTTTTAAAGTATATGGTATGACCTGACCGAGGCGATTGAGGCTAATTCTCTAGTCACTACAGAACCGATGCTCCATCTCCGGTTTGACATCATTAACAGTTCAATTGGCGCACAACTAATGGAGTTACACATTTGGAAATCCGTCAAAAGATGCAATTATATCTTTATCTATAGTATACAAGAGAAAGTTGATGCAAGGCATCAATGTCGCCGGAAAAGACTGCATTGATTTATTTATGTATTCTTGACTTTCCTTAGTCTATTCAAACATTAGGAACGTTGAAATGAAAACATTTACTTATAAATTTTATATTCACCTATACATTAGGGTATCTATAATAAATTAACGAAATGTGTACACATTTATCTTGGCTTAAATTTAATTTTGCTGTTGTTACTTATTTAAATAATAGTATTCATTCATATAATTTCAATGTTTGTCAATCTTATTCGAATCACAAGGTAAATATCCTGGTATTGCTTTAAAGGGAGGTAATTTGAAGAAAACAAAAGTCTTCAAAAGGAGAAATATATCAGCATTACCGTCTACAGTTTAAATTGTTCTATTGTTTGTGGATTTAAAAATGTTCTTTTTTTCTTATTTCTACATGTACAACGAAATATTGCGGCTTCTCTTTGACGCTTTGCGTCAAACATTCGTCTTGTACTTGTCTAAAATAAAATAATATCACTCGCTTTTTCATATCGAAATGCGCATGCGCGAAAATCGATGTTAAAGGTCACGAACCTACACAACAGAATAGGGTCTATATTTAGCTTAGAAACAGTTCCTACTTTAGATATTCATGGATTAACATTATTAAATGAATTCTACACAAATCAAGACATCTCTTTGAACATGAAAACAACATTTAGTAAGTTAAAATTGCTATTAAAAGGAGAATCCGAAATTGACCTCAATGATGACACATAAGAGTCTGCATTAGAGGGTGTTGGTTCACGTCTTGAAGGGACCACTTTTGTCTTCGTAAATAAGACAAAAAACTTAAATGCGAGTGAAATAAAAAAAACTGCAAACATTAAAAAATCGGAATATTTATTTCATTTTAGATGTGTCATTTATTAGTGTTCGTAAACAACCACAATTGTAATATGTTCAAATCATCTAGATTTGTTTCTTTCTAATAATAAGCCGCCCTCCCATGTGATTTCCGAAAAGCTATTAAAAATAGAAGTCGCGGGCTTCTGCCCGGCGACTAATAAAGACAGATAGTGAAGTCGAACTGCACGTACATGTGTACTGTTTTTGTTTGTTTGCTATTTCACGGCGTTTTCTAGGTAATTAACCAGTTCTACAGGTGTAGAGGGGTAAAGGCATTCTCGGTACCCAGGCTATTCATAAAATATATGATACCCTGGGCAAATTGACTAGCGAAACTTCGTAAAGCATGCACCACGATTTCCTCCGTAACAACACTGTAATTTTCGTATCGCATGAGGTTTGTGTTATGCGGCCTATCAAGCGGCTGCATTTCACCTCATGAATTATTCATTAGTACGAGATTTTTACAGCCAGTTTGCCCAGGGTATCATATTCTTTATGAATAGCATGGGTACCAAGGATGGGTAAAGGGGGCGCCACCCCATTCACCACTTCTTTTTTTTGAAGTATAAAACATGACTCGCCGGAGAATGAATTCTAGACTCACGAACTCGAGGCTAACGCCCTAACCGATGCCAGCATTTACGTTTACGTACACAGTGGGGCTACACATATGAGCCGTCCCGCGAGACAACCAACATAATGGCATCTGCGAAATGTATCGACCAGATCAGCCTGCGCTGTCCGCGCAGACTGATCCGGCCGACACATTCCGTCTTAGGTGAAAAAGATGTATAGAGTAGTGATTCCTGAAACAGAAAATCCATAGGAGGCGAAAAGTGTATGGCCGGATTAGCCTGCGAGGCATGCTTATGCTGATCCGGGTTGACACTTTACGCAGATACCACACTGTTGGTTTTCTCGCGAGACGGCTCATATAGATGTCCATCAGAGGATGCAGTTATATGTATATAAGATATAGACAGAAAGGGCATGTATGCTTGTTTGTTTGTTTAGTTGGTGTGTTACGACGCTTTCAAGAATGTTCAGTTATATCACAGCATAGTGACAAAGGTAGAAATTGCTCAAAATGAGCAATTTTTCCTTTTCCCACAATGTTTTCTACTTTTAGTCATAGGTTATCCATTAAATTATAGAGATTTTATCTATTTTTGGACAAAATATGTTCAAAGTCGTCTGCTGCAGAAATGTCGTATGAGGGAAAGGGTTAATCAGTACTTATTGGTCCATTTATCCTGACACCATCGAGTCAGTCGTAATGCTAAGCCCCAAAGGAGGGCAGCCATTACTACCGATGCACGTTTGCACGGGTTCGTCCGAATATTGACTGTCTTTAAATGCAGTAAGACTCCAAACCCCCAGACGCGGCTTAACCCGTTTCTTTTCCACATACGATAAATCTTCTGCAGACGACTTTGAAAACATATTGGCAAATTTATAGTTAACCTCTTTAAGTCAAAATAAATATGAAAACATTGTGGAAAAAGTAAATAAATATGAAAACATTGTGGAAAAATGAGATATTGCTCGGTATGAGTGTCAGGATAAATGGACCAATAAGTACTGATTAACCCTGCTTTGAAGATGTACACCTTGGTAAATGCTAAGCACCACTTAATTGAAATTACAGCATAATTGTAACCCTTTCCCACATACAGCAAATCTGTAGCAGACGACTTTGAAATCATAGTAACAAAAGCCTAAAAGCGAGACTTTTAGCAAGACGTTCTAGGTCCATTCGGGGTGTTCGGAAAGCATACGGAACCCAGCACCTCAAATTTTCTTTCCGAATGCACCAATAACTAGACGCATGCTTCCCGAACGTTTTCCGTATGCTCCTAGAACGCTTCCCGAATACACATAGACGCCACATTCGGATGGTCGATGCTAATTATTTTGAACATGCACAACACATTTTTGGAGCTACCGAATGTCGTTCCGTATGCATCAACAGCCAGGCAGCATGCTCCTAGAACACACCGAATGCTTCCCGTATATATGATCCGTTCGCACCCCGAACACCCAAATAACGACCGCCCTTTATACAAGCGAGCTATAAATAGACACGCTAAGTGTTAAATTTGCGTATTATGAGCATAGTGTAATACAGTATGCTTATACCATAGTACGCTATGCAGACAATATCATACACTGTTCGCATGATGCGAATTATGTGTGTGCGCAACATGATAAATAGTGTGCACACTATGATACAAATCGTCATTGTTTGACAATATGAACGTTCCATAGTAAGAACATATCTCAATAGAGGTCGCCCATATCTTTTGATAAGTCGTATAAAATCTCCACAACGGTTTTAAAAAATGAATTTGTGATTTGTTTCGTTTGGTTGTAAATACATTCTCAATCGTAATTTTTAACGGAATATATTTTGCTTGAGTACAAAGTTTCCTATTGTTGATTTATATTTTATAATTCAGGTTTAAGACTTTAATATTCATGTCTTGGGAAATAAATCCCTACGAATGATAAAGTTACTTTCCAATTGCCTCCCTTTAATACTTAAAATACCCCTTATGGTGACACATGCTTTTGGGATATTCGGATTTTGGCCAAAATTAGAAATATAGGTCACCAAATAAATTCCTTCTTTGTTTACATGAAAATCAACCAGCTTCAACCCTCGTGTGTCACACTTTCTAAGCGTTTCCCAGGTAGAACACCATATATCATTGAAAAGAGATACCTCTTACCTTTAAAATAATCCATAGAAAATGTGGGGTCATGCATTATGCAAGAAAGAACTCGCTCTGTGGAGATGGGGACCGTCCTTTTTACCACAATCCAGCTAGGCTGAAACTGGGTTTCCACATCCTCTACTTTCACTTTCACACAAGGTCAAAATACCTAAAAGGATCAAATCAAACAGTTCCAGTTCATCCTCTACATATTCACGAAGAATCCGATGCCATTTCTAGGCAAACAAAGTTTTGTGTAGGGACTACTGTACTGCGTAATTTGACCATAATGACAAATAGTAAGTTTTGGGTAAATGGTTGATTTTGATTAAGCTCTATGCATGGGATTGAATTTTTCAGTTGAACCCACTTCTCCTTCCGGTTTGACAACACTGGTTGAAGAGCTAGGCGTGAATTTAGGGGAACACAACAATTCAATGATATAATGGGATATTTGACCACCAGACTCTACCAGACTCTGTTAAGTGACACCGTGTCAAAATGGAGAGGTAAACTTGAATACCAGCTTTCGCGTCCAAAATTGCTTGAAAAGGAGCTGGAAACGTGGTATTTATGACTGCATCCACAGATTGCCTATTGTTTTGAGAGAATAAGCGTTTTTGTTGGGTGATTTTTGAAATAAAGGTCTGTCCTACTTGTTTCACCCTGTTTCAGACCACTTTTGTGGCCAATTCTTTCCATACTATGGACTGAGAGTGTGACTTCCAGGCATTTTCTTACAATTCTGGCACTCCTTGATACAGGAAGACCCTTTATTATCGAACCAGTATGGATATTATGAGAAATAATGAGAGAATAAAAGTTGGGGTATCCCAGGAAACAGAAAAACAGCTTTCAACTGTGTTATGCCACCTTATAGGTAAACTGACATATTACTTGTGTCAACATTAATCCATAAAATGCCCTTTTTAGAGCATTTCCATCAATTTTTATGAAGAAAATGAACATAAGACTGCATTTGACTGCTATATTTGTGGTCAAATTGTGTTTCAAACAAGGGAGGTAATTCAATAACAAAGAAAATCTGCAATGTTAGGAAAGTAAATGATTCAATTTTTCAGCTTTTTTGGCATTCAGACAGGGTAAAATTGCAGTTTCATTGTGGAAATTAGTTAATTCCATCACATTTATGCTTATATTTTTCATTTCAGGCATTGTTGCATTAAATCCACTCATGTTTGCCCAATGTCTTCTTTCAGTCTCTGAAATATGCAGTTTAGAGCTGTAAATATGTTGAAATTGTGCGATTGACAAGTCTGCGGTCTGTGGCAAATACTAACTTTTCACCGGTTTGATCGACAAATCTGACCATACAGCAGTTCTGTGAACAGTTAGAATAAAAGATTTTCACTGAATCTGACACAAAAATTGACAAGGTATGTGCAAAAGAGCTGATTTTATTGTTAAAATTTGTCTTTTAGACTGTTAGTATAGCACATAAAGAAAGTAACACAGCAATATTGACCACAACTCCATTAGAAAATAAGACCAGTTCATATCCTGTAGTAAAACAAGAGCAGTTCTGGCCATTTTTACCCTTTTTGATTGCGAGCATTATTTTGCAGAAATTTAAGGTGAAATGTGCTAGTTTGAGAAGGGTTTTAAATCAGTACCAGAAGAGTTGTGGTTCTTTTAGCCTCAGGAAAATTGTTGAAATTAGTTGTTATCCAATTCTGTTATTGATAAAATAGGTTTTGGACCTATTAGACGTGAAATAATTGTTCCTTACAAGTAATCTGACATATTACTTGTGTCAACATTAATCCATAAAATGCCCTTTTTAGAGCATTTTCATCAATTTGTATGAAGAAAATGAACATAAGACTGCATTTGACTGCTATATTTGTGGTCAAATTGTGTTTCAAATAAGGGAGGTAATTCAATAACAAAGAAAATCTGCAATGTTAGAAAAGTAAATGTTTCAATTTTTCAGCTTTGTTGGCATTCAGACAGGGTAAAATTGCAGTTTCATTGTGGAAATTAGTTAATTCCATCACAGTTATGCTTATATTTTTCATTACAGGCATTCTTGCATTAAATCCACTCATTTTTGCCCAATGTCTTCTTTCAGTCTCTGAAATGTGCAGTTTAGAGCCGCAATTATGTTGAAATAGTGCGATTGACAAAACTGCAGTCTGCGGCAAATGCTAACTTTTCACCGGTTTGATCGACAAATCTGACCATATTTCCATGTATCATATGGCTTTTCAGCTGTTTTGTTGATGGACTATTGGTTATTGCATTGAATTAGTCGAATTCAGGCTTGTCTGAACATATATTTTTCATAATACATGTAGCTATAATGGAAACAAAAATTGACAAGGTATGTGCAAAAGAGCTGACTTTATTGTTAAAATGTGTCTTTCAGACTGCTAGTATAGCACATAAAGAAAGTATACAGCAATATTGACCACAACTCCATTAGAAAATAAGACCATTTCATATCCTATAGTAAAACAGGAGCAGTTCTGGCCATTGTTACCCTTTTGATTGCGAGCAATATTTTGCAGAAATTTAGAGTGAAATGTGCTAGTTTGAGAAGGGTTTTAAATAAGTACCAGAAGAGTTGTGGTTCTTTCAGCCTCAGGAAAATTGTTGAAATGAGTTGTTATCAGATTCTGTTATTGATATATATATAATATAGGTTTTGGACCTATTAAACGGGAGATTATTTTTCCTTATAGGTAAACTGACATATTACTTGTGTCAACATTAATCCATAAAATGCCCTTTTTAGAGCATTTCCATCAATTTTTATGAAGAAAATGAACATAAGTCTGCATTTGACTGCTATATTTGTGGTCAAATTGTGTTTCAAACAAGGGAGGTAATTCAAAAACAAAGAAAATCTGCAATGTTAGATGAGTAAATGTTTCAATTTTTCAGCTTTTTTGGCATTCAGACAGGGTAAAATTGAAGTTTCATTGTGGATATTTGTTAATTCCATCACATTTATGCTTATATTTTTCATTTCAGGCATTGCTGCATATAATCCACTCATTTTTGCCCAATGTCTTCTTTCAGTCTCTGAACTGTGCAGTTTAGAGCCGCAAATATGTTGAAATAGTGCGATTGACAAGTCTGCAGTCTGCGGCAAATGCTAACTTTTCACCGGTTTGATTGACAAATCTGACAATACATGTGCATTCGGTTTTTCATGTATCATATGGCTTTTCAGATGTTTTGTTGATGGACTTGTATTGGTTATTGCATTGAATTAGTCGAATTCAGGCTTGTCTGAACGCATATTTTTCATAATAGCTATAATGGTTGTGTTTTCAATGCTTATATTCTTTCTAATGATTAGAAATATATCCTTAAACTATAAAGCCAATTAGTAGCAGTTCTGTGAATAGTTAGAATAAAGGATTTTCACTCAATCTGACACAAAAATTGACAAGGTATGTGCAAAAGAGCTGCATGACTTTATTGTTAAAATTTGTCTTTCAGACTGCTAGTATAGCACATAAAGAAAGTAACACAGTAATACTGACAACAACTCCATAAGACCAGTTCAAATCCTGTAGTAAAACAGGAGCAGTTCTTGCCATTTTTACCCTTTTTGATTGCGAGCATTATTTTGCAATTTAGGGTGAATTGTGCTAGTTTGAGAAGGGTTTTAAATCAGAACCAGAAGAGTTGTGGTTCTTTCAGCCTCAGAAAAATTGTTGCAATGAGTTGTTATCAGATTCTGTTATTGATAATATGAATTAAGGCAAAGCCTCAGAAAGTTTCGGAAAGTGCATTCAGTCTCAACAGATTTAATCACGTACTAAGCTGTTGTGCTCTAACGCTTTTACTATTTGCTCAATTGATAATGGATAGAGTTGTCACCCAGGGGTAGAGAGTTCAAGTTCAAGCCGAGTGAGTCAACTTACTTCCCGAATGTCAAAGACTACTTTTACCAGTGAATATTGAACACTTAAAGAGCTTTAAAGAGTATAGAACATATTATGACCATGAAGTTTGAGGGAATATCCTGATAGCCATAATAAATGCATGAATTAACATATCAAATATGTTTATATGTCTTTGGATAAATGCATCAACATTTTGAAAAAAAAAAAACATTTCTGGCAACTGAACTTGAAATCAGACAAGCAGTTGCAGAGGAAAAACGTTCAGATTTGTCATTTTACCATTTTTCTGATCCCATATTTCAGCATTGCTTTGAACTAATCAATATCACTTGAACAATTTATGTAGAGGGTTAATTAAAGAACGTTTTTTGCCAAACTATCTTGACATAAGACATGCAATTTTTTTATTTTACTCCCTTTCTGAGTTTGTTTGGCAGCATTGATCTTAAACCACTCTGGAAAGGGCAACACTCTGGAAAGGGCAACATAATGTTTTTTTAAGCCAAATTATCTTGAAACAAGACCCTACACTCTGATAATGCCTAGCAACATTTGTTTTTATTTAATAAATATGACTTGAATAAGTGTATGGATGGTCACATAGGGAAAATTAATGCAACAGTGTTATAACTTTGAAATTATACCTGCAACTTCCTTTTCCCATGCCACATGCGGATACCATTTTTCAACCAATCAATATGATTTGAATATTTTTAGGGTTACATAAGGAACTTTCCTGCCAAGTTATACAGCAATACAAGAATACCTAAACATTGTGTCACTTTACTTCTTTTCTGATGGGGTAGTTTCCAGAATTCAACACAGAATTTATTCCTTTGAACATTTTGAAAGAGGACACCAAATCAATATTTCTGTGCAGTTCAGTTAAAATTGGTCAAGTAGTTTAAAAGCAGTCATTGTTTAAATAAATAGTTGCTGGTGGATATTGCATGATGGATTGAGGATTATCACAAAAGCTGTGCTGATCTTGATTAAATTGTATGTATTTAGCTACAGTGTAATTTTTCCCCTACTGAGATTTGAACTCAGAACTCCTGGCTAGACCAGGTGTTTTACCAGTTCAAACTATAAGGTCTCAAAATGTAGCTAAACACATTTAATTTACGATCAAATTGTCCTCAAAGAAAGTCACATTTAGTAAATGCCTCATGTTCTTTACCAAAAAAAGGAATTCCTAATAAATCAGAGCTTGTGATAATTTAATTGTAATTTAAACAACAGCCCCAAATGTCACAAAATACGACTGTCCTGTTTTTTTGAGACCAAGTTTAGTGATAATTGGTTGTACTCAGGCAAATTTAGAGAGCGAACACTGTTAGTACAGTTTTGGCCATTCTGAGGGACATAAGTGTGTAGTGACATAAGTGTGTAGTGACTAAGATTACATGGTAAGTTATTGAACCCGACCAAAATATTCTGCCCATCAACATATTGTCTAAATTTGGTGATGATCGGATAAAGGCTTCACAAGTTATTTAGCTGACAAGACCAATTTTAGGTAATTTCTATAATAAAAGGGTGATAACTCTCGATTGACTGAAGCGATATGGCTAGTTATCAAACTTGTCCGAGATATTATGCCAATACACATTCTGACAAAATTTGGTGTTGATTGGTCAAATGCTTCTAAAGTTATTGAGCTGACAAGACAAATTATAGGTAATTTTTATAATTAAAGAGCGATAACTCTCGATTGACTAAAGAAATATAGCTAGTTATCGAACTTGTCTGAAATATTATGCCAATACACATTCTGATCAAATTTGGTGATGATTAAACAAAGGCTTCTAAAGTTATTGAGCTGACAAGACCAGTTTTAGGTAATTTCTATAAATAAGGGCAATTTAACTCTCGATTGACTGAAGCGATATGGCTAGTTATCCATTTTGTCCGAGATTTTATGCCAATACACTTTCTGACCAAAATTGATGATGATTGGCCAAAGGCTTCTTAAGTTATTGAGCTGACAAGACCAATTTTAGGTAATTTCTATAATTAAAGGGCGATAACTGTCGATATAGCTAGTTATCAAACGTGTACGAGATATTATACTAATACACATTCTGACCAAATTTGATGATGATTGGACAAAGGCTTCTTAAGTTATTGAGCTGACAAAATACTGGATGCCGCCCGCCTGTACGCCTCAGGTAAAACTATAATACGTTCCGTTAAAAAACGGGCGTATAAAAACCTAACAAATTATGCTTTTCTAACATTGAATTGTTATCTTACAACACTATACTATTCTTATTACTGATTAGACTTATGCAACCATGTCCCTTATATTATCTCATGTATTTGCTATGTAAAACATGAGTATAAGAAGTTGTTCAAATGCATTTACCAGTAGAATAAGCCATGTTTTTCAAGGATTGAAATCATTTAATCAATATTTGAAGAGGATGAACAATTGGGCCAAATTATTTTTATATCAGGCCAGTATTTTCAAAACAAATGTATTTTCATTGCAAAGAGGATAAGCATTAAAGAACATTCTTATGAAGGTGGATTGCAATGGACAAAGTGGTACAGATGGAGACATTGTTTAACACTTTCCCACTTGTAAATGACATTTGAAATCACTGTGGCAAAGGGAGATAACGCTCATAGTGAATATTTCATCCTTTTGCAAGTTTAGCTTTTATCCAAAGAGATTTTCCATATTTTGGCCTAGCTTTTTTTAATGCTGTCTTTGGGAAAGGGATATGAGGATGGAAAGAAAGTTCAGAACAAGCTTTAGACCCTAGTTTGGAAGAAACAAACAACTAAGTTTAACCCTTTCCCTCATATGGACGTTTTCTGATGCCTCTGCAGCAGACGGCTTTTTGAATACAGTGACAAAAGAAGAAATTGCTCAAAATGAGCAATTTCTCCTTTTGCCACAATGTTTTCCTCTTTAAGTCATAGGTTGTCCATTCAATTATAGAGATTTTCTATACTTTGACAAAATACGTTCAAAGTCATCTGCTGCAGAATTGTCGTATGACGGAAAGGGTTAATCATATTGAGCAATTATTTCAACCCTTATCAATAATTTTACTTTCATTTGAAGAGATTTTCCATTTGTTTTGCTTAGATGTTTTCAAAATGGTCTGTTGCATATTTATTTTATGTGAGAACGGATTTAGGTTAATCATTAATTCAATTATACTGTGCAAAGACAAAAAAACAAAAACTTTGTAACAAAGAACAATAGGTGACTAGGTCAAACTGAATACACTTTGTGGCAACATAATATATAAACAATGTTTTTATGCCTGTCAGTAAAAATAACCATATTCAAGAATGCAAATCTTTTGAGTGGACATGCACAGTACATTTCACTTATATGAATCAATAAAATCTTTTCACAATTGAAGGTTATAATTTCATGCTAATCTAGTTTAACTGCCAATTTATCAAAGAATAATTTAAACAGACATCATCAATTTAATGCTTTGAAGCTTTCCCTCATATGACAAATCCGCAGTAGAAGTATTTGAAAATGTCTACTAAAATATAAGGAACATCTCTATAATTGTTAAAACCTATATAGAATGAAGATAATTTGCCACACATTGGTCAACATCAGCCCCTTTGAATGAATGTTAAAATATTTCATTTCATGTTGCCAGACGCATCCTAAACTTTTTATCAACAAAAAACAACATCAGGGGCTGCGCCCCCGAACCCCTGCAATTTCAATCTGAAAGAACAACTTTAGTTGTACACATTAAAAAAAAAAATTGTTTACATCTTATTAGAAACCAGCATGTACATTCCAGCTTGCAAAATCCTTGATTGTATTGACTGTGTAGTGGACATGTACTAACATTATATGTTTAAACTTTAACCTATATGAATCCATAAAATCTTGTCGTAATTGAAGGTAGCAACAGAGTTAAGTAAATTCTGATTGAGAAGAAACTTTTTTCACCAGTGTGCCTATAACACAGTGGACGGCCTCGGCAGTGTTTTGGTAGAACGTCTGCCTTTGGTGCGGGTAGTCCCACATTTATTTGGACTGGGATGCGGGAGGTCGCGAGTCAGATCGGGTCAAGCCAAAACCTTAAAAAATGGTAGTTGTGACTGCCATTCTTGATGCTCAGGGTTGCGGGGTTAGCATTACAACTGACTGGCTGGTGTCAGGATGAATGGACCAAAAGTACTGGTAACTTACCCAGTACACGCCATCAGATAACTAGAGAATTGTTGAAGGCGGTGTAAAAAACTAAAACATTTAAATACACACCAAACAATGACACAGTTAAGAGACATAGCCAGTACAAGAGAGGTAGCAATGCCATAAAGCCAAAGTGTAACTGTACGGTGTCAGGTAAAATTTACTACTTGTCATAATGACTGTTCATTGGTTCAAACCAGTACAAATCATGAAATGGGCAACTTGGATAGGGAATTGTCTTTTCTACAGATCTGCCAAGGTTCATTAGATTCTACACATTCACACGGATGGACCCACCAATTGATCACTTATAATTGATAAGCTGATCCATTGGTTAAATGAATAAAAATTGGTATTAACTACTAAATTTAAAGAAATTTTATCTTTATCCATAAAGAAGTAACAATAACAAAATCTAAACCATCACTATAATGTCTTCCTCAAGGCGACGCAAGATTACAACATATATGAACCGAGAATATCTTCAGTGGTTCTACTTATCAGCAGATGAACGAAAGACGAAACATACTGTTCACAACTTCAGACTTGACTTCAAGTGCGTAAAACAGGAAACCAGACGTTTCCCCCCCAAACTGTTTCCTCCCTGTAGACGTTTCCTCCCCAAACCATTTCCTCCCAAGACGTTTCCCCCCCAAAGTTATATACCTGTAGACGGTTCCCTCCCAAAATGATTTTGACACAAAATATGTGACATAGTGTTAAAATATTGATGAATTTGATTACAATTATTTCATTTAATAAACTGTTACATTCATTTTATTGAAACGTAATTATACAATATATACATATTAACAGCAAAAATAAATCCTTAGGTCAAGTTTGAAAATGTCAAAATATGTTACCAAAGAAGAAAAATGAATATAATTTCTGTCCACTGCTGTTGTTAAATTCCAAGTTTAAAATGTCTATCTTGAGACTTTAATTTAAAAGATGGCAATATTACAAAAGTTGAAACTTAAAAATGCATCTGCTTTTAAATATATACAATATATACATATTTACAGAGAAAAAATTCTGAAGTATTTTAAGGAAGGTTAAAAATATCATCTATCTTAATATGACAAAAATATCTAAAATAATTGCACCTTAACTAATCACAGTCACATACATCACATAGTATTACTGTCTTCATCATGATTATAGAATCACTACAGCCGTGTGATCTGGACCACTGGCTGACTCGGACCTACAGCATCACACACAGGTCCAAAGTACTTGGCACACTCAGCCAACAAGGTTCCGGTCTCAATGTCCTTATCACGGTACTGCTGCTATTCAAAACCCTTAACAAATTGTAATTACATTTAAACTAAATATATAAAACTATTCATACTTGTTTATCTAGACTACTATATGGTGTAGTGACCCCTCTCACATTCTATATATATAATGCTACTGCAGACGTTTCCTCCCCAATTTTGGGGGGGAAACGTCTTGGGAGGAAACGGTTTGGGGGAGAAACGTCTGTCATTCGTAAAACATAGGGTACGAAACGGAATCCTTGTTTCATTTTAAGCATTAAGAAGCATTGGACATGTCTGACATGGAAAGAATGTTGCGAGGTGCTTATAAAAGCTATTTATATAATCATACTTGTGAGGATGCAGCTCAAACTTACATGATAGCTCGGCAAAACACTCCGAGTCTGCACATTTTGGTTGTCTTTACAAGCATGTTAAACACGAACGGCAACTCTAATGTAACGGGAACATTGCAAATAATGATCATGTTTCGCACAAGTATGGTTTCGTGACACAAAGATTAAACAAAACAACATGACCCCCATTGGGCCTAGCAATAAACATATAATGTGACCACGATTTGTGACAAATGTGCCATGATCAACAGTTTTGAATGAATCACGCTAGCACCAGCTTATCTGACGGTCGTTGACTTTCAGCAGTTATGGACAGTTTAACGCAATAAATCCATTGAACAGATATCTAAATGATAAAATGACGGGTGTTTTCTGTATTTTGTTACCAACGAACGCATATCGGATCTACTAGATCGAAAAATGTAATCGAGTCGATACGGGCCAGAGGTCAAGAATCCGCCATTGTTAACGTGGTTAATGAAAAGCTTGAAAGTTGAATGCTCTTAGTGACACTGACGTCATTTTTATGGAATTGTTCTCTGAACAGAATCTTCGATACACGTTCAATGATGTAAACATTTGATATACAGTCTGGAATCGGAAAACCGGATGTCCGAGTAGATCCCAAATGACCCATAGAGTTCGTTTTGTAACAAGGAAAAATAGCACCATAGTATATGTGACCTTTGACCCTGACCGTAAGAAGTTTCTAACCGAAACTTTATAATAGGTTTTGGACCTATTAGACGTGAGATTATTTTTCCTTATAGGTAAACTGACATATTACTTGTGTCAACATTAATCCATAAAATGCCCTTTTTAGAGCATTTCCATCAATTTTTATGAAGAAAATGAACATAAGACTGCATTTGACTACTATATTTGTAGTCATATATTTTTCATAATAGCTATAATGGACACAAAAAATGACAAGGTATGTGCAAAAGAGCTGACTTTATTGTTAAAATGTGTCTTTCAGACTGCTAGTATAGCACATAAAGAAAGTATACAGCAATATTGACCACAACTCCATTAGAAAATAAGACCAGTTCATATCCTGTAGTAAAACAGGAGCAGTTCTGGCCATTTTTACCCTTTTTTTTGATGATTGCAAGCATTATTTTGCAGAAATTTAGGGTGAAATGTGCTAGTTTGAGAAGGGTTTTAAATCGAGTGTACCTCAAAATCACCTAGGTCCAAAAATGGCTAGGTAGTAAAAATCCACTAGGTGTAAAATACAGGGTATTCAAAACCCCTAGATGATTTTTTTCAGGGTGCTCAAAACCGCCTAGCCAATATTGTCAGAGTAGTCAAAATCCCCTAGAAGAATGTTTGTAGGTTTTTCTATATATGTTTTTATAAATGTAGAATATAAACAGCTATCAATGCTAAATGATAGATAGATAGACAGATAAATAGAGAGTATACAGTCTAGACCAAGAACAGAGGGCTCTGATCAGGATCTGCAATACGGTAACAGTAGGGTAGTTTTGGGGGGACAAAAATATCGGTTTTTACGAAATTTTGCTCTTTTTCGAAATTTGCTCTTTTAGAAGATTCGTCTTAAGCGGGAGTTGGAACAAAACTGCTCTCCGCGAAGATGCGTTGATCGCGTGACTGATCATGAGAAAACATCAATGCGGTCGACTTGATGGCGTATGGGTTAGCGGGCATACTCCGAGATTTGAGATCAAGTTGGGATTGTTAAAGAGGGGCACATTCAATAGACGCAGCCAACCATAAAAACAAGGGAGAATACTGACGCTAGTAAACACCTAAAAGTAATGCGTTTATTACAGCCCTTTAAAACTAAAAATAATACATACCGTTTTAGTAGTTCCGTCTCCGCTATGTTACTAACATAATATGTCGACCACTCTAAACGTTATATCAACACTATCAACACTTATATTTTGGTCACAGCAGTTATTATTCATTAAGACATCAAAGAGAACGTTTGTTTAGCTCAGATAAAAAGTCATTTATAAAATCATTTAAAAAAAATGATTTATAGTATAAATTATTAAGTAAAACAAATTGATCTCTTTCATTCAGTTTTGTAATGAAGTAAATAAGATCTAGATATAAAGCATCGCACATAAAAAAGTCAAAAGCAAGGATAAGAAACTCTATATCAAAAAAATTATAAAAATAGTCAGCATCCGCAGAAACATCACTTAAAATTTCAAAAAAAACCTTCAAGCTTGTTCTTACATGAGTAGTGCAATTCATTTTCGAAGAATGTAACTGTTTCAGCAGAACACATATAATCAATGTCAATCAATTGTTCAGGTTTATACTTGTTAATATGTTCAAAGAATCTGGAATGACGTACTAATGCGTTCCTCGTATCGTTGCTCATAATGAGACTTTATCATGCTACTCAAAATGAAGTTCATGTAAATAGTTTATAACAGCATATAATAAACACAACGTAAGCGTGTTTTAACTATACCTATATCTAATGTTCATGTAAATCTATCAAACAGGTTTTGGTTTACTGACTAAAACCCGTATTTCAACGAAACCTATATAGGTTCCGCAAAAATGGTTTTAGGTTTGGTTACTATAGGACACATGAGTAAAGTGCTATGTCAAATATGTAGGGTACAATAACTAGGTAACCGATGTAACCTTTTATACTCATTTTGTTTACTTTATCCATTCAAACATTAACCTCCTTATCTGAAATCATATCAGTATACGTACGCTATATGAAACCGTTCATAGGAAAAGGTACTTGATGACTTTCTATACAGCGTAGATCTAGAGCAGTCTGCACATCCATATAGTCTGATCTCAATTTGTTAAAATAATTCAGTTTTAATAAACGCAGCATTAATAAAGGGATGTTCCATCTCTACAAAGAATAAGCAGACTTCATGATGTTTAATTGTTGAAGGGAAGTGTTACGATTTAACGCGGTCAGGTCACTGACTGACTAGATGATACAATCAAAAGGGACAATTTTACCAAAATACGATATTTTAAACCGGCTGTTTTTCCTTTAATTTCTTTTCAAATTTGACTTTTCTTGTTACCATATAAAAGTTCGATTTTTCTACTTTATTTCATACGCGAATAGTATGTAGCTATCTCGAAAAAATAAAAATATAGCTCGATAACGAAAAATGATCCTCGCATGAAATTTAAAGTATCTGTTCTTATATGTTTAAATACATCATTTTCATCTCTATTTCATACGACAATATCAGAGTTGTTATTGTTGAGTTTTAATCCTGTAACATTTGCGATAAACGATTAAAACATTATGTCAAAAGGAGAATTTGCTCATTAAATGAATCAGAGAAAAAGTGTTGCTGTTTTGCCGCCAGTTTTGCATGTGAACGTGACTTTTCAACTTCAAAAATGTTTCGTTTAGAGTAAATATCAGCCCATGGGTATGCATGAGCTATCTTCTTAGACAATCCATGTGCTTTCACAGTGAGACAGTTTACCTGATGACAAATTGCATCTGCATCACAAAATATCGTAATATCGCCTCGTACGTGAGTTATCATCTCCATTTCATAAGTCCTTAAGATGAAAAAAACACACACTTATTTAATCCAGACGGTACCATCAGTTGAAATGTCTTACACAAAATAAAAGAAGTGGCTTTATTATATTATTTGAAGAAACTGTCCAGAGATAGTAAAGAATGAAGAAAATAAGTGATTGTATATATAGTTTGGCGTTAAAAAAATAAAATATCATCAAAGATAAACAAGAGAAAGTTGATGCAAGGCATCAATGTCGCCGGAAAAGACTGCATTGATTTATTTATGTATTCTTGACTTTCCTTAGTCTATTCAAACATTAGGAACGTTGAAATGAAAACATTTACTTATAAATTTTATATTCACCTATACATTAGGGTATCTATAAAAAATTAACGAAATGTGTACACATTTATCTTGGCTTAAATTTAATTTTGCTGTTGTTACTTATTTAAATAATAGTATTCATTCATATAATTTCAATGTTTGTCAATCTTATTCGAATCACAAGGTAAATATCCTGGTATTGCTTTAAAGGGAGGTAATTTGAAGAAAACAAAAGTCTTCAAAAGGAGAAATATATCAGCATTACCGTCTACAGTTTAAATTGTTCTATTGTTTGTGGATTTAAAAATGTTCTTTTTTTCTTATTTCTACATGTACAACGAAATATTGCGGCTTCTCTTTGACGCTTTGCGTCAAACATTCGTCTTGTACTTGTCTAAAATAAAATAATATCACTCGCTTTTTCATATCGAAATGCGCATGCGCGAAAATCGATGTTAAAGGTCACGAACCTACACAACAGAATAGGGTCTATATTTAGCTTAGAAACAGTTCCTACTTTAGATATTCATGGATTAACATTATTAAATGAATTCTACACAAATCAAGACATCTCTTTGAACATGAAAACAACATTTAGTAAGTTAAAATTGCTATTAAAAGGAGAATCCGAAATTGACCTCAATGATGACACATAAGAGTCTGCATTAGGGGGTGTTGGTTCACGTCTTGAAGGGACCACTTTTGTCTTCGTAAATAAGACAAAAAACTTAAATGCGAGTGAAATAAAAAAAAACTGCAAACATTAAAAAATCGGAATATTTATTTCATTTTAGATGTGTCATTTATTAGTGTTCGTAAACAACCACAATTGTAATATGTTCAAATCATCTAGATTTGTTTCTTTCTAATAATAAGCCGCCCTCCCATGTGATTTCCGAAAAGCTATTAAAAATAGATGTCGCGGGCTTCTGCCCGGCAACTAATGACTCGCATGTTTTTTTTTTTTTTGCTTACAATCATATAAATCACGCTGTTTTATAGAACGAATCTATGAAATTTATAACTGAATTCCTCTGTTAAAATGGGGTATAAACAGTATTGCGCCATATAAAACCCATCATGAAAATAGCGATGACGAAGCGCAGATGTGATCAAAACAACTTCATCCATCATTTGTAATGCGTCGAAACTGAGGAATCGTCACTTAATAATATAATTTAATAGACACAAAATATTTACTTTATCAAAAACGACTTGATACTTATAAAAAATGGCCTAAACAAATTGGTCAGGATAAGTACTCACTGGCTGCAGCAGGACTTTTTATAAACTGGGAGGAGATTTATGCGAATGCTTCTCATGCGGTGTGAAAATATCGCAGTGGGAACCTACTGACGATGCTCTTACTGAACACATAAAATGGTATAAAACTGCTTTTTTTTCTTTCTTCAAATGACTGGATACGGTGTGAAACAACAAGACGAACAACAAAGGTCGCTTAAATTAACATCATACCTTGATCAATTGTGTGAACGAGAATTTAAATCACTTGGTAATGATGGATACACGATATGTTTCGTTACTGGACTCTTATTTCGACTTCATATATGCAGAGGAAATCAAAAGTGCCTTACACGACGTGTGCAGAAAAAATTGTGGTGGATGTACCATTAATAGTTTATCCCAACTCGATCACACGTGTTTATTAACGACGAAAGAACAATTACAACTTTATTGGGATTACATTATACAAGAAATAAACGAGGAGGGTGTTATAGAAAAGTGGTATGGGATGGTATATACGATGAATTATATTCCGCTCGTAGTTGTGGATTTCTATAAATTGAAGCTCGAGTGCCGTGACTGGAGAGAGAATGGCATGAAAACAGAAAAATGGAAACATCGAATGATTAATATGACATTAACATTAATAGATCTTGAAGAAAGATTCTCTTAAGTATTTTATATGTGCTGATTATATGAATGTATTTTTTTTTTCAAATATATGTATTTGCACTGTGTTAAAATAAAAACATGCCGTTTTTATATTATTATATATGGATTGATATTGTATTTGGTATAAGGGTTTTAAAATAATAAAGAATAATATTTAAACTCAATACTAGTTTTTCTTACATAGATCCCCAAACAGAAAAATTAGCGTTGTTGTTGTTGTTTTGGTTTAGTTTAAAAGGGTACGCATATCAATACTTTCGCATACATATTGCAGACACGGAGAGCATAATTCAATTAGAAACGGCGTCTACAGCGCAAATTATAGGTATGCAAAACTATTCATATTTAATTGGAAAATGATCATGTATATGTTCTTCGTTTGAAAAAGAAAACCAAACCAAAACAACATCAACATTATAGTTTTTCTCTCTCTTTTGCCAGGACTGAGTAACTCTGGAAAGTCTCGATTTACGACACATTTAGGAAATTTCTCCTTTTGCTGCAACGTTTTTGAAAGTTGTCTGCTGTAGATGTGTTAAAAAAGCGTCTACATGTGAGAAAGGTTTAACCAGCTTACACATGATTTATATGCACTAACCTATACTTATCTCCTTTACCCTTTTCAGTCTATAGCATGATGGCTTAAGTCATCATTTTATTATTCGTGATTACTGGTCTCGTATTTCATGAACTTAAACTTAAACTTATTAGAATATAAAGGGAGTACGTTACCGTCCGCTTACTTTATCGAAAGATTTTCTTATTTGATATAACTTGATAAACCGGTTTCTTTAAACATGTGTCAGTCCACTATCCCGTACGCCACCAGGTCGATAGCATTGATCATTTCCATGATCAGTCACATGATCAGTCACGCTTAAGACGAAGACATTCATTTTCATAACATCTCTTTCTTTAAAACTTATTGATCTATATGTTCTTCGTTTTGAAAAAGGAAACAAAAACAAAAACAACATCAACATTATAGTTTTTCTCCCTCTTTTGCCAGGTCCGAGTAACTCTGAAAAGTCTCGATTTACGACACATTTAGGACATTTCTCCTTTTGCCGCAACATTTTTTGAAAGTTGTCTGCTGTAGATGTGTTAAAAAAGCGTCTACATGTGAGAAAGATTTAACCAGCTTACACATGATTTATATGCACTAACCTATGCTTATCTCCTTTACCCTTTTCAGTCTATAGCGATGGCTTCAGTCATCATTTTATTATTCGTGATTACTGGCCTCGTATTTCATAAATTAAAACTTATTATAATACAAAGGGGGTACGTTACCGCCCGCTTACTTTATCGAAAGATTTTCTTTTTTGATATAACTTGATAAACCGGTTTCTTTAAAAAATGTGTCAGTCCACTATCTCGTACGCCACCAGGTCGATAGTATTGATCTTTTCCCATGATCAGTCACATGATCAGTCACGCTTAAGACGAAGACATTCATTTTCATAACATTTTTCTTTAAAACTTATTTATTTTACATCGATTGCGAGACAAGCTTTCAGCTTATAATAATCACGCTGGATGTCTGCATCCTGGAGAATTAACCAGTACTCTCGCCGTTTGTGTGCTAAATCCCAAAGGCAGAACCCGCTCATCACGGGATTCGAACCTGATGCCTGTAGTACGAGAGGCCGACGCTCTACTACCTCTGCACCACCGTCTTTCACACGCAATTAACTTTCTTTCTTTTTTTCCTTTTTTTTTTTTTTTTACTTCAGACGAAGAACAGTCAGTATGGAACTGGAACACAAGGCAAAACAAGTTAGAATAGATGAAGGGATGAAACATACTAGGTTTTTCTTAAGTTTTGATATTGCAAGTACTTCATGGACAACTGATCGAAACATCACAAATGAGCAAATGATTAAAGACATTGTCGCTTACAAACAACAGTATGAAGGGGTTCAATTATCAGATCGTATAATTAAAAAAATCAGGGATGATTTTATCTTCCAAATGAGTATTGACGAAGGTGTTGGTTTTCAAGATAGATCCAGCATGGAAGCTGCAACACAGGAATATGAAACATACATGTATGAAATTGAAAGAAAACCATTACAAATCATCAACAGCATTGTCCAACAAAACCCCATAAAACAGAAAGAGAAAAGTGATTCTAAAAAAACCTCAATTGGAACACAAAAATATGTTGAAAGCGTGGGCATTTTTTGACTGTCAAAGGAAGAAAACGCAAGGTATTTTAAGTAGTGACTTTGTTTCAGAAGCTCACAGTAAATTAATGAAAGCCTTGATAAGGAATGCTGGTCAATTATCTGAATGTGTTCGTTCAACTGTCTGTCCAATAACAAAGGAGTCAGTAAATTATCCAAACCCAGAATTTCTTGGTACAGTATTTCCCACGTTGATGGACTATGCAAATTCTGTGGCCGAGTATCTGAAAGAAAAGATAAACAGGAAAGTAACACAAGAGAGTGTTCTTGAGATGATTAAGTTTTTTGCTTGTTTTTTTTCTTCTTTTGTTCAGCTCCATCCTTATGGTGATGGAAACGGCAGGCTTTCAAGGCTACTGTATTATTACCTTCAATCTTTTTTGACACCCTTTGCTGTTGGCATCTACAATATCCATGCCCCAACACAGCAAAGTGATTATTTTCTTGCAATAGTCCAAGTTCGTTAGGACACACGCTCAGCTCTTGCTAATAAGTATAATGAATTTAAGGAAAATAATTGGCGATTTGACAACCAGCCAGTTCTGCTGGCCCGTATGATCTTGGAATGTCAGTGGTTTGCATGGATATAATTTGACCCCATCATGAAGAAGGGAGAGACTGCTTACACAAGACAGACGTCTAAAGATGAGTCACCTTCAAGCTCCGTTGAAAATTAACTTTTGAGAAATATGATCTAAATTTATTTTATTTTCAGTATTAATTCATGGTTCTATTGAATATATTTTGCACGGATATGATTTATATTGGTTTAATTTGGATAAGTGCGTATACATCAAAACAGCTTTCTTTAACTCTTTCCCACCTTCAACAAATATGCAGCAGACAACTTTGAAAACCTCTTGGCAAAAATCTGGAAAACCTCATAAAATGAAAGTTTTAATGAAACACTATGGAAAAAGGAGAGAAGTGCTGTCAGTGCTGTCAGAGCCAGAAGTGTTGATTGCAGTTATCAATGGTTGTACCTGAAATAAGTAAATCTGTATCTACAGCAGCCGACTTTTGAAAACATTGTGATAAAAGAAAAAAAATGTTTTCAACTGAACTCAATAATAATACTTTCATCTTACAGAGATTTTCCATATATTTGCCTAAATTTGTTCAAGGCTTGGACCTCCTTTTCAACAGTATTTCATTTATAACACGACAATAGAACATTTATTCTTGATCCTTGGGTTACAACTTAGTTCTATGCCAAGGAAAATGTGTTCTGTAACTCCATTGATTATGATTTCATGGTGGATAATTATTATCTAGAATTCTAAAGTGGAAAAAGAAGTTATTTGTAGCAGTTTTAAATTAAATATGCATGATATACTTTGACTAGAATAAAACATATATAGTCTTTAACTTTAAGACAACGCTATATTTTTTTTTTTTTTTTTTTTTTTTTTTTAAAGCAAAACTATCTCCTGTGAGTATTTTATGAATTTGTGTTCAATTAAAATTGTTTTACAAATATTTTAATTTGTATTTTAAACAATAATAAAATATGTTCTATGACAGCTTTAGACCGTTTATATCACATGACATTTCCAAATGGTTGCCTGCTTAACACTCTGAAGTGTAGGTTGACTGCTTTATTACATTGTCAAAGTGTAGGAAAAAATACAATACAATATGCAATTGTTTGTTTGGAGCAATTTCCCCTTTTATTGAAATATTATTAGGTCGACTGTAACAGTCAATGTCAAGTCAAGTAACGGGTATTAAATGTATTTTACAAATATTAGTCACGCAGTTATTAAAAGCATAAGAAGGTAATAGTTATAATAATTTGACTTTCTTCAAAACCGTATACAAATGTTACATAAACAATTTCATGGGGCAGTAATAATAACATGCTATGAGATAATGATAATAATGTTGATTTCTTCACAACCTTGTAAAATGTTATATAAAAATGTGAGGCGGTAGTTATAATGTTAATTTCTTCGCAACTCTGTGAATCATTATGAATGTATGCACTCATGAAAGAAGTGAAAATGTTGTACAAAGTTATAAGGGAGGTAACTGCTATAATAATTTGTCCAATTAGTCTTCAAAGTAGAACCAACAATAATAAGTATTTGCTTTAGTAGTTCAAAATAATAGTTTATAGTTTCTCTACCATTTTGCTAACCATTCAATCATAATACAGTTGGCATTTCTAAAGAATTACCTTCAATATAGTGTTTGAAAAGAATCAACTTGTGTTAACTTTTCTTTCTTAAAAGAGTATATTTGTATTTTTTCAGGTAGATGTTATTTCTACAATGTTACATTTATGTATATACATGTACAAGTAATATATATAACAAAAAAAAATATAAACATATAATATGGATAATAGATATCTAAAACATTTTAACTCTGCATATACCAGTGATATGTGAAAAACAACACTGTCTTGCATGGATATACAAGTAATACATAAAACAAGGTACAATCATGAGATATGGATAAACAATATGGGAAAACCATGAGATATGAATAAGCAAGTGATATGTGTTAATTTATACAACATTTTAAGTCTGGATATGTGAAAAACTCTACTGACTTGCACTAGTCAATTGTACCTAAACAGTTTTACACGAAACAACTAAAAAAATGTTGACACAATGTCACAAACACTTTTTAAAACCATAGGTGGATAGACTCATTTCAGCAAAAAGTGTAGATCATGAAAAGCCCGTACATTTATACAGTCTAATCTTGATCTTAACGATTTGCATTTTTTTTATATATATAACAACTTAAAACATTACTTTAATTTTTTTAACTGTTGTAGTAAGCTTAGAATTAAACAAAAAAATGTAGACCAAAATATCAGTCTGTGCATTAATACCCTCTGATCTTTGTCTTCACTGTCTGCTGATTATCTCATGAAACATTAATACAATGGTTGGATCAAATTCCTTTTAAGAAAAATAAAAACCAACAAAGTTTCTAACTAGGAAAGATTTCTGAAAGGTGCAGAGTAAGAGCAGTCTATATATTTATTCAGTAATCTTCACCTTAACTGTTCAAAAATATGGATAGGTGTATTGACAATGTGGTATAACAACAAAAAAACACAAAAAAAGACGACAGTTTATAACTTATCGTTTTATATTGTTTTTATAGTATTGGAAAGGTAATGTTTAGGGTTAGGGTTAGTTTTTTCTTTGAACAGTTAAGGTGAAGATTACTGAATAAATATATAGACTGCTCTTACTCTGCACCTTTCAGAAATCTTTCCTAGTTAGAAACTTTGTTGGTTTTTATTTTTCTTAAAAGGAATTTGATCCAACCATTGTATTAATGTTTCATGAGATAATCAGCAGACAGTGAAGACAAAGATCAGAGGGTATTAATGCACAGACTGATATTTTGGTCTACATTTTTTTGTTTAATTCTAAGCTTACTACAACAGTTAAAAAAATTAAAGTAATGTTTTAAGTTGTTATATATATAAAAAAAATGCAAATCGTTAAGATCAAGATTAGACTGTATAAATGTACGGGCTTTTCATGATCTACACTTTTTGCTGAAATGAGTCTATCCACCTATGGTTTTAAAAAGTGTTTGTGACATTGTGTCAACATTTTTTTAGTTGTTTCATGTAAAACTATTTAGGTACAATTGACTAGTGCAAGTCAGTAGAGTTTTTCACATATCCAGACTTAAAATGTTGTATAAATTAACACATATCACTTGCTTATTCATATCTCATGGTTTTCCCATATTGTTTATCCATATCTCATGATTGTACCTTGTTTTATGTATTACTTGTATATCCATGCAAGACAGTGTTGTTTTTCACATATCACTGGTATATGCAGAGTTAAAATGTTTTAGATATCTATTATCCATATTATATGTTTATATTTTTTTTTTGTTATATATATTACTTGTACATGTATATACATAAATGTAACATTGTAGAAATAACATCTACCTGAAAAAATACAAATATACTCTTTTAAGAAAGAAAAGTTAACACAAGTTGATTCTTTTCAAACACTATATTGAAGGTAATTCTTTAGAAATGCCAACTGTATTATGATTGAATGGTTAGCAAAATGGTAGAGAAACTATAAACTATTATTTTGAACTACTAAAGCAAATACTTATTATTGTTGGTTTTACTTTGAAGACTAATTGGACAAATTATTATAGCAGTTACCTCCCTTATAACTTTGTACAACATTTTCACTTCTTTCATGAGTGCATACATTCATAATGATTCACAGAGTTGCGAAGAAATTAACATTATAACTACCGCCTCACATTTTTATATAACATTTTACAAGGTTGTGAAGAAATCAACATTATTATCATTATCTCATAGCATGTTATTATTACTGCCCCATGAAATTGTTTATGTAACATTTGTATACGGTTTTGAAGAAAGTCAAATTATTATAACTATTACCTTCTTATGCTTTTAATAACTGCGTGACTAATATTTGTAAAATACATTTAATACCCGTTACTTGACTTGACATTGACTGTTACAGTCGACCTAATAATATTTCAATAAAAGGGGAAATTGCTCCAAACAAACAATTGCATATTGTATTGTATTTTTTCCTACACTTTGACAATGTAATAAAGCAGTCAACCTACACTTCAGAGTGTTAAGCAGGCAACCATTTGGAAATGTCATGTGATATAAACGGTCTAAAGCTGTCATAGAACATATTTTATTATTGTTTAAAATACAAATTAAAATATTTGTAAAACAATTTTAATTGAACACAAATTCATAAAATACTCACAGGAGATAGTTTTGCTTTAAAAAAAAAAAAAAAAAAAAAAAAAAATATAGCGTTGTCTTAAAGTTAAAGACTATATATGTTTTATTCTAGTCAAAGTATATCATGCATATTTAATTTAAAACTGCTACAAATAACTTCTTTTTCCACTTTAGAATTCTAGATAATAATTATCCACCATGAAATCATAATCAATGGAGTTACAGAACACATTTTCCTTGGCATAGAACTAAGTTGTAACCCAAGGATCAAGAATAAATGTTCTATTGTCGTGTTATAAATGAAATACTGTTGAAAAGGAGGTCCAAGCCTTGAACAAATTTAGGCAAATATATGGAAAATCTCTGTAAGATGAAAGTATTATTATTGAGTTCAGTTGAAAACATTTTTTTTCTTTTATCACAATGTTTTCAAAAGTCGGCTGCTGTAGATACAGATTTACTTATTTCAGGTACAACCATTGATAACTGCAATCAACACTTCTGGCTCTGACAGCACTGACAGCACTTCTCTCCTTTTTCCATAGTGTTTCATTAAAACTTTCATTTTATGAGGTTTTCCAGATTTTTGCCAAGAGGTTTTCAAAGTTGTCTGCTGCATATTTGTTGAAGGTGGGAAAGAGTTAAAGAAAGCTGTTTTGATGTATACGCACTTATCCAAATTAAACCAATATAAATCATATCCGTGCAAAATATATTCAATAGAACCATGAATTAATACTGAAAATAAAATAAATTTAGATCATATTTCTCAAAAGTTAATTTTCAACGGAGCTTGAAGGTGACTCATCTTTAGACGTCTGTCTTGTGTAAGCAGTCTCTCCCTTCTTCATGATGGGGTCAAATTATATCCATGCAAACCACTGACATTCCAAGATCATACGGGCCAGCAGAACTGGCTGGTTGTCAAATCGCCAATTATTTTCCTTAAATTCATTATACTTATTAGCAAGAGCTGAGCGTGTGTCCTAACGAACTTGGACTATTGCAAGAAAATAATCACTTTGCTGTGTTGGGGCATGGATATTGTAGATGCCAACAGCAAAGGGTGTCAAAAAAGATTGAAGGTAACAATACAGTAGCCTTGAAAGCCTGCCGTTTCCATCACCATAAGGATGGAGCTGAACAAAAGAAGAAAAAAAACAAGCAAAAAACTTAATCATCTCAAGAACACTCTCTTGTGTTACTTTCCTGTTTATCTTTTCTTTCAGATACTCGGCCACAGAATTTGCATAGTCCATCAACGTGGGAAATACTGTACCAAGAAATTCTGGGTTTGGATAATTTACTGACTCCTTTGTTATTGGACAGACAGTTGAACGAACACATTCAGATAATTGACCAGCATTCCTTATCAAGGCTTTCATTAATTTACTGTGAGCTTCTGAAACAAAGTCACTACTTAAAATACCTTGCGTTTTCTTCCTTTGACAGTCAAAAAATGCCCACGCTTTCAACATATTTTTGTGTTCCAATTGAGGTTTTTTTAGAATCACTTTTCTCTTTCTGTTTTATGGGGTTTTGTTGGACAATGCTGTTGATGATTTGTAATGGTTTTCTTTCAATTTCATACATGTATGTTTCATATTCCTGTGTTGCAGCTTCCATGCTGGATCTATCTTGAAAACCAACACCTTCGTCAATACTCATTTGGAAGATAAAATCATCCCTGATTTTTTTAATTATACGATCTGATAATTGAACCCCTTCATACTGTTGTTTGTAAGCGACAATGTCTTTAATCATTTGCTCATTTGTGATGTTTCGATCAGTTGTCCATGAAGTACTTGCAATATCAAAACTTAAGAAAAACCTAGTATGTTTCATCCCTTCATCTATTCTAACTTGTTTTGCCTTGTGTTCCAGTTCCATACTGACTGTTCTTCGTCTGAAGTAAAAAAAAAAAAAAAAGGAAAAAAAGAAAGAAAGTTAATTGCGTGTGAAAGACGGTGGTGCAGAGGTAGTAGAGCGTCGGCCTCTCGTACTACAGGCACCAGGTTCGAATCCCGTGATGAGCGGGTTCTGCCTTCGGGATTTAGCACACAAACGGCGAGAGTACTGGTTAATTCTCCAGGATGCAGACATCCAGCGTGATTATTATAAGCTGAAAGCTTGTCTCGCAATCGATGTAAAATAAATAAGTTTTAAAGAAAAATGTTATGAAAATGAATGTCTTCGTCTTAAGCGTGACTGATCATGTGACTGATCATGGGAAAAGATCAATACTATCGACCTGGTGGCGTACGAGATAGTGGACTGACACATTTTTTAAAGAAACCGGTTTATCAAGTTATATCAAAAAAGAAAATCTTTCGATAAAGTAAGCGGGCGGTAACGTACCCCCTTTGTATTATAATAAGTTTTAATTTATGAAATACGAGGCCAGTAATCACGAATAATAAAATGATGACTGAAGCCATCGCTATAGACTGAAAAGGGTAAAGGAGATAAGCATAGGTTAGTGCATATAAATCATGTGTAAGCTGGTTAAATCTTTCTCACATGTAGACGCTTTTTTAACACATCTACAGCAGACAACTTTCAAAAAATGTTGCAGCAAAAGGAGAAATGTCCTAAATGTGTCGTAAATCGAGACTTTTCAGAGTTACTCGGACCTGGCAAAAGAGGGAGAAAAACTATAATGTTGATGTTGTTTTTGTTTTTGTTTCCTTTTTCAAAACGAAGAACATATAGATCAATAAGTTTTAAAGAAAGAGATGTTATGAAAATGAATGTCTTCGTCTTAAGCGTGACTGATCATGTGACTGATCATGGAAATGATCAATGCTATCGACCTGGTGGCGTACGGGATAGTGGACTGACACATGTTTAAAGAAACCGGTTTATCAAGTTATATCAAATAAGAAAATCTTTCGATAAAGTAAGCGGACGGTAACGTACTCCCTTTATATTCTAATAAGTTTAAGTTTAAGTTCATGAAATACGAGACCAGTAATCACGAATAATAAAATGATGACTTAAGCCATCATGCTATAGACTGAAAAGGGTAAAGGAGATAAGTATAGGTTAGTGCATATAAATCATGTGTAAGCTGGTTAAACCTTTCTCACATGTAGACGCTTTTTTAACACATCTACAGCAGACAACTTTCAAAAACGTTGCAGCAAAAGGAGAAATTTCCTAAATGTGTCGTAAATCGAGACTTTCCAGAGTTACTCAGTCCTGGCAAAAGAGAGAGAAAAACTATAATGTTGATGTTGTTTTGGTTTGGTTTTCTTTTTCAAACGAAGAACATATACATGATCATTTTCCAATTAAATATGAATAGTTTTGCATACCTATAATTTGCGCTGTAGACGCCGTTTCTAATTGAATTATGCTCTCCGTGTCTGCAATATGTATGCGAAAGTATTGATATGCGTACCCTTTTAAACTAAACCAAAACAACAACAACAACGCTAATTTTTCTGTTTGGGGATCTATGTAAGAAAAACTAGTATTGAGTTTAAATATTATTCTTTATTATTTTAAAACCCTTATACCAAATACAATATCAATCCATATATAATAATATAAAAACGGCATGTTTTTATTTTAACACAGTGCAAATACATATATTTGAAAAAAAAAATACATTCATATAATCAGCACATATAAAATACTTAAGAGAATCTTTCTTCAAGATGTATTAATGTTAATGTCATATTAATCATTCGATGTTTCCATTTTTCTGTTTTCATGCCATTCTCTCTCCAGTCACGGCACTCGAGCTTCAATTTATAGAAATCCACAACTACGAGCGGAATAGAATTCATCGTATATACCATCCCATACCACTTTTCTATAACACCCTCCTCGTTTATTTCTTGTATAATGTAATCCCAATAAAGTTGTAATTGTTCTTTCGTCGTTAATAAACACGTGTGATCGAGTTGGGATAAACTATTAATGGTACATCCACCACAATTTTTTCTGCACACGTCGTGTAAGGCACTTTTGATTTCCTCTGCATATATGAAGTCGAAATAAGAGTCCAGTAACGAAACATATCGTGTATCCATCATTACCAAGTGATTTAAATTCTCGTTCACACAATTGATCAAGGTATGATGTTAATTTAAGCGACCTTTGTTGTTCGTCTTGTTGTTTCACACCGTATCCAGTCATTTGAAGAAAGAAAAAAAAGCAGTTTTATACCATTTTATGTGTTCAGTAAGAGCATCGTCAGTAGGTTCCCACTGCGATATTTTCACACCGCATGAGAAGCATTCGCATAAATCTCCTCCCAGTTTATAAAAAGTCCTGCTGCAGCCAGTGAGTACTTATCCTGACCAATTTGTTTAGGCCATTTTTTATAAGTATCAAGTCGTTTTTGATAAAGTAAATATTTTGTGTCTATTAAATTATATTATTAAGTGACGATTCCTCAGTTTCGACGCATTACAAATGATGGATGAAGTTGTTTTGATCACATCTGCGCTTCGTCATCGCTATTTTCATGATGGGTTTTATATGGCGCAATACTGTTTATACCCCATTTTAACAGAGGAATTCAGTTATAAATTTCATAGATTCGTTCTATAAAACAGCGTGATTTATATGATTGTAAGCAAAAAAAAAAAAAACATGCGAGTCATTAGTTGCCGGGCAGAAGCCCGCGACATCTATTTTTAATAGCTTTTCGGAAATCACATGGGAGGGCGGCTTATTATTAGAAAGAAACAAATCTAGATGATTTGAACATATTACAATTGTGGTTGTTTACGAACACTAATAAATGACACATCTAAAATGAAATAAATATTCCGATTTTTTAATGTTTGCAGTTTTTTTTATTTCACTCGCATTTAAGTTTTTTGTCTTATTTACGAAGACAAAAGTGGTCCCTTCAAGACGTGAACCAACACCCCCTAATGCAGACTCTTATGTGTCATCATTGAGGTCAATTTCGGATTCTCCTTTTAATAGCAATTTTAACTTACTAAATGTTGTTTTCATGTTCAAAGAGATGTCTTGATTTGTGTAGAATTCATTTAATAATGTTAATCCATGAATATCTAAAGTAGGAACTGTTTCTAAGCTAAATATAGACCCTATTCTGTTGTGTAGGTTCGTGACCTTTAACATCGATTTTCGCGCATGCGCATTTCGATATGAAAAAGCGAGTGATATTATTTTATTTTAGACAAGTACAAGACGAATGTTTGACGCAAAGCGTCAAAGAGAAGCCGCAATATTTCGTTGTACATGTAGAAATAAGAAAAAAAGAACATTTTTAAATCCACAAACAATAGAACAATTTAAACTGTAGACGGTAATGCTGATATATTTCTCCTTTTGAAGACTTTTGTTTTCTTCAAATTACCTCCCTTTAAAGCAATACCAGGATATTTACCTTGTGATTCGAATAAGATTGACAAACATTGAAATTATATGAATGAATACTATTATTTAAATAAGTAACAACAGCAAAATTAAATTTAAGCCAAGATAAATGTGTACACATTTCGTTAATTTTTTATAGATACCCTAATGTATAGGTGAATATAAAATTTATAAGTAAATGTTTTCATTTCAACGTTCCTAATGTTTGAATAGACTAAGGAAAGTCAAGAATACATAAATAAATCAATGCAGTCTTTTCCGGCGACATTGATGCCTTGCATCAACTTTCTCTTGTTTATCTTTGGTGATATTTTATTTTTTTAACGCCAAACTATATATACAATCACTTATTTTCTTCATTCTTTACTATCTCTGGACAGTTTCTTCAAATAATATAATAAAGCCACTTCTTTTATTTTGTGTAAGACATTTCAACTGATGGTACCGTCTGGATTAAATAAGTGTGTGTTTTTTTCATCTTAAGGACTTATGAAATGGAGATGATAACTCACGTACGAGGCGATATTATGATATTTTGTGATGCAGATGCAATTTGTCATCAGGTAAACTGTCTCACTGTGAAAGCACATGGATTGTCTAAGAAGATAGCTCATGCATACCCATGGGCTGATATTTACTCTAAACGAAACATTTTTGAAGTTGAAAAGTCACGTTCACATGCAAAACTGGCGGCAAAACAGCAACACTTTTTCTCTGATTCATTTAATGAGCAAATTCTCCTTTTGACATAATGTTTTAATCGTTTATCGCAAATGTTACAGGATTAAAACTCAACAATAACAACTCTGATATTGTCGTATGAAATAGAGATGAAAATGATGTATTTAAACATATAAGAACAGATACTTTAAATTTCATGCGAGGATCATTTTTCGTTATCGAGCTATATTTTTATTTTTTCGAGATAGCTACATACTATTCGCGTATGAAATAAAGTAGAAAAATCGAACTTTTATATGGTAACAAGAAAAGTCAAATTTGAAAAGAAATTAAAGGAAAAACAGCCGGTTTAAAATATCGTATTTTGGTAAAATTGTCCCTTTTGATTGTATCATCTAGTCAGTCAGTGACCTGACCGCGTTAAATCGTAACACTTCCCTTCAACAATTAAACATCATGAAGTCTGCTTATTCTTTGTAGAGATGGAACATCCCTTTATTAATGCTGCGTTTATTAAAACTGAATTATTTTAACAAATAGAGATCAGACTATATGGATGTGCAGACTGCTCTAGATCTACGCTGTATAGAAAGTCATCAAGTACCTTTTCCTATGAACGGTTTCATATAGCGTACGTATACTGATATGATTTCAGATAAGGAGGTTAATGTTTGAATGGATAAAGTAAACAAAATGAGTATAAAAGGTTACATCGGTTACCTAGTTATTGTACCCTACATATTTGACATAGCACTTTACTCATGTGTCCTATAGTAACCAAACCTAAAACCATTTTTGCGGAACCTATATAGGTTTCGTTGAAATACGGGTTTTAGTCAGTAAACCAAAACCTGTTTGATAGATTTACATGAACATTAGATATAGGTATAGTTAAAACACGCTTACGTTGTGTTTATTATATGCTGTTATAAACTATTTACATGAACTTCATTTTGAGTAGCATGATAAAGTCTCATTATGAGCAACGATACGAGGAACGCATTAGTACGTCATTCCAGATTCTTTGAACATATTAACAAGTATAAACCTGAACAATTGATTGACATTGATTATATGTGTTCTGCTGAAACAGTTACATTCTTCGAAAATGAATTTCACTACTCATGTAAGAACAAGCTTGAAGGTTTTTTTTGAAATTTTAAGTGATGTTTCTGCGGATGCTGACTATTTTTATAATTTTTTTGATATAGAGTTTCTTATCCTTGCTTTTGACTTTTTTATGTGCGATGCTTTATATCTAGATCTTATTTACTTCATTACAAAACTGAATGAAAGAGATCAATTTGTTTTACTTAATAATTTATACTATAAATCATTTTTTTTAAATGATTTTATAAATGACTTTTTATCTGAGCTAAACAAACGTTCTCTTTGATGTCTTAATGAATAATAACTGCTGTGACCAAAATATAAGTGTTGATAGTGTTGATATAACGTTTAGAGTGGTCGACATATTATGTTAGTAACATAGCGGAGACGGAACTACTAAAACGGTATGTATTATTTTTAGTTTTAAAGGGCTGTAATAAACGCATTACTTTTAGGTGTTTACTAGCGTCAGTATTCTCCCTTGTTTTTATGGTTGGCTGCGTCTATTGAATGTGCCCCTCTTTAACAATCCCAACTTGATCTCAAATCTCGGAGTATGCCCGCTAACCCATACGCCATCAAGTCGATCGCATTGATGTTTTCTCATGATCAGTCACGCGATCAACGCATCTTCGCGGAGAGCAGTTTTGTTCCAACTCCCGCTTAAGACGAATCTTCTAAAAGAGCAAATTTCGAAAAAGAGCAAAATTTCGTAAAAACCGATATTTTTGTCCCCCCAAAACTACCCTACTGGTAACACCCCCATTTCGTCTAATCCCATTTCGTCTACAGTTGTTTGTCCCATTTCGTCTACACCCTTGTTCCCATGTCGTCTACTGTCCATAAACTGAATATACATAGCTATATGTCTACGGAGATTGCCATTTCATCTTACATTGACCTTTCTTAAAGCAATTATAAATCTTGGTGTGAAAACTTTAAGCAATTACTGCTTTTATCTTTATTAAGGGGTCTCAATGGGTCTCAATGGAAATTGATTTTTGAACAAACTGCTGATCATTTTTTAATTAATGTTAATTAAACAGTCTGGAGGGCTGGCACCACAGACTTCACAGGCTTGCTGGTCGAGACCATCCGAACATTTGGCAGCTACTTCATCTTCTACAGAAGGAAGAAGCAGTGAGTGAGGTGAAGATTCTCCAGATCCAGAACGGCGGCTTACCAGTGAAACTCACCGTGAGGATTCAATGCCTGAAGACGAAGTTCGAGACAACCAGTCATCGCGATTACTTGGACAGGATGGCTCGCTTGACAGGACTGTGAATTCCTTCTGCAGTTACTTGACAAGTCTGTCTACACCGTTGTGCTTGTGAATTATGTGCTATTACAAAGTGCTTTAGCCTCTGCAACATTAATAGATTCTTATATATTATCTTGTATTAAGCATAAAATATGAAATGATTATTAAAATTTGTTATGAACTTTGTGTTTCTTTTGTTTTACAGCCTTCGGACTTTGTACTTAATGTAGACTAAGACTGGCTGAATGCCATGAGTCCCTTAAAGTAATTGCGACATTCCAATATAATCAGATAAAAATTATCAAAAATAGAACGATAACATAACACAATTTCCAATGAAAACATGCTCTGGTATGGGTTCACAATGTATGTATAACCCACATATTTTAAACAAAATATGTCCGTCTTATTGAATTAGACTGTCTGTCTCATTAATCTAAGTGTAGACGAAATGGCACCGGGTTGTAATTTGGTTGTAGACGAAATGGGACAAATTGCAAACAGTGTAGACGAAATGGGATTAGACGAATTGGGATTAGACGAAATGGGCTTAAACCCTGCAATACCCTTATAAAACATAAATTATTTCCCTTCTGTATGTTTTGGCTCTATACTGTTTGCATAGAAGTCAGTTTCACAAATGCAATGGCTAATAATGATATACATGTGATAGATGATCCCTCTGATCTGAGTCTATCCTGCTTGTGTATAATATATATGTGGTAAATGAGCCCTCTGATCTGAGTATATACTGCTTGTGTATGCAGTCTAGACCCAGAACAGAGGGCTCTGGTCAGGGTCTGCAATACCCTTATAAAACAAATTATTTCTTGTTTTGGCTCTATACTGTTTGCATAGAAGTCAGTTTCACAAATGCAATGGCTAATAATGATATACATGTGATAGATGATCCCTCTGATCTGAGTCTATCCTGCTTGTGTATAATATATATGTGGTAAATGAGCCCTCTGATCTGAGTATATACTGCTTGTGTATGCAGTCTAGACCCAGAACAGAGGGCTCTGGTCAGGGTCTGCAATACCCTTATAAAACAAATGATTTCCCTTCTGTATGTTTTGGCTCTATACTGTTTGCATAGAAGTCAGTTTCACAAATGCAATGGCTAATAATGATATACATGTGATAGATGAGCCCTCTGATCTGAGTCTATACTGCTTGTGTATAATATATATGTGGTAAATGAGCCCTCTGATCTGAGTATATACTGCTTGTGTATGCAGTCTAGACCCAGAACAGAGGGCTCTGGTCAGGGTCTGCAATATCCTAATAAAACATAAGTTATTTCCCTTCTGTACGTTTTGGTTCCATACTGTTTGCATAGGAGTCTGTTTCACAAATGCAATGGCTAATAATGATATACATGTGATAGATGAGCCCTCATATCTGAGTCTATAATGTTTGTGTAGAATATATATGTGGTAAATGAGCCTTCTGATCTGAGTCTATACTGCTTGTGTATGCAGTCTAGACCCAGAACAGAGGGCTCTGATCAGGGTCTGCAATATAATAAAACATAAATTATTTCCGTTCTGTACGTTTTGGGTCTATACTGTTTGCATAGAAGTCTGTTTCATAAATGCAATGGATAATCATGATATACATAAATAAATGAGCCCTCTGATCTGAGTCTATACTGCTTGCGTAGAATATACATGTGATAAATGAGCCCTCTGATCTGAGTCTATATTACTTGCATAGAAAAAACAGGGTAATCAAAACCCATATGGTTGAAAAGGCAGGGTATTCAAAACCCATACGATTGGAAATGCAGAGTAGACCAAAAATGTACTGATTGAAAATGTAGAGAAGACCAAAGCCCCACTGATTGAAAATGTAGAGAAGACCAAAGCCCCACTGATTGGTATTCATTCAGTCACAGCTGATAAATGAATAAAGGTGGAATTGCCTTAAAGTGATAATTTCTTTAAATAATAACAATAAGTTGTATGTTTTTAATCCATCGGTTTGTCACAATTATTGATTGTGCTAATCATAATAACTATGATATTAGTAAGTACTACTTTAAGATGTCCTTTCAATAATTGAAGATCTACATTTACTATTCCTGCAGTTTGTAACTGACTTTATTTGCAATTTTTCAAACTGTTACAATAATGGTATTTCTGACTACATCCACAGATTGCCTATTGTTTCTGTCCTACTTTGTTCACCCTGTCTCAGACCACTTTTGTGGCCAATTATTTCCATAATATGGACTGAGAGTGTGACTTCCAGTCATTTTCTGACAATTCTGGCACTTGTTACAGGAGACCTTTTTTATCGAACCAGTATGGATATTATGAGAAATCAAAGCGCTAAAAGCGCTGATGGTATAGGGGCATAATATATATAGACCAGAGTTATGTACCTAGTACTTTGCCGTTCTCCTGATCACACGGTATAAGTGTGATCACTATAAAATAATTTTGCCATACAGTAACAACGTGTTGACCAATTTTATATTGATACATGCAATCCATGACGGACGGACGAATGCACATTCCGGCAGACAGCCGGCCGGACGCTGGATTATACCTCCAAGCTTTACAGACAGAGACAACTCATAAAGTATTGATTACAGAAGACTGGTGCGATGCGTCAAAACTCGTCTGTGCTTAGGAAAGCTTAGATTATGGTATTTGTAAAGTATTTGCAATTTAATTGTATCTCCGAAACGGGACCGTACAAGCTTAATTTACAAAAACCTATTTAGACTACATTTCTAGTTTAGTTGTCAACAGATACATCTAGAACTAGATTACACGTTGACGGTCGTTGAGTCTTCAATTAACGCAAATGCATATACATTATGATTTTAGTCCCAAATTCGCTAGAAGCGCCTAAATTATAAAATAAATAATTACCTTGCGGTTATAACTCGTGTGTATGTTGACATTTTCGGCCAACTTTCTTTCCGACGTTTGACAAAAGTCAATGCGACATGCGTCATTCGTCTTTCACCAATGGACTAAGTCTATGTGGAAAAGCAGCCAGATGCGTGGGAAGATTGTTGTGTGGAGTACGGGTGTGAGAAAACCAGGAAAATACATTTGTAGGTGAACTGGCCGCCGTGATATTACTGAGGAAATGTTAAAAACGGCGTTAACCTCAATCAATCAATGTTGAAATTAACTTATCTCTAATTTGTAGATTTAATTTCTATTTCCTATTTTGAATAGTGATGAAAACATTGTGGAAAAAGACAAACTTGCTGATTATCAAGGTTAGTCAAACGTGTCTAAAGGGGGCAAAGGTTAAAATAATAACTGTAGACAAATGTTTTCGTTATCTAGGTTATAGAAAAAAATTGAATCATGTTTCAAAGCCTTGTTTGGAAAGGAGGAATTGCTCATTGTCAGCAGTTGCTCCGTTTGCAAATATACTTTTAACATTCTTATGTAACTAAGTAGCTATAACGAAAACGGTTCAACCCTTTCCCGCTTACAATCGCTTTTTGACGCATGTGCAGCGGACGGCTGCATAATTTTTTATCGTGACCCATTTCCTCTTTTTCCACAAAGGTTTCAACTATATATTTTTCCCCTTGATTTAAGGCAAAATTGCTTGTTATCATTCCTCTCTAGCATGTTATTTAAAATGTGTCCGGAAGGGAGAAAGAGTAAATGAATGTCCATAGTAAAAAGTTCAAATATGAAAAGAATTAATTTGAAACGTGTTTGAAAGCATGGTGTGAAAAGGAGGAATTGCTCATTGTCAGCAATAGCTTCATTTTCAACAATATTTTCAATATTCGAACTGTTATAGTATCACGGAAAGGATTCCGCTTCCATGGGGAGGATGTAACCATTTCCGCTTACAGACACATGAGCAGCAGACGACAATCGAAAACATTGTGATAAAAGGAGAAATTGCTTATCGTAGGCAAGTTCTACTTTTGCCACAATGGTTTCAACTCCTTTTAAGAATTTTATTTACAGTGATTTGCACATTTTTCTATATAAGTCGACTGTTGTAAACTAATGGGGTCACAGCACGGTCGACGTTACCTAACACCACTGACATTGAGGTCAATCATAGTTCAGAGTGTGTTTCACGCGTTAGAACTATTTTGTCTCAATAATTAATGCAAGCGGACGGTTTTTCGTGATTCGGTCGAACCAATGAAATCGTTGAAAAGGCAGATTATAACCAATCAAAACTCGAGTTGGGGGTAAGAAGTCAATTGTAGACTGTGGTTGCAGCCGTAATCCGACTTTTCGAAAGCAGACTGATAATGGGATAGTGGCGAACGCCCCTATCCCAAAAATGAGAGAATAAAAGTTGGGGTGTCCCAGGAAACAGAAAATTAGCTTTCAACTGTGCTATGCCGTGAAACAGGGTGAACAAAGTAGGACAGAAAGATCAATGTGACCCTTTATTCCAAAAATCACCCAGCAAATACAAGTTATTCGAACGTAACATATACTAAAAATAATGTAACCAAGTGTCTTTTGGTTTCATAATTTAAAATGGAGTTCATCAATAAGGGTAAACTTAAACTTCTCTATGAAGGGTAAGCTTATACGAAGAGATGTCTTCTTTATACAAGTAACATCCCTTAAGATATTAAGCAACCATATAATAAATACTTAAGCTTGATAAAGCAATTATCATCTGCGACTGAATTAATACCAATCATCGGGATCTATACTGTTTGCATACTGTTCTTTCAGCCTCAGGAAAATTGTTGAAATTAGTTGTTATCAGATTCTGTTATTGATATAATAGGTTTTGGACCTATTAGACTTGAGATTATTTTTCCTTAAGGTAACACATAACACTTGCTTTCGGGATATTCGGATTTGGGCCAGGGTCAAAAATAGAAATAATGACAAATAGTAAGTTTTGGGTACATTTCTGGGTAAATGGTTGATTTTGATGTTTATAAATGTGAAAAGTAAGCTCTAAGCATGGGATTGAATTTTTCAGTTGAACCTTCTTCTCCTTCCGGTTTGAAAACACTGGTTGCAGAGCTAGGCGTGAATTTAGATGTTTGAATACCAGCTTTCGCGCCTAAACTTGCTTGAAAAGGAGCTGGAAACGTGGTATTTCTGACTGCATCCACAGATTGCCTATTATTGTTTTGAGAGAATTAGCAGCTCTGCAATTTTACACTAACCCCCTGCGTTTTTGCTTGGTGATTTTGGCAATAAAGGGTCAAATTTATCTTTCTGTCCTTCTTTGTTCACCCAGTTTCAGACCACTTGTGTGGCAAATTCTTTCCATAATATGGACTGAGAGTGTGACTTCCAGTCATTTTCTTACAATTCCGGCACTTGATACAGGAAGACCCTTTTTTTATCGAACCAGTATGGATATTATGAGAAATAATGAGAGAATAAAAGTTGGGGTGTCCCAGGAAACAGAAAATCGGCTTTCAACTGTGTTATGCCGTGAAACAGGGTGAACAAAGAAGGACAGAAAGACCAATTTGATCCATTATTCCAAAAATCACCCAGCAAATACAAGTTATTCGAACGTAACGGGAGCCGGACAAAACACCCCCGCTCATTTTTGTGTAGGTGGACAAAACCCCCCTCATCAATTTTACAAGGCGGACAAAATACCCCCTAATGTTTTTAAAGGGTGAACAAAACACCCCCTAAGGTTTTTAAGGGGTGGACAAAACACCCCTTAACTAAAACACCTCCCATGCCATATAGAATTGCTCCTAAGGATTCCAAGTTACCATAATGACAAAATGTTTTCAATATTTTAATATTTATTTTATTACACATGTTTAATTTACACAGAAAATAAAACATTCAAATGGATTTACATAACAAAATAAGATATCAGTTATTATCTAACATACACAAGAGTAATTATTAATGATTAACAGTTAGTTAGGTAGTTTTCACAGATTTTAACTGATTGTCAAATTAAGGTAACACTTTGAAGTATTTAATAACTATTTATTGCTTACTAAGTGTTACCTTTTAAATGACAATAAGTTGAGTTTTAACACCTAAAAACCAAATTTACATTAACATTATATTTCATTACCAAAGTAAATAAGTGATATCGAAGAAAATTTAAATATTCCGATAATATAAAAATAATGCAAAACATATTGTTAATATAAAAATTTGAATGATATAGCACATTACTGTATACAGTAAATTGTAGATTTCAAGTTATAATATAAAATCATATGATATATACTACAACAGACACATATTTCAAAATAATCACACTTGTTCTCTTAAAGCCATGCAGCAGATGAGTATTTAGTCTTAACTAAAAAAAAAAGCAAAATATGTTGCATCACCCGAGGGGTGTTTTGGTGAATGGGTGTTACGTCGTCCACCCTTGTATAAACCATAGGGGGTGTTTTGTCCACCTTGGAAAAATGATGAGGGGGATTTTGTCCACCTATACAAAAATGAGCGGGAGGTGTTTTGTCCGGGGGATGTTTTGTCCTACACTCGAACGTAACATATACTAAAAATATTGTATCCAGGATGGGTGACAAAAGCACTAGGCTGCTAGTGCTGTTAAAATCAAAATGTCGCGTAAAGAGATATAGCTTAGTTCACTTGAAAAGTCTGGTGTAATTGTTGTGAAAGTATATATTTTAAGTCGTATGCGACGTTTACAGGCAAACAAAAGAGAAGGGTATTTAACAAGGAACTTCGCGGGATTGAATCCGGGACATCTGGTTTCATATCCCCAACGCTAATCACTCGAAAACGGTGGTTCATTGAGACGGACAATCGAGCAAAACTCAGGATCAAAAGGAAAACACTTCCAGCTTAAAACGGTTTTAAACAACATGCACAGATGTCGTTATTGAGGTCCGTGAAGTTAGGTTGACATAGTGACATTTTTTCTTTAAGATAATGTATCTGGACGTATTAAATGCAAATAAGCCGTATTTCATGTTTCATGGCCATCAGTCATTCAGAAGAGCTTTGCCAAGTCGTCAATTCATCAACTCGTCAATTTAGTTGACGAAATTGACGAAAAAATTATTTTTCTCTAAATCTTTATTTCCTTCTTTTAGATAATGTATCTGGACGTATTGAATGCAAATAAAGCTCTATTTCAAATGTCATGGCCATCAGTCATTCAGAAGAGCTTCGTCAATTTCGTCAACTCGTTAATTTAGTTGACGAAATAAATATTTTTTTAAAAACTTTCTTTCTTTCCTTTAGATAAGTATCTGGACGCATTGAATGCAAATTATGCCCCTTTTCATGTTTCATGGCGATCAGTCAATCAAAAGAGCTTCGTCAAGTTCGTCAATTCGTCAACTTTGTTGAAGAATTGACGAAAAAATTATTTTTCTAAAAACTTTATTTCTGTCTTTTAGATAATGCATCTGGACGCATTGAACACAAATTAGGTCCTATTTCAAATGTCATGGCCATCAGTCATTCAGAAGGGCTTCGTCAACTCGTCAATATTACGAATTGACGAAAAAAATATTTTTCTAAAAACTCGATTTCTGTCTTTTAGATAATGTATCTGGACGTATTGAATGCAAATTAGACCCTAAATGTTTTATTTCCAATACTTTTAATTTATTGCAAAAATATGGTTTAACTGCATACATTGTATGTGCACTCGTATTTAACTACTGGCACATTCCCTGAGAAAAAGAAAAGTTTTTAGCGTCGTTGAACGGAAAATTGAATGCGAGCGTCAGGAAAGAATGAACATCCACCATGGCTTCGACCGTTTTGTGTCTGTTCACAAAAACAGCCTTCCGTTTTTTGATATTTACCAAAACGCGCAGAACTATGCATCATGCATAAAGTGCTATACAATTATTAGTTATTAAACACTTAAGGAAAACTTTCAGTCAGTGTGATTAATGCCGAAATATTACTACACATATCCAGGGACACTTAATATCCGAATGTGCTCGTTTCTCAATTGAACGGAATTTATATTTTTGAAAACATCAGTTTTTACTGTAATAATGATAGCTATTAAACGTTGTTAAACTCCAGGGATGAGTGTATATGTGATAATTTCATGCGTGGACGCGCACCAGAATACATTTTCTAAATACAGAAAGCCATCAACTAGAACCTGTGTATGTATTCAACGGAAGAAGAGTGTGCTGTGATGTTTGTCAAAGTTTATTATGGTGCGTTTTATACGTTTACAAACATCAAGGCTCATTAACATCTAAAATATGCATTTGGGGACCGTCCACCAGTACGTGTGTACTTTAGGTAATTACATGCGTGGACGCGCCACAGAATAAACTTCCCCATGCAGAAAGCTATTAGCAAGAACCTGTGTATGAAGAGATAATGTCATGCGTGGACTAGCCCCAGAATACATTTACCTCATACAGAAAGCCATCAACTAAAACCTAGGTATTTATCTATTTAACTGAACAAGAATGTGCTGTGATGTTTGTCAACATTTATTTTGGTGCGTTTTATACGTTGACAAACATCAGGGCTCATTTTCATCCCGGCAAGATAGGCATTTGGGTACCGTACCGTCCATCACTACGTGTGAATATATGAGTTAATTTCATGCGTGGACAAGCCCTAGAATACACTTTCCCAACGAAGCTATGTTGCAGGCGTGTAAAACCAAGGACATTTTGACTTGTTGTAATGTAATGCACAGAACTCGGTAGAGTTAATGAGTAAATTGTAAAAGTAAGCTCTACGGTGCTATGTTGATATTGGCCGGAGTTTTATATTGGGAGATATCAAATCTCTTTCCCTCCAATGTAAAGCTTGGTTAATAAGGGAAATCATGAATATTGAAAAGATGCAGTATTTAAGACGTCCGAGAAACCGCCATTAGCTAGGAGAGAAGGCGAGACAGCTTCGTCCTCTTTGCGTGGACCATAGGGGAATACATTGCAGTATTAATGTCGCGAAAAGATTTCTGCCACTTTGGGCTAATGGAACATTAACTTAAATATCTTGGTTAAAGGAGGCGCGACTAAAATGACGTATACAGAAACACTTATACCAATTGATGTTGTTAGATGTTCGTTGTGTCCGTGTCGTATTATGTGTGAGGAGAAAGTGCTCATATAAATACATGAATAACTTTTCCCTTTTTCCTCAATGTTATCTAAATGATTTCAATTACTCATTCATTTTGATAGCTGTTGCATTTTTCCACAGATGGTGCTACTTAAGATACTGTCATTATTCTATGGTTCTTATAATAGAAGAAATCTAATTTATATGAAAGGACAATGCAGATGCCTTAACATATTTTTAATAAATAAATAGGTGTATGTTGAGGACTGGTGCGGGACAACAAAGTATCACATTTTGAGGGGTATTTGCGGCTTTCATATGAACTGAATAATACTAATAGCAATCAATGAATAGAATATCAAGTGAAAATCTTGTGAAGTCAATTACAAACTTGCTTCAAAATGTCTTTGCCTTATTAGAGGAATTGTATTTTCACCAGTCACTATTTTTCTGCTTTAATAATTGTTTATTTTGATACAGAAAATTGGAAGAATACATGTTTACTAAATATAAATAAAATTAGAAAAATACATGTTAAAGAAATATAAATAAATGTATATTATCATTTGTATGCTTTTGCTGTTACATTTTTTTTAAATCACCTGAGTATGAGGCTCAAGTTGATTTATTATAATCACTCTCTTGACTGTTGTCTGTCTGTTGTCAAAATTTACCTTCAATGGAATCTCTTTGTAAACGAAATGAGAAATTTCAACCAATCTTAACGGGAATGTTCCTTTTGTAGTCCTCTTTCAGAATTGTTTTAAAGATGTAAAATTCAAATCTGAACTTTGGTTGCTATGGCATCAGAAAAAGAAAATGCCTGTGAATTAGCTTGTCTGATTCTAAGATAAAAGGTTTCTTTAGAGGCCCTTTCAACAATTTGTTCAAATTATATTGATTTCTGGAAAAATATGGCTGCAGGATGTCATAAATAATAAACAAAATGGAAAATGATAATACTTGTGAAATTTCAAGATAGTTTAGCAGAATGTTCCTTGAGTGGGCCTCTATATAATCTGTTCAATCATTATGAAATGGTTCCCTAAACACAGCAACCAGGTGTAGTATAAAACAAGAGGGCAATGATGACCCTGGATTTTTGACCAATCAACATGGCTTTTAGGAAGGTTTTTTAAGTTTTCACTTAAGCCATATAAGGCAAAATAGACTGGTGGCCATGTTTTTTCACAATATTTATTTCGGAGGAGAAGATTTTTAGTTCACCTATGCACAAAGTGTTCAAGATGAGCTATTGTGATCACATTTTGTCCGGCATCCGTCTATTGTGCATCGTCAACAATTGCCTTTGTTAACACTCTACAGGCTACATTTTGCATCCGATCTTCATGAAAGTTTATTACAACATTCATCTCCATCAAATCTTGGACGAGTTAGAAACTTGGCCATATGATGTCAAAAACTAGGTCACATTGAAGGAAAATCTTGTTAACACAATTTTAACTTTAGCATGTTGAAACTTTATCAGAATGTATGTCTTTATGATATGTAGGTCAAATTTGAATATGGGTCGTGTTGGGTAAACAAGTAGGTAAATAGGTCAAAATGAAGGAAATTATTGTTAACACTAGAGCCTAGAGGTCGCAATTTTTGCTTCAACAGTCAGAACTTTTGTCTCAATGATATCCAGGTCAAGTTCAAATATGGGTCATATTGGGCCAGACACAAGGTCTTTATGCCAATTTAAGTTTCCGCTATAGCATATAAGGAAAAAAAGCACCGTACCCTTGTCTTTTAACCAATCAACAAGGCTTGCAGGCATCTTATAGAAGGAACACTTCTACAAAATAATTTGAAAAGCGTCCAAACAGTTTGAGAAAAGAAGAATTTAGCCTGTGCTTGTGCACGAAGTGCTCAAGATAGGCTATTGTGATCACATTTTGTTTGGCGTCCGCGTTGTGAGTCGCCAACAATTACCTCATAAACACTCTATAGGCTACATTTTGCATCCGATCTTCATGAAAGTTAATTAGAACATTCATCTTCATCAAGTCTTGGACAAGATCGAAACTGGGCCACATGATGTTAACAACTAGGTTACTAGGTCAAATTGAAGGAACATTTGTTAACACTCTGGAGGCCACATTTTTAACTTTGAGCATGTTGAAACTCTATCAGATTGTTTGTCTAAATGATATGTAAGTTCGAATATGGGTCATGTCGGGTCAAAAAGTTGGTCACTAGGTAAAATTGAAGGACAATCTTGTTAACACTAAATGTCACATTTTTTTCCCCCGTGGTATGAAATTTTGTCAGAATGATTGTCTTTATAATATCTAGGTCAAGTTTGAATATGGGTCATATTGGGTCAGAAATTAGGTCACTAGGCCAAATTGGAAGGAACTTTTCTTAACACTGTAAAAGCCGCATATTTTGCCTCAGTAGCTTAACATTTGGTCATAATGTATATCTGAATGATATCTAGGCCAAGTTTTATATAGGTCATGCCAGGTCGAAAACAAGTTCACTATGCCAAATTGAAGGAAAATATTGTTAACAGTCTGGAGAACGCATTTTTAGCTTCAGCAGCTTTTAATGTTGTCAGAATGTTTGTCTGAATGATATCTAAGTTTAGTTTGAATATGGATCATATTGTATAAGAAATTAGGTCACTAGGCCAAATTGATGGGAAATCTTGTTAACACTGGATGCAGAATTTTTAGCTTCAGAATCTTGAGATTTGATTAGAATGTTTGTCTTAATGATTTCTAAACCAAGTTCAAATATAGGTTATAACATGTTTAATACTAGGTCACTAGGCCAAATTAAAGGAAAATTGTGTTAAAACTCCGGAGGTCGCATTTTTACTTTGAGAAAATTGAAACTTTGTCAGAATGATTGACTTGATGATATCTAGTCCAAATTCGATATGGGTCATATCAGGTAAAAAAAATATAGGTCACTAGGCCAAATGATGGAAAATCTTGTTATTCATGTGTCATTTGTTCTTTTACCCGAACTTGTAATGATCTATACAATTTCTTTCACAAGAAATACATGTATGTCTATGCTAAGGAAAATGTTTGTACAGTTTTGTGTACCCAAACAAATTCTGTGCCTTCAGCGCTTTGATTTTTATAGGTAACCAGATCATTTGCATTATTCTATTTTAAGAATGTTCCACAATTGTTTGGCTGTATACCGTAGTTTTCGTGAGTTGTCTTGTCCAACCAACCAGTATGCTTTTCAGTTGTATTACGGCTGTTTCGCTATAATTCTTCCCTCAACTAATATTATATCTACCCTTTTTACTTTACATAATAAAACAATCAGTCAGTTTTACAAGAGCCTGTTCGTGATTATCTTGCCCCACCCACTATTGTGTTGTTTAATTATACCAAGGCGTTTTCTTTATAACTACCATAGGTGAACATGTTGATCTGCAGCTAACTGTACGGACATTCCAACTTGTATCTTGCCCATCGATGGGGCTCAAATATGACCGTTTACCGAGCATATACATGCTATTGAGGTTTGTACCAGATAAACGCATCGAACCTGACTATGAAATGTATTTATCATACAACTTAGTGGAAGTTTACAAGCACGTTCTTGTTGACTAATAATATCAAGGCTGTGACTTCGAAGATTAATCATGTAAAAACATGTGTGTGTTTATTCATCACTGATAGTAATTAGACACCACAGTTTTGTACGGTGATATTCCAACTCGTTATTTAGGTTAACCTACCTAAACATCGATGTCTCAGTGGCAACATCAACAGGTGGTTAAAGACGATTAAGGTTTCTACTATGATTACATTTAGGAAATAGGTCTCATTTTTAGTGATATACCGGCTCTTATATCACGATGTGGAGTTCAGGTGTGTATTAATCACGAAAGCCGAATGGGACCTAATTGAGATATATTTCCATTCTAGCAATTTTTTATAACTTAAAGGGATACAACTTAGGTGTGTGTGTTGGGCGGGGGGGGGGGGGGGGGGGGGGGGGGGTACTATGTTCTGACATGACGTCGCTTTCTTTGATAAAATCACGTGTAGGCTATTCTATCTTTACTCCCCATTGTATTTGTTTTGGAAATATTCGCTGATTTTTTTCAACTAACAAAACATTTTGAAATCAGTTGTATTAACAGTCTATGAACATTTTATTTTTATTATACCTTTTTCAAATGTTTATAATGAATACGCGCATTCTTTTACTGTCTCATGCTAACACAACGTTTGGACCGGTTAAAAGTATGCTGTTACATGGCACGCGCGTCTAAAATGTCTAAAATGTTGGTCATGTACGTGCATGACTTCATTTAAACCAATAACGTTACCGTTATATTATAACTTTCTAAACGGCATTTGCATCAAAAGCATGTGACTTCATTCACAAAATGTAAAGTCAAGCGGTTCTAAAAAACGTTGTATAAAAATATAAAAATAAGCGGTAGGGAATTTCAACAGCCAAAAAGAGTTCCGGAAGTTTAGAATGATATACTGTATGATATATCACGCTCAAATCCCGCTTTGCGTATAGACGAGACATTGTCAATATTGTTAGAAAAGAAGTTAATAACATTATATTCTAATTATTGCTTTAATGTATTGACGTATTTCAAAAATGTATATCACCAAATAGATATCACCTTTATAAAAGGATTAAATATATTTAATTTATAAAGTATTGGCCATTAGCGAAATACGGTATAGTGTGTTGTTGATTTTGTATCATCAACGAAGAAAGGCAAACTATACATATCTCGCGTCATCAATTTCAAGTTAATTCGTTGACGAGCATTTTCATCTCAAAATTACATACTCGTAATCATTTAATGCATCGTCCATCAGTGTAATTCTCCGACCCTTCTCGGTTGTACTTTAGCAATAGTATTGATAACAATTTAGTAACAGCAAGGTGAAAATAGTACTTTAACAATTTGTGTTGTTATTAATACACATATATAAGAGATTTGTAAAAGTAATTTACTTCTTCGACCATTTATTTGCATACAACCTATACCATTCCGCTCTAAACTATGAATCTGCTAATAATACACTTACATACCTGATTTTGATACGTGACAAGAAAACCAAATATGAAAATACACGAACTAGTGTTTTGTCAAACTCCAAATGACAACATTACCTTCACGAAACCGGATTGTGAACACCTGCAGTTCGAAATATAGATGTGTCAATTAATTGTACTATACAAAAAGATCATACTATAAATGTGTCAGCGATTTGTACCATACAAAACGATCATAATATAGATGTGTCAACGATGTATACCATACAAAAAGATCATAATATAGATGTGTCAGCGATTTGTACCATACAAAACGATCATAATATAGGTGTGTCAACGATGTATACCATACAAAAAGATCATAATATAGATGTATCAACGATTTGTACTATACAACAAAATATCATAATATAGATGTGTCAACGATTTGTACTATACAAAAATATCATAATATAGATGTGTAAACGATTTGTACCATATAATAAGATTATAATATATATATGTCAACGATAAAATACCATACAAAAAGATCATAATATAGATGTGTCAACGATTTGTACCATACAAAAAGATCATAATATAGATGTGTCGTATAAAGAAATATCATAATATAGATGTATCAACGATTTGTACTATACAAAAAGATCATAATATAGATGCGTCAACGATTGTACCATACAAAAAGATCATAATATAGATGTGTAAACGATTTGTACTATACCAAAAGATCATAATAAAGATGTGTCAACGATGTGTACCATAAAAAAAGATCATAATATAGATGTGTCGACGATTTATGCTATACAAAAAGATCATAATACAGATGTTGTTTCAACGATTTATACTGTACAAAAAGATCATAATATAGATGTGTCAACGATTTGTACCATACGAAAGGTTCATAATATAGATGTGTCGACGATTTATACTATACAAAAAGATCATAATATAGATGTGTCAAAGATTTGTACTATATATTTGTAAACGATCATGGCAAGACATTGCCGATTGTAGATGTGTCAACGATGTATACTATACAAAAAGATCTTGGCAAGACATGGCAGCTGCTTCAGAGTTTATTATACTGCTCATAGTGTAATAATATATTGAAGTTATTTCAATAGTCAAACAACTATGCTTTTCTTAGTCAAGTTTTTAAGCTCAATTATTGTGAAGTACATGTACTTAAAGGATATGAGTAGATGACTGTGAAACGTGTTGGTAATAGAAACGAAATGATAAGAAATTAGAAGATCGTTGATTAAAACATATTTCAACCGAGATGTACTAGGACCCCATGCAAAGAGTTAGCTGCAGTTAATTTGTGGAAGACGGTGTTGCGGTGGTAGAACATCGGCCTCCCGTACTAAAGGTCTCGGTTTCGAAAATTTGATGAGCGAGTTCTGTCTTCGAAAAATAAATCCACACGAACTGCGCGAGTACTGGTTTTAAGTCTCTAGAAAGCCGGCATCGAGCGCGATAAATATAAACCGCAATCTATGTAAAATTTATATGTTTAAACTAAACTAAAGATTAAGCAAAGTCAGCTTGGCTGCCTTTTCACTCGCAAAGTTATGGTTTAATGTTGAAATGAAGGTGTCCATACATATTAGATATCAATAAAAAGCTATTCAACGCATTTATTACAAATTTCTCATTTTTAACTTTATGTACATTCTCTGTTCACTAGTCCGGTAACATGCCCCGTAAAAGAAGATGTGTTTGGTTGAATGCTAAGTGTTCTATGTGTATCTATTGATATGAAGACAATATGGCATAAATCTACTTATTCCTATTTACAAGTAATTATTGAATCAGGATAGTATTGTGTATGTAAAACACGAATGCAAATATTTTAGCTGTTAAAATGTATACCCCTTTTTGGACGGTACCCCATAGCCATGTGCATTTTGAGGAATCGTACAATAATTGGCTCCCTGAGTATAAACAATATGACAGAGTAAAGCTGGGAACCAAAAATCGAAATGGCTTTTTTTAACCCTCAACAAAAAAGTAGTGTCAATTATCAGGCAATATAACTGCATTTTCGAAAACATTGGTAAATCAAGACATCTGAATTTTGAAAAGGGACTGTAAAAAGACAGCATTAGTGGTTGAAGTATTACGTTTACAATTTTGCGTTGAAGTTTGAATTAATATATTCATCCAACTCTGGCTTGGTTTTGCAGCCGGCCGTAAAATCAAGCCAATGTTTGGCGGACAAAATTACTACTACCTTTTATTGTGCGTTCCTATACTTCCAGATAAATGAATTTTACGTCCGGCATAATAATGCATGCTATGCGCAAACACCCAAAACTGACTTTGTGTTGCATAAAACCTGTTTTGTCGAGTTGTGGCAGTCGGCTGCTTATCCAAGCCTGAATTGGAATGCCAGAGTATGTCCAAATTGTGTACCCGACCTGTTCAAGTTACAGAGTTTAGCCGGCAGCCGGATTGGTGTCGGGTTAAAACGCACAACACTGCATACGAGTTGCATTAGCTGACGCTCAACCAAGTTTTGGCAGCCGGCTGCCATGTCCAGCGGAAGTCGGAAGCCATCAGTCCAACTCCGGCTGTATCTGTAATACTTCAGTAAAAGGCATCGACCGCTGGCTTCAAGTTGAACTAGTTGCATTTTGTGATGGGTAGAGCAGTCATATTAGTTTACGGCTGTTCAATACAGCTAGAGTAGCTAGAACTACGACTGTACCGGCTGATAGATAACATAATATAACATCACACACATAAATAAAACAAAAGCAATGTTACTTTTCCAGTAACGTCGAATCAAGCATGATGGAAAAAAAATCCTTGATTTTCGTCTATAATCAACATACATTATTATCATTACATGATCTTTGTTCGTGAAAATATCGGTGTTTACTTTATCACCTTTATCAACCTGTGTGTGGGTTAGGTTGAATACGGTTGTTTCATGGTAAATTTATCCTGACACCAGTTTACCAATTTCAACACCCACATTCCGGACTGCAACGAAGGGAAGCCACTATTTTAATGTATTTGCCTATATACAAAGTATGCATATCTATACGTAGCAAAAATGGACTCATTAAAGACAGGTTTATATGCATATTTAATGTCACGTAATACGCAGAAGTGTTAGGTACTGGGCGGGCTTGCCAATTTACCTTGTGATAGAGCAGATGCTTATGCTAAGTTTAAGAAGTGCATGAGGTCTAACTAGAGGTAGACGGATGACAGATAGCAGTTTAAGTACTGTCACGACCTGCAACATCAACAATGAATGAGGCAATGTAGAACATTTCTGGAGAAATCTATACACCAAGAGACCAACACAAAGATACAATTCCATCGGTGCACAACCATGAGATAATCGACAAAGACATAACTGAGTATATTTATGAAAGGAATCCATTTAACACTGAAAATGCCCTAAAAAGCGTCACAATAGGAGTTGTCATATGAAAGTAATGCCGACCAAGCAAGCGAGTTTTGCGAGGTTATCATTTAGAGGCAAGAAGAGCATTTTTCTAACTAACTTCATTAACAAACAAATTTGCATTGACATGTTATCCGACAAAATGTGTACGAATAATATAAACAGCACATGCACATGCTGACACCAATCTACGTATTGTCCTGGCGGCTGTACAGTGCTCAATGTCTAGACCTACTGTCTTGAAAGGTTATGATACAGACTTGCGTGTACCTCTTTGCTACCACAAATCGCCACAATTCATACCCGTGTATCTCAAACCTACACATAAAATTAATCAAGCGGATGTTTCCTGAATCATCTTAGTAAGGATATGTGCAGAATAATTAAAATTCTTCATGCTATTCTTGGCTGTGATACATCATCCAAAGTGTACGGCTGGAGAAAATCAGCCTCGTATTTCTCAAGCAACCAAGTCATGTTTCAAAGATGTTTAGAGAAATGGAGAAACCGCACTTGTTTACCTGTACAAAGGTGACCCTAGCCATTCATTGGACAGTTGAAGAGTCAGTAAATTTTAAGAAAGGTATCGAAAAGTTCAATATTTGTAGATGCAAAACAAGCGATGCAGCACACTTACACGGTATGCGGGTCTACCTACATGCCCATTATTAGAAAGGGGACGTAACCATTCTCAATTCACTGGACTAAGACTAGTAACTTTTGGACTGTTGACTATTCCCGGTGATAATTACCAAAGCACCAGCTCATATGTACATTTCCTAAAGTGGTGCGCTGCACATGCGCACGTGGATGCCAGCTGCAGAAAGGTTGGACTGGAATGCAGCTCTGCATGTGCCACATGAAATGGGATGAGCTGCGAAAACAGTATCGCACAGGCCAAGGTTGATTAATTAAAACACAGATAAATAGATAATGTATGCCCATATTCTCAATTCATTGTCTAAAACTTATTGGAAATATCCATAAGCGTAGCAATCTCGTAGTCATTTATGACTTTTACCGCAATATTGTTTTTTACAATTTTACTTACAAACTTGAATTTCAGACATAATTATTCAGCTTTTACACAATGAATTTATATGTTGCATCTTAATGTAAAAATGTAATAGATAAAACTTAAAAGTATGCATAACAAAGTGCGACATAATGGCTTAATATTACAAAAATATAAAATGTTGGCGGACATCCTGGATTTTTGCAGCCATATTTGATTTTGGCAGCCATATTTGATTTTAGCAGCCATATTTGATTTTACTGACATTAATGTGTACCATAATAACGGGTTACACACTGAACTAGCACTCTGCAAAATTTTTACCTTTACATATGATATTAAACAAGGTTATGAGCGGATTCCAGACATTTTTAGTTTTATTTAATTTTTTATTAAACTTTTCACACCAAAAAAAATGGGGCACCAGCAGGTTATATATCTGTAAGACTCAATTTCTAGATGACCCTACGATACATGTGTGGGATCAATTAACGGAGATTCCGCTGACCACAGTGTTTACATGTAAGTCAATAAGTAGTCCACGTGGAGATTACGGGAATAAAGTATGTACTGCGTGGTATTTCGAGGCTACATGGGTTAGTTACATGATTTACAAATATGGTGCTACGATCTGATTCAGACCACTATATAAGATGGATTCAAAGCACGCACCAGGACGGGATCTTTGTATAACGTGCATTAACGTCCGTCGGTCAGTCATTTTGTATCGATCGCCTTCGATCAAAGCATTTACGATGTTAAGTTAATCTCTCATGTATAATTTAGTAACATTGTGAATTTGTTAATATGTGGTTATATGTGAACTTGGAAGGAATAAAGATGAAGGAGCCAAGGTATTGTGTTTATGTTATTTTATAATATACATTTATATTGAACATATACCGTTCCCGGTATTAGACATTTCTGCTACCTTTGTTACAATGTGTAACATTATATTCGGGTATATGAACACACTGTATCTAGTGTAATGCAAAAGTATCCTGTAGCAACAAGTGGGAATTCGATCTGTTACAACTAGTGAAGAATCCGTTACAACTAGTGAAGAATCCGTTACAACTAGTGGAGAATCCGGGACAACTAGTGGAAAATCCGCGTTACAACTGGTGGTGAATCTGTTACTACTGGTATAGAATCCGGAACAACTAGTTGTGAATCGTTACAACTAGTGGAGAATCCGTTGGAAATTCCCTATTTTAACAATGGACAAAAAGAACTTTGATGATGTCTTCTTATAACTTACGAAGTACTGGAGACAAAACAGAACAGTCGAATACGCCACTTGCCCAAGCTGCATTGCTTGACCGTCCAACACCACTTGCCCGTGCAACAAGGAGTTTACAGGACATACTTACCACTACCCGTCGAAAAACAGCAGATCTACGAAAACAGTTTTATTCACAAATACAACAAGGAGACGATCCTTTACATTTCACGCCAGGCTTCGAACAAGACGAGGAAACATCGTTCCGTGAATTGAACATTCAATCTCCACAGACGACGATTGCAGAGGCCGGTCCGCCAGACTACGATGATAAGCGTCACATCGACAATCAACCTTTTCAGACAGAGAATTTGGAACCTACGATAGACAGCCGGAATTTGGAATCTATGATACAGAGCCAGGACATCTATTAACAATCACTTTATCCGCGTTTGGACAACCATGGAACTTCCCAAAGTAATAAATCAGGTTTTCCTGCAAAACCGATTATTAAGAACGAGCAACTAACCAATTACAGACATATTTTAAAACACTCTCAACAATTCTGACCAGAGTCGACCAAAAGGAGGACAGATATTGACAAATTCAAGTATCAAAAGTGACTCAGATAGACTTACACACTATAAGAACGTTGATACTATTAACCTACGGAAATCAGAGCGTGTACCGACAACACCGATGAAAATAGTTTCAGCACTAAACGGTAGTATGAATTCTAGTATCATCAAATTAAAACAATTCTGTGGCAATGACTTTGAAATCCTTTTCAACCTTTTTAACCAATTTCAATACGTTCTGCGCATTGCATAAGTCTGACGTAATTCAATTTGTAATTGAGGGATACAGCTCAAACATATTATGAAAATTTACCGGACTGCGTGAAATCTGATTCTAGTTAATCCATGCATTATCAAACCGTTTTTCAAACAAAACCTAAATTACAATTTAATCTCTATTAAACAAAAACCCGGTGAAAGTAGTGATGCATATTTGTCTCTTATTTCATTGATAATAAATTGGTTGAGCGATGAATTAACCGGAATTATCTAGATTTGTAAAATTATGTGAAGCAACGCATGTTATGTCTATAAACTCATTAGAAACAAAGTTTGAAAACATGCTGGAAGAAATAAAAGATTTGAAAAAGGAACTGCAGATTAAACAAATAAATGCTGTCCAAAGTCCAGTCTACGATGATAAACAAATGGGTTATCGGCAAGGTGATTACTCTAGATTAGGCAATCAAGATAATTATATGCCGAATACACATTATGCTGATTTTGTTTATCAACATCCCAAAGTAATTAAGCAATACACTCAGAATACCGATTTGATCTCTCGACAAACAAACGTGTGTTAGAAACGCGGCAGTCAAATGTGTAGGTTTGGGAAAATGTGCCCCGCATATAATAGAAAATGGCATCATTGTTTCAAAGTGGGCCATTTTAGATCAATGTGTTATAATATACACAAATGACGGGATTTACTCAACACAAATTCCTTTTCAGCTATGTTTAAACAACCTCCCATTAAATCTCAAAAAACGACGTAAAATACATGCAAAAAGCTGTTTTACAAAGATTTCAGAAAATTTAGTCTCGATTTGTGTTGCAGACAACAAGGTAACAGACGCTCTTTTAGATAGTGGAAGTTTAATTTAGCAAATTTAGCTAATCAAAAAAAAATTCAACCGTCGACTTTACTATTTAAGTTTGGCTATTGATTCTTTACCACAAGAAACTTTAGGTTTTATGAACATTTTAAAAATAATACAAAAGCAATTTAAATTTAAAAATTAAAATTAATTAAAATTTCGAAATTTAAAAAATTAAAATTAAAATTAAAATTTCGAAATTTAAAAATGAAAAATAAATAAAAATAATTTTTTTTTTTTTTTTTTTTAAAAAGTATTAAAATGAAAACAAAAAGAAATTAGAAAGTTGATTGTTGTTTTCTTTTCAAATAGGTTATTTAATTTTCCCAAGCTAAAAATTTTCAATTCCTGGTGAATAAATGGACGCATACGGTGAAATTCAAAATACCAAAAGATGATAAACTGTTTAGTGAGGTTTCATTATGTAAATATAATTACTACTCAGGGAAAGGTTGTCCAATATCTGTAGAAATTAACAGTCTGATTAAACATTTAAATCAGGATACTTCTCACATGTTTCAAACAATTGAAGGCATAGTTCCATTGCTACATTTCGAAAGGCAAACAAAAAGAAATCCAATTCTTTGTTTCGTAGGCGATTTGGGTTCAACACTTTTCGGTGTAGCGACAACTTCTCAGCTGGGAGTGTTGCGTAGCGATGAATATATGGTGAGCAATAAGAAAACATAGGGGAAATGTTAAAGGAAGTGGAAAAGGAAGACCACTTGCATAAAATAACAGAAAGAGTATTTTGCGATATACAGAAAAAGTCTGTTAAAAGGCATGAAAATGTTAAATTCTGGTAAACTATCGTCTTTCAGTATTCCGGCAGAACGTTTACAAACGGTATTAAATAACATTTCGAATGTTTTATTGACCGACTTTGATTCGTATCAGCTACTTTGGAAAGTCGCCCCGTATTATTACCAGAATGCACAGTTTATTTATGGTCGACAGGAAAATGTGATATATATAAGCATAAAAGTATCGCCAAAAACAGATAACTGTTATTTGGAATTGTTCTTTATGACAATATCACTAGAGTCAATAAACTGTGTGACCATAAAATGGTTAATCAAATGATTAAACCAAAATTGATAAGTGGAAGTTTCAATAAAATGCTGGCATATCAACAAACTAATATAAGTTTTGATTGTAAAGGCCGAAATGTATCGAGCCTGTCGGATTGTAAATTTTGTTTAATTAAATTGCCGTGTGAATGTAGTTTGCGCACCTCAACACACGTTATGGCTTCGCACTTTTCGCGATGCGAAATACTTTCAACTCACGAAGTTCAAGTCATAAATCCGAGTAACATGCAGTATTTAAAACACTTATCAATGACACGAGCATAGACCAAATAATAAGCAATTAGACGGGGATCAGACCCGATGGAATTAAGCTACCAGGGTATCGCATGTTTAAGCATAAAAAAAGAGAAATTCAAGCAAAGTCAAGACGCTTAGAAATCTCATTGAAACATATTGCGGAAAAAGCAAAGAAGAACGAATATGTATATGCAAATTTAGCCGAATCGATGTTTGATGAAGGATCAAACTGGAGTTATTATAGGAAACTCAATATGTTGATCTTAGCAACTACGTTAATAAGACCTGTAAATACAATGGAACTTAAATATATATAACAACAACAGTAAGTCCGTATGTAACATTCTTCAACGATATGAAAACTAGTCTAGAATATGAGCATTTTATTTTGATCATATTATTTATACATCTTGTTCTAGCGTCATTGATTTTGAGGAAAGTTCAACAAACAAATGGCAACATATCGAATTACATTAATGTCCATATTTCAAATGGGTTAAACTGTATAGATTTACAAATAATTAAAACTCCGTCATGTCCGACAGAATGGGACATTAGAGCTTTTCCAATTATATAAATTGAAGAGCTAATTGGAGCTTTACGTCCAGAAATACGACTTAATACAAGCCATATTTCAGTGGTTAATAAACTGACAAAAGTTAAATTACCGGTCCCAAATTCAATTAAAATCGGTATTTTAACATGGTTCCGTCTAAAGAAGATGTTAAATACAACGTACTTTTCTAGAACAGAACTAATTCATAATGGGATAAAAAGTACATTAATGCGACAAAGTTAAATGGAAAGTTATAATTTTGCGTTTAAGTACACTAAATGTTTTAACGTTGTTAAAGCATAGTTATGGGGAATTTTGTGTTGGTACATTAATTACGTATTATGTATTTTCAAATTGTTTACTACAATCGTGAGACACTTGTTTTATTTTATGTGTCACAATGATTATTATGATTGTATAATTAATAAGCTGAGATAGTTTAGCTAATTTGTGTGGGAATTATTATAAATTTCAATTATTGAATTGTTAACTTTATAATTAAAAAATATTACATTGTTTAAGGTGGAACATTTTATATATTATAATTAGTTGGGTCGAATGAGACAGACAAGTTTGTATATAATGTATATATGTTATAGTTATGTAATCTTTTCGTGTGCATTGTTATTATAGAGTGTTGTTTAAGTATACCTTATCATAATCATATTTCATTAAAATTGGTTGTTCATGTTTATATCATGTTGGTAAATATCTATATTCAATAGTATTCGGATAGTTGAAAAATAAATAAAAATGTGTGTGTAGTAAAATATAAAAGGTTCCATATCAAAATATTACGTTCATTACAAATTAAGAAGTTTAATTTCTTTAAAAATGAAATTATAATTTCACAAACTTTTTAAAAAACAAATTTTAAAATACGAGAAAAATTGGAAAAAATTAATTAGATTGTAACAATGTTTATATCTCATCAATATTAGTGTTCGGGTAGTTAGAACAATACAGAAAGGAATAGGTTTCATAGTTCATTATAAATTTAATTAAAAAAAAAAAAATTAAAACTTTTAATTTTTTATTTTATTTTCAAATGGGGGGGAGATGTAAGACTCAATTTCTAGATGACCCTACGATACATGTGTGGGATCAATTAACGGAGATTCCGCTGACCACAGTGTTTACATGTAAGTCAATAAGTAGTCCACGTGGAGATTACGGGAATAAAGTATGTACTGCGTGGTATTTCGAGGCTACATGGGTTAGTTACATGATTTACAAATATGGTGCTACGATCTGATTCAGACCACTATATAAGATGGATTCAAAGCACGCACCAGGACGGGATCTTTGTATAACGTGCATTAACGTCCGTCGGTCAGTCATTTTGTATCGATCGCCTTCGATCAAAGCATTTACGATGTTAAGTTAATCTCTCATGTATAATTTAGTAACATTGTGAATTTGTTAATATGTGGTTATATGTGAACTTGGAAGGAATAAAGATGAAGGAGCCAAGGTATTGTGTTTATGTTATTTTATAATATACATTTATATTGAACATATACCGTTCCCGGTATTAGACATTTCTGCTACCTTTGTTACAATGTGTAACATTATATTCGGGTATATGCACACACTGTATCTAGTGTAATGCAAAAGTATCCTGTAGCAACAAGTGGGAATTCGATCTGTTACATATCACACATACCAAAAATCATTTCTGTAGGATTGAATTCCCTATTTGTTCATAAATACCCTCTACTATAACCTGACTTGCGATCGTTTGCGAACGGAATGACAAATCATAGTCATGTACATTTAGAAAAGTATGTATATGCTTTGCGTTCATGCTTGCTATGTTTTAATAAAAAATAAAAAAAGTATAGGCTTCTCATCTAAATTATGTAAAAACGACTTAAAATAAGAGAAAAGAAACCTATCTGAAAAATATCCCTTCTCTTCCTGTTTACGACCCTTATATTACTGGTTACCTGATTAGATAGAATTACACATGTATGACGGGAATCGAATTGAAACGTCCACAAAACCACTTCTTATGAACGAATTGGGTTTATCATATCACGTGAATCATGTTGTTTGTACTATTACATCAAAGCTTAAGCTAGTATGTTGTAATGTGCTAAACAATTTACCGTCGACATATGAATATGTTATTCATTCCACTTTATTCGAAAATATGTAGATTTTGAACCTTCGAGCACGTCCATAGAATTAAATAGAAGTCGTCGGAAATATTCGGTAAACCAAGTTCTGTTTAGCTCTTTACTATTTACAAAGAAATGCCAAAGATCTTCAAGAGAGCTAGAGGGATAGCTTATTAATCATTATCTTTAAGTTTCCATCTATTAATGATATGATGTATAAGAAAGAGAGTTTGAAGTTGTTTACAACTATAACTATAGTGTTTGTGTCTGTTATCTATGTAGTTATTTATGATTGATTAATTTACGACCATTTGATGTCTGAATGAACTTTGGACATTAGTTCGGTTATACCACGTCGGTCAGTTCATCAAATGTGTTTTATTGCCTGTTTTACTTTTCCACACAACTGGCTTCCTTCCGTCATTCCCGTATATACTTGTTAGCCAATTGGAGGAAGGCGTTTGTCTCTAGTCGCAGTGAAATATATCACTCATCGCAAACAGGGAGTAGCAAAGCCGAGGTTCGAACCCACGACCCATAGAGTGACAGCCTTCGTCGTAACCGACATGCTAGACAAATTTCCTTACAGGATACATCGCTTACTGTTTTTATTTGTGTGTTATAGATTTGATGGCTTGATCGTTTGAGTGATATATGGAGAATATTATGACCCTGACCTAAGATATGAACTTTATCTGACGAGGTTTGGAGCACTGATAATTGTCGAGCCTTTGTCTAGACAGTTATCATTTCTCCCAGCCGAGTCATATAAAGTTAATGTCAAAAGTCAGGGACGTAATATTCCCATTCATAAAATATTCAACCTAATCTAGAATGACGTCACGCGTGTGCATAAATACGCTTCGACTTACTTTGTGTACACGCGACATACGGAAGCTAAAGAGTTCAGACTTCAGCTCCATATTTGTCGATTATAACTGCTTAAGTTGTATCTGGTGTGACATAATACCTTAAAATGGCAATATTAAATCGAACATATTCTTAGAAGAAGTGCATGTATTGCTAATTGGCTGTCGCTTCAGTACACAATATAGATCAATATGTATGTCAACCGCCGTGTTTTGAAAATGAATAATTGTGTTGGATCTGAAAGTCAATGTTTTAAGTTAGTTCAGGCTATGGAAGTTCAAGTAACACTCAAAGTTTAAATACAGATGACTATATTCAAGACAATTGTGATGCTTAGGATTAGTCGTCGTCTAGATTGGAGATAGTAATGTTATGGAAAAGGAAACCGTCACTGTTGTGGGTATACATGTCGAAGACACGTTACGAAACTTAAAGTTTTAAGAATGATCATTTAAAACCTAGCTGTAAGTAAATGATAAAGTGATTTAACAAGAAGAAACATTTTCTTGATATCTAGGTGTAACGCATAATATTTTTCTGTCGGAACTGCTGTATGTAAGAGGTGAACACTCTCTCGTGGTATAAAACAGGCTGACGATTCAACTTCAACATTTGTCGTTTATCGTTGAGGCCTTTAAGTGAAAAACTACTTGTGATAACATAGATACAGGCTTCTCATTATAGTACATAACTCGCTTCAGATTGTATTTAAACAAGATTACCTGTGAACTGATCATGAGACAATAAACAGGTCTATGTATGCTACATTTTCAACGACGAAAGACTGAACATGCAGATTCTGTGTGATTTATATAACGATACTCTTTTCGATTTGTATTTGCATTGTTAAAATATGTTGAAATGTTATTAAAACAATAATAACTTGATTTCTGCTTTTTATTTGTGTTTGTTCGTTGCTTTGAATGCTATACTATCAACATAATCGAGCCGTTCCACGAGAAAACCAACATTGTGCACTCTGCGTAATGTATCGACCCAGATGAGCCTGCGTGTCTGTCTCCGGGTTAGCTTGCGCGGCATGCTGAGGCTGATCCGGCTTGATACTTGTTCGCAGTCAATAATTTTGTTTTCTGGTGGGACGGCTCATTTATATTTCAAAAAAGTAGTTTCGGCGACTACGTCATTTCTAAGAATAAGTAAACTGATAAGCATAAAAGCTTATCATACCAGTACACATGTAAACAAAATGTTTATCATACAAGTGTTATATATCCCGTAATATGCTCATTGCATGATCAATGTATATACGTTTTGAATGAATGATGAATGAATGAATTCATGGAAATGACTGAATGAAAGAATGAATGAATGACATTATGAATAATTGAATAAATGAACGAATTAATGTATGAATGAATGAACGAAAACGATTGAAGGACTGAATGAATGAATATATGAATGAATGGATGAATGAATGGATGAATAAATGTATGAATGAATGGATAAATGAATGAATGAATGGATAAATGAATGAATGAATTGATGAATGAAAATGAATAAAATAATGGATTAATGGTCGTTTAATCCATACGGCGCACTAAAGAGTGTGGCTTCAGGTATCGTTTGGAAAATATCGTATGCATAAAAGCTCGTTTTGAATTCTGTTTTCGTTGTAAAGATTGTTCCACAATGTTTAAAAATGGGTTCAAAGATCCAGATACATTATTATAAAGTATTATACTTCGATCGTAGTTAGCATGTTTCTCTTTTCACAATATCATCTGCTACAAAGTTACTAAACGTTCTCGATATCAAACTCTCTCGGGTCCAAAAGAAAATTGCGGTTTATCCCTTTCCAACATTAAGACGCATTTTGACACATCTGCAGTTAACTTTGATTAAGCAACCCTGACACTGGTACGACTTTTGTTCACGCAATGTGTCGTGCCAATGATTGAAGTCTTCGTGAACGAGTGTGAGGAGGGTGCGGGGGTGCGTGCCATGTCGTAGAGAGAATTTTGAAATTTTAAAAAAATTAGCACGCATCAATTTCTTACAATGTGCGTGCCACTCGCGTGAACCATGCGTGAACACTGCGGGAACTCGGCGCGAACTCTGTCGATGGTGCGTGTCATTGCGTGTCAATGCGTGCCATCGGAATCCACTACACGCCATGCCACGCATTGTTCACGAACTGTTCACGTTGTGGATGCACAAGTCTGCGCCGCGTTCACGCATTTGAGCGTGTCGCGGAGTGGTCGTGCGGTCGCCAGGGTGTTATTACGAGTTGTTCACGTCATCATGGCACGCCCAGTTCACACATAGTTCGCGCACGTCACGAACCGTTCGCGCATTGCACGAACTGCTCACGAAGTGTTCATGCATAGTTCACGACCAATGACAGACGCCGGCGCTAACGTCAGTGCGTATACAAGCGGGCCCATCGCGAATTATGGCCCACAACGCAACTCGCCATCGAACAGACCTACCAAGAAGAATGCCAGGGGAAGGCGAAGACCATAAAGAAAAGACAAAAAGAAGACAGGCCAGAGAGAGAGATACTAGAGAAAGAGAGGGATGTTCCTTCTCCTTCCTCCTTCTCAAGTGTGGATGTTGTTTCTCGGCATCATGCAACGTGCAGTTCTTCCATGTTCCTCCATCTGAGGCACCACCCTCTGCCCCAACATCAACATACAAGAACTTATACCCAGCATCTGCAACTGTCATGAGTACAATGCTGTTGAAGCCCTTGTAATCATAATAGAAGGAGCCTCCTTTTGGTGGCTTCTTCATAGCAACGTGCTTGCCGTCCAGTGCCCCCAGACAGTTGTCGTAGTTCCATCTGGAGCTGAATTTCTCAGTAACCTCCTTCTACTCTTCTTCAGTTTTTGGGGCAGCTGAGCACTTCGTCCTTGTAGACCGCAATGATGGCTTCACACACCTCTGGTGAGAACTTGCTGATTGTACTTCCTTCAACTCTAAAGCTGTACTGTAGACTTGCATAGGAATTTCCAGTGGCTAAGAAGCGGAGGGTGGCAGCCAACTTGAGTCCAATTTCAAGCGGTCGTCTAAATGGTGTAGTCTGTTTCTGAAGGTGAGGGGCTAACTTCTCCACCATCTCTTGGAACAAGTCAGGTGTAATTATCAGGTAATTCCTGTAACCTATGGGATTTTCCTTGTGGAGTTCTGTCAATAGCTGATCATAATGTCCGAAATCATATCTTCTAGTCAACCATTTCCTAACCCACACTGCCCTTGCTTTCCTTGTTCTAGTTGGAGTCGTCTCTTCTTCTTTCTCATGCTCTTCCTCTTGCTTCCTTTTGTCCAGCTCTTCAAGAAGTAGCAGTCCTGCAGCTGCCAGATATAGGCACTTTTTCTGTTCTGCAATAGCAGTGTCTCTGGTATTCTGCATCATGTATCGTCCACAGCAGGTCGAGGAATGAAGTTAAAGGTGTGAAACTATATATAGCGGGACAAAGCGGGACTAAAACTTGCTCCGACGACTTCACGCATGCGCGAAATCGTCGGGGTAATGCGTTGCGATGCGGAAAGACAGCGGGAACTATGCGTGTCGTGCGTGACACTGCGGGATAATGCGGTACGGTAGACGTGAACAATGTGCGAACAATACTTAACCTATGCGTAAACAAGTAGTGTCATTGCGTGTCAATGTGTGCCAATGCGGCCCATTTTTGGCCACGCATTGCGTAGACAGTGCGTAAATTATACGTGTACAGCGCGCTCACGCTCCGCTGCGTAGCACCAAAATGGCACGCATTGCCACGGCGCATTGCGTGGCATTGCGTGAACAAAAGTCGTGCCAGTGTCAGGGTGGCTTGATATCAGAAGAAAATATGTTGATCAGATTTAAATTAGTTTCACCTATTATGTTTCGCTGTTATAGACCTTTCCTGTTAATGCTGTTAAATGTTATTGGGGACACTTGTTGACAGACTTTCGAGTTTTTGAAACTGTAGTATCACATGTTTAACTTCACTGCGTCATTCGATACCTATCATGAATGTGAAGTGTTAATCACATTACCAGATTTTGACTTTACCAATTCCTGACCTCAATCTACAATTGACATCAGGGAAAGGTATTGACCACGGACTTTCGAGTTTGTCACACTATTGCGTCGTTCGATACCTGACGAATATGAAGGGTAAATCACAATCTCTCAAATTAGATTTACCCAAGCCGTGCTGCAATCTTTCTTTGGACTGATTTTGGAGCAAACTTATTGACCATGGACGCTTCAATACCTTGACTATAATGTCTTTATACAATACGAATAAAAATGTATGTTTACAATCTAAAGTGGTAAAAGACATACCTTAGTCCTCTATCTGAACTGTGATAAAAAGATAATGACTATGGACGCTTCAATATATTTCGCACAAAACAAGAATGTAAACGGTTTACCCAGTTCTGAAATGTTGACTTTGCCCATCACTGATCTCAATCTACTATCCGGTCCTAAAGGACACTGATTACCCATGGACTCATACATCCATTACACAAAACCAAAATGTCTTTAAATAGTGTGTATCAGTGATTTAATATCAAGAATGTAAAAAGGGTTTATCACTTATTAAATGGTGCCTTTACCCAATAGTTATCTAAGTATACTTTCTTGACTTACATCCATTAAGAATATTGACCATGGACATTCGAATACATAACATTGCAATATAAAAAAAAAACAATTCTTTTTAGTCATGCGATACATACGAAGAAAGTAAAGGGGTTATAACATACCCACATTTTGATTATACCCTCGCTGGTCCCAATCATCTATCATCACTGATAATAAGCATTGTTTGTTGACCATGTACGCTTGACCTCATTCTACTTTCTAACTGGTTTTTAGGAAAATTATTGACCATAGACGCTTGACCTCAGTCTACTTTCTAACTGAATCTAAGGAAAAATTATTGACCATCGACCCTTGAATATATTATACTACAGTGTATCTTCTATATGAACAAACTTTATGCATGTGTCATCCATTTAGATGTTGACTTTATCAACGAATGGTCTAAGTGTACTATCAGGACTGAGATAAAGAGAAAAACCGTGTCCATGGACGTTTGAGAATATTACACTGAAGAGTATAAAATCTTATAATAACATATTTGAACTATTAATTAACACGAATGTAAAGAGTTAATCACGTTGCGAAATGTTGACTTTAACAACGAATGACCCCAATCTGCTATCTGGACTAATGATAAGTACAATTAATGACAAAAGACGCGTCAAGATGTTGCTCTGATCACTGCATTCAATACGGGGTTGAAAGGATATCATCGTTGATAACTGAGTCATTTTACAGGAGGTGTAGTCCTTGTCATTTCCAATAAAAATGCAGTCTGGTGCTGGTAAGGTTGAAAAAAGCTGCATCTTTTGACAATAGAATAATGTAAGTTTGCCAGAATGTTTGTGTTGGCGGTATTTATGTTAAGTTCTAAAATGGGTCATCATGTGTTCAAAATAAGGCCATATCAAATTTAAGAAAAATCTTGTTGTCACTCAATAAACCACCGTATTAGCTAAAGAACGACAACACTTTATTATAATGTTTGTCTTGGTTATACAATGTATGTAAGCTAAATTGAATGGGGTTATTACCTGTTCATCTCCAGGTGGCTAGGCCATATTTAAATATGATATTTGTTACACTTTAGAGACCACATTTTGGAATTAAGCATGTGAAAACCTTTGTCAGAATATTTGTCTTGATGACATCAGGGTTATGTTCAAAATAGATTATGTCACTTCTAAAATAGGAATCTGTCGTAACCGAGTGGTTATTGTCAGGGATTTCAAACTGCGTGTCTTCAGTTTGATCCTAAGTCACACCCGGCATGATTGGATGCCCTTGGAAAATTCGCATTTAAAAACCTAGAGTGTTTACCCAGGGGGCATGAAAAAGTGAACTGTCACCATGATATCACTGAAATAATGTTAAAACTAGTGTAAAACCACAAAACAAAATATAAACGAGAGGGCCATGACGGCCCTAGATTGCTCACCTAAATTACTCAATGTGCATTTCAATGCAAAACACATCAAGAAAATTATTCAGACAAAGATTGAAATTGCAACCTCCAGAGTGTTAACAAAATGTTCCTTCATTTGGCCTAGTGATCTTGGCTCAAAGTAAAAGTACGGCCTCCTGAGTTTGAACAATATTTTCCTTTATTAACCTTGTTTCTGACCCGATATGATCCATACTTTTTGACTGGGTATTTCCTTTATTCAAGCTAACCCTAACCCTGTTGTATGCGAGAACGGGTACAAAGAGTTATTAATGACGATTAATAAGGAAACACGATTCGTTCAGCAGGCTTTTACTGCTTGCTGTGTGGCTCAAAAATCCCGTGCATGCGGAAAATAGTTTATCAAATCCACAAAAAGATCTGAATTTTAATATTTTATAATACCTCCTCCCAACACAGCTAAATTCTTACTTATTTATACTTACTGTTATGCATTCTTTTTTATATTAGCATTTGAATACAGAAACTTGTTCTATTTTTATAGCAAATATTTTACGACGAAACATTTTAAGCTTCAGAATAAAATAATTGTGTTGACATGTCGATTGTTGTTTGTTTTATGTTCGACAATAACTCTTTTAAGAATTTCAAATAAGTAAGCTGCAGTTACTTCCCTTGTCCCGTTATTTAGGCTTCATATTAAAATTTGTTTACAAACTTTGAAGATTAAAAACGGCGCATTGCTAAATGACCGGGATACGGTTCCCGATACGTTTGACTAGCTTCAGATGAAAGGAGATCTTGTAAGGTCTCCTTTTTACATGACATAAAAGGACACGGGAGCAATGGGGTTACACTGGTAGGTTTTAATCAGGACTCGGGTCTACCCATATTGTAGTATGATGGCTGTAACGAACGATGATACTATGCACGTTCACAAGCCGATCTTCACGTCAGAGTCTTTACTATGCGTATTTGCAGGACGATCCACCTTGACACGATGCGATCATTTGAGGGTTTTTTAATTGTATGTAAGTTATATCACGGCGTTCCCTAGTACTACTGATCCATTTATTTTGCCACCAGCAAGTCAGTCGTAATGCTAACATAGAACATGTGACCTCCAAAGTACTTGCCCTTAAAGCGAGAGGTCCAGAGTTCGAGCCCCGGACTGGCTGCATGTGTTTCTCTCCTTGTGACATTGGCGCCCAATAAGGGGCCGTGACAACACTGCTTGGTCAGTCTAGCAGCGCTTGCAATGCGATTTATGACATTCTTGGCACTGTAATTTCGAAATTCAAGAACGAATTTCCAGACAAGCAGGGGTTTATATGGCGGTCTGAATGTGTACACGGTTGGAGAGATTACATATAAGCGACCCGAATAGCTCAGTTGGTAATTTACCTGCCCTGAAAGCGAGAAGACCCGGGTTCGAGCCCCAGACTGGCTGCATGTTTTTTCTCTCCCTCTGACATATGTGTCGTATAAACTTGTCCATCTATTGAAACACATAGAAGAAGAGATAATGCCACGTTATTCTATAGTTGATTTGTAGTTAGTAAAATCGTCCCGGATTCGATCCCCAGTCGCGGCGCTGTGTTCATGGTGGAGTGCTCTTGGGCAAGGCACATTTCCTAGCCTAGTACTTATTTGTTTACCCTGGATCATGAATAAATTAACTGTCGCCGTGATAAAACGGCGTAAAACCCCAACAAAATAAAAAAGATAGTAAAACCACTACGGTTATTGCCTTGCAAACCATTTCCGACATACAGACGATTTCCGATGCCTCTGCAGCAGACGACTCCTGAAAAAAATGTGACATAAAAAGTTGTTCACGGAGAGCATTTCTCATTCTGACCACAATATCTAATTATCTAACTACATTTGAAAAGGTTTTCCGGAAGTTTTTAATAGATGTTTTGAAAGTCATCTGCGGCAGATTTGTTGTATGTAGGAAAGGGGTTAAATCCGCCCTTTATCGTGTGACGTTTTGGTGATGAACTGATTGAGTTTCCTAAAGAAAACATCGTGTGTCGCGTCATTCATTTTGACGTAATCAAAGTATCAAAATTTAGAATCGCTTTAACTAGACTTCGAACATCATCACATAATTTAAAAATTGAAAGTGGACGACATCACAACATCCCAAGAAATGAACGAATTTGTGAAAATTGTAATTCGGGACTAGTAGAGGACGAATACCATTTTTTTGCTAATTTGTTCGAAATTCTCCGGACTAAGATTGAAATATATCAAAAGATACTACTATACATGGCCAACAAAACAAACATTAATAAATCTTATGTCATCATCTTCAGAAGTCGTTATAAATAATTTAGCTAAATATATTTATTATGCAAATAACATGAGAAGCTAAATATGTCTTGTTTTAGTTTAACTTAAATTTAAGAATAGAACAAATATCGAGGGCTTGGTGTGAAACGGTTGTAACTAAAAACCTATTTTGAAAACCCTTGTTTAGGGGTAATGTTGACTCCTTTGTAAACAATACAAATTTAGGTGCCATTGCTCAGAATGAGCAATGGCACCTAAATTTCCATTGTTTACCAAGAAAAATGATTTAACACTTATAAAGACTTTATGGCGAGGTGATTAACCTTGGTAAAAAAAATACCAATTTTAGTTACAACCGTTTCACGCCAAGCCCTCGATATAGTTTATTCATTGTGAGTAAATATATAAATATGATAATATTTATTTTGGGTTACATATGTACGGTTAATTTTCTACAGTTGTATATGCTCTTCGGAAAACATTGTCTATGTTATGTAAGGAATTTGTTTAAATTGTATAATTTGCTATAAAACTTGTAGTTTTTATGCATTAAAATATATTGTATTGTATTGTATTCGTTCCTTGACTAGACTCTTCTGTTATTGTGGAATAACAATAACGGGGCGATATGTATACCTTCTTTACAAATGAGCGTTAACATCCTGAAGCAAAAAATACAATATCAATGTTATACATGTAACAATTTGTATCCGAATAGTTGTGATATCAAAATATGGGTGCTGGAGTGGTAGAGTAAGAAAAAAAAAACATTTGGAGGTTTCGATAAGAAGGACTTTTTATAGTGTAATAATAGTAATCATTTTCATTTTCCAAAAACCTCCAATAACCGAATTTCAACTATTCAATGTTTCTCTATATTTACGTCATATGTAACGAACTTATTATCATAAAGTAAACTAGAATAAATGAAAAATTTGTAGTTGTTTTGAGGATTTTTTAATTATATATGTAGGCAGAATAAGTGCGAATAAAAAATGGTGCGAAAAAGTATATTAAAAAAAAATGGTCTGGTTCCCCTATTTTGTCTTCTTATTCCAAAGAATCGGAAACCGATTATTTTCATTTCCGCCAAATCAATAGAAAGAGGTCATACACTATTGTTGATAAAAACAACTTATAGGTGCTTCTGGTGGTAAATACATGTTTGTCTTTGTAAAATAATGATTTGTTAGATATTTCGCAAACAAGTGATTGCGTGATCTGAAAGCGAAGGCCTTGTAAGACCTGGTAAAAACGCCAATCTCTTTGGGCGCGGAAGTCGGCGAAACTGATATTTTCATATTGCTAAGTCTTTGAACACAAGCAGTTTTGAAAATGCGGTGTTTCTTTTGTAATTATAGATTAGTGAAAGCAGTATCAAAAGATATGTCAACATAGAAAATGTTTGAAATTGGATTAAATGTTGTTTTTTAACAAAATGAAACGATTCAAGGGATTTTGTCCGTTACCAAATTCAAGGGAGATAAATCATGAATAAGGGCAAGACTAAAATACCAATTTGTGGAAGCTAGGCCTAGATCTTTCTCAGAAATAAGAAAGTGTTGGCAGCGTTCCACAACTACATTTAACCTTTTCCCACATTTGTCAAAATATGCAGCAAATAATTCTGAAAATTTAAAAAAAATAAGATGAAAGAATAAAGATAGAAATTGTTGAATACAATTTACATTCTCCTTTCACCTTAATGTTTTTAAAAACATCTTTCTTCAGATATGTCATTTCTTTTGTTATCATATGAAAATGACAATGATTATTTTAGATTCAAGCCCTTTTCTCGGAAATGTTTCAAGAATGTTCATCATAACGAAATAATTTAACCCCCCTTTCCCACATACAGTACAACAGCAGACGACTGAAAACATCTTTTCAAAAATTTGAAAAAATCTCCGTTAATGACAGTTTATTTACTTAAAAGAGTTGAAAACATTATGGCAAATGGTGAAATTGCTCATCATTTCCCCTTTGCAACAGTGTTTTCAAAAGTCTTCTGCTGCTATTGTGTCAAAATGCGTCTGCAGGTTGAAAAGGGTTAAGAAGTTACTTAAAGAGTTTCTTAGTATTCAATTTAAAAGCTGAACACAAGAATTTGAAGAAATATCATTAAATTCTGTTTAGTGTATCATTTATATTGAATGCTGCAGCGAGTTATTTCTCAATATTTGTGAATGAGATAGGTACAATTAAACTTTAAAGTTAATTTTTATTTAATGAAATTGAAAAAGCGCAAGATGATCTTTTCGGATCCCTCTATCTGTGTTCTGTAGGTAACTTAGTTCTAAACAACATCTCCTCCTTAACGCTCTCCCACATGCGACAATTCTGCAGCAGTTTTTGAAGTTGTCTGTCTGCAGCAGACAACTTCAAAAACATATTGTCAAAAATCTGAAATATAAAAAATCTGAAATATCTCCAAAAACATTAAATGGAGTTGAAAACATTGTGGAAAAAGGAGAAATTGCTCATGATCTCCTTTTGCCACAACATTTTCAAAAGTGGGAATGTGTCTGCATGTGGGAAAGGGTTAACCTCTATCAACTTCAAAGAAACATGAAAGGAATTTTTATTTGGTGCTCCTCAAAGTTTAAAATTCGGTGCGGAACTGTGTTCTTACGGCATAAAAAAGGGTAAGAATTAACTAAACTTTAAAAAGAATTCTCCTCTGAATCTGCATGTCTGATTTCAAGATAATTTGGTAGAAATGTTCCTCGAGTGAACAATAGGAAATGTATGCATTATAAAATAAATTTATAGTTAAGTTAGTTAACAATGTCATGGGCTAACTTTAGGTCATGGAGATTGCAGGGATATACCATCACAGATGATAAGCTGATGTCAGGATAAATGTAATGTTCAGCATTGGTAATTTACCCAGGAGATTTAGTGATAATAACTGAAATATTGCTAAAAGTGTGGTTAAACACCATTTAAACAAACAAATCTCCTAAATCACAGGTCCAGTTTCAAGAGAAAGTTCCATAGAACATTTTTCATTTATAACTTAAATACTAAAATTGTTCAAATGTTTCTACTCCCCTCTTCAAGATGGCCACTGGAGCTAAAAATAGAAAAATTCAGCATCTCGTAAGTCGTAAAACACTTCCCTGATTTTAAAAAAATGCACACAAAAGTTTCCCATTGTATATCCCAAAGAATTGAGAAATACATCAAAGCACTTGATTTGTCTGTACAACTTTGTCACATCAATGGGACACTTGATTTGTCTGTATAATTTTGTCACATTAATAGAAGGGACACTTGATTCCAGAGGCTTTTGGCCAGGCCCCTTAACCCTTTCCCTCATGTAAACGCTTTCTGACGCCTCTGCAGCAGACGACTTTTGAAAACTTTGTGACAAATTTCTCCTTTTGACAAAATGTTTTCAACTATATTCAATAAGTATGTCTTCATTTAGGGAGATTTTTCATTTTTTTGAAAATATATTATTTTCATTGTTTAATTGTGACAAACAGAGAAATTGCTCAAAACAAAAGATTTCAATTTATTTCATTTGTTTGAGATATTCTATCTTTCTAACTAGTTGCTAACAAAGTCATCTACTGCAGATTTGTTGTATGTTGGAAAGAATTAACCCATTACTTCACATGATATTTCAAATGTTGTCTAATTTCACCTTTTATTGCAATGTTTTCAAAAGTTGTCTGCAACAGGAGGTGTCAAATGTCGTCAGTGTGAATTAATAGGATAATTAATCAACAAATTCACATTATTATTTACAGAAGTGGGATTTGTTACGTGAAATATGGAGGAGGACACGATGGGGATAGAAGAGAACATGACCTTCATGACAGGGAGAGAGGTTTGTTTTATAGCAGAGGAGGTCATGAAAATATTAAAAACAGTCAAAGATGATCAGTGTATAAACAGAATGCCATCAAATGTGAAAGGTAAAATACACTATTCATAGCAGATGTCCAGATAAGGGGCAGTGAACAGCTCATTTCCCCACAATATCTTTCTTATTATCCAACCGTTACCAAACCCTATGATGAGGGTACTCAAAGCTGATGAGACGATTCTTTTGAACATAGGATTAGAGGGTAAAATAAGGATTTTAGAACTTACAAAACGCCCCTTTAACCCTTTCTCTTATACAACAATTCTGCAGCAGACGACTTTGAACATATTTTGTCAAAACATAGAAAATCTCTGTACTTGAATGGATAACCTATGACTAAAAGTGGAAAACATGGTGACAAAAGAAGAAATTGCTCGTTTTGAGCAATTTCTTCTTTTGTCACCATGTTTTCAAAAAAGCTGTCTGCTGCTGAGGCGTCAGAAAGCGTCTATATGAGGGAAAGGGTTAATATCTAGAGCTCTGTCATGGCTAGCTTTATATAGAGTTTATTCACCAATGAATTTCCTTTCTGACTGCAATAATTATTGATAGTGTACAATGAAGTGAATAATGACAACGTTGTTAGTACACTCACTATTGTACATCACAATTTGTACTAGTGTGTTGTTGGAGGTTAAGTTTAAGCCTTCCACAATACAACATATTTACAGCAGTGGACTTTGAAATTATCAAGAACAAAATATAGAAAATCAGTATAAATATTAGTATGATTATTAACCCTTTCCCTCATACGACAATTCTGCAGCAGACGACTTTGAACGTATTTTGTCAAAACATAGAAAATCTCTATAATTAAAAGTGGAAAAACATTGTGGCAAAAGGAGAAATTGCACGTTTTGTGCAATTTCTTCTTTTGTCACTATGTTTTCAAAAACCCGTCTGCTGCAGAGGCGTCAGAAAGCGTCTATATGAGGGAAAGGGTTAAAAATAATTGAAATGTTTGTGGTAAATGGAGAAATTGCTCACCCTGAGCAATTACTCCTTTTGCCACAATGATTTCAAAAGTCCTCATGCTACCGAGGCATCAAAAAGCTTCTATATGTGGGTAAGTTTAAGCCTTTCACACATACCACATATTTACAGCAGTTGTAAAAAATATGGAAACTGTTAATGATAGAACAATTATTTAACCCTTTCCCTCATGAATACGACTATTCTGCAGCAGACGACTTTGAACATATTTTGTTAAAAAAATAGAAAATTTCAATAATTGAATTGATAACCTATGACTGAAATTGGAAAACATTGTGGCAAAAGGAGAAATTGCTCGTTTTGGGCAATTTCTTCTTTTGACACTATGTTTTTAAAAAGCTGTCGGCTGCAGAGGCGTCAGAAAGGGTCTGTATGAGGGAAAGCTTTAAGGGTTTAAAACTGGTATATTTCAGGTGGAGATGTGTATATTTTCAAGCCACAGTCTGTGGATGGCCTATATGGGTGGAAAATGGACGGTCTGCGATGGAGAACCATATCCTGTGCTCACATCCCCAAAGGGAAGCCCGATACTTTGACTAAAAGGACGTTTGTAATAGTCAATGAGAAAGACTGTCAAAGCACTTTTACAAAAAAAGATGTATTTAGCCCGGACTATGGAGGAAGCTCCGATATGAAATTTCTCATCCATTATATTGGATCCAGTGAAAAAGCAACTGAAAACAAGAACAGTATAGAAGAGGAGTCGTCTAATATTTGTCAGTCCACATTTGATCCTGAAAACCATTCTGTTATGTCTGAAGAAGAGGTAAATACCATAGGTGGAATCTTACCACTTGTATGTATAAGATGACTATTTCCCACATAATTATAACAAATCTGCAGTGAAAATATAAAGTCATAAAGTTCTACAAAATCTCTATAAATAAAATTTCAATTATTGAAAAGAAAACATTGTGACAATGTCTTCAAAAGTCATCTGCTGCTCATAAGTGCAAATGCATCTGCAAGTGTTAATGCTTTTCCTCATACAGATGCTTTCTGCAGCAGACAAACAATTTCGCCATTTGCCTAAAGTAAATGTTTTAATTTTTTTCAGTCATTACACTTGCATTTATAGAGATTTTTCATGTGTTTGCATAGATGTCAACTGCTGCAGATTTGTTATACCCCCAAAAAACAAAGTTTTGGGGGGGTATATAGGAGTCACTGTGTCGGTCGGTCGGTCGGAAGCCATATTTTGTCCGGACCATATCTTAACAATGCAACATAGGATTTGAACGAAACTTCATAGGATGATACAACACATTGAGAGGAAGTGCAGTGTATAGGAACCATAACTCTATTTAATCTAAATAAAGAGTCATTGCCCTTTGTTACTTTTTCTTGTCCGGAGAATTTCTTAATAACTAACAGATGGAATTTAATAAAACTGCATACAATGGTAGAGCATAATCCAGTGTCCGACAAATTTCAGAATTGTTTGGTAGCCCACTGGGCTACCAGATTTGGAAGCTGGTAGCCCGAAATATCGCGGATGCCAATGAGTGTTTTATGATTATTTTTGTTTTCTACTTCTGTACAAACATAATATTAAGAGCACACCATTTACATGATTTAAGGGTAATGACCATTTCAAATAACATGACTGTGTTGCAAAAGACCTGAATTGCAGCATTCAGTTAAAAAAAAATGAAATTTGGAAAAAAGACTTTTTGGTAGAGCTTAACAGATAGGAGAAAATTGGTACTAAAGATTTTCAAGATTACTTTTCACTAGGTTATTTGAAATATTCTGCATAAAATGTATGTATTTTATCCATATTTACAAAAGATTTAAAAGCTAGTGACAGAAATGTTTAAACTTGAGACCAAAAAATCAAATGATGTAGTATAAACTCTTTAAATTGGAGGTCACCGATTTAGGTCCCTCACCGAAACAGGGCATACGATACGAGTGTCAGTTTTACAAAGAACGCCATATTAAATAAGATTCAATTTTATTAACCAAAAGTCAAATTTATCAGGTTCAATGAAGTTATTAACCCTTTCCCTCATATAGACGCTCTCTGACGTCTCTGCAGCAGACAGCTTTTTGAAAACATAGTGACAACAGAAGAAATTTATCAAAACAAGCAATATCTCCTTTTACCACAATGTTTTCCACTTAGTCATAGGTTATCCATTATATTTTTTATTTTTTGACAAAATATGTTCAAAGTCGTCTGCTGCAGAATTGTTGTATGAGGGAAAGGGTTAAATCATAAAATATTGTCAAAAACAATGACGCGAATAATACCGTAACACATGTAACACGTTAAATTTGTTTCATGTGTTACGGTATTATTCACAACATAGCCGCCATTTTGATAATTGCGCAATGTTAATCATGGTTCCCTACTGAGAATTTGAAATCGGTAAACAGCGTTGAAACATCGGGGTCTACTCTTGATCGGGGTCGTCGGGTCGTTAACGTCATTGACCCAATTTCTCATTTCTTCCAATGAAATCGCAATTATTAAGTCATATGATTTTTTTCCCGCCGGTTATGCTAATTAATTTTGGTAAACAAAGCCGTGATTGGGCATTTATTATTCATTATAGATTTCATCCCAAACATTTTCTTTGACATATCGCATACTATGTCGATTATGAAGGTGTTTCATATTTGATTAACGACAAGATAAGATCTAGAAGTGATCGTATTGTATTGTCTTTAATATTTGGATCGAATTTATTTTATTAACTTCTGCATGGTGACAATTTTCTTCTCCGTCTTTCTGAACCGGTCTGCACCAGTTTGCAAACATCGCATACCGAAAGTAGAAATATGGATCAAAATACGTTAACGGGAATATTTGAATTTCATTGGTTATTCGCAATCATTCATGGATTAACACCAGGGAACAATGGTCACTAATGATTGGACCGCCGTAATGGGTATATATATCACGTTAATTGACTATTACTGAACCTTGCTCGCCAAATAGTTAATTCTGCATGGCGAGGGTAAATAAAACCAAATAGTTAGTTATTACTGAAGCGATTCGGTTGGCTGAAACCACTCGATCTGACAGGTTGGTAACTCCGCCTACTGATATTGATTTTTTTATGGTCACAGCGAGTGGTTTTCGCATGTAACATACAGTCACTGTTTATACACGACATGTGTGTAAGTAATTAAGCCGGGCTACCAGACACCGGAATAAACAGTAGCCCGCCGGGCTTTCATTTGAAAATGACAGTAGCCCGGGCAATTATTGTGGTAGCCCGCGGGCTCCGGGCAATGGATTTGTCGGACACCGGCATAATCAGAGGAAGTGCAGTGTACATGAACCATAACTCTAATTTACATAATTACAGAGTTATTGCCCTTTGTTACTTTTTCTTATTCGTAGAGTCTTGTCCAGAGCATAACTTTAAAACTGATTCTTGGAATTTATTTAAACTTCATAGGATGATACAACACATTGAGAGGAAGTGCAGTGTACAGGAACCATAACTCTATTTAATCTAAATACCGAGTTATTGCCCTTTGTTACTTTTTCTTGTCCGGAGAGTTACTTGATAACTAACAGATGGAATCTAATAAAACTGTATACAATGGTAGAGCATAATCAGAGGAAGTGCAGTGTACAAGAACCATAACTCTAATTTACATAATTACAGAGTTATTGCCCTTTGTTACTTTTTCTTATTCGTAGAGTCTTGTCCAGAGCATAACTTTAAAACAAATTGTTGGAATTTAATTAAACTTCATAGGATGATACAACACATTGAGAGGAAGTGTGGTGTACAGGAACCATAACTCTATTTTATCTAAATACAGAGTTATTGCCCTTTGTTACTTTTTCTTGTCCGTAGAATAACTTAATAACTAATAGATGGAATCTAATAAAACTACATATAATGGTAGAGCATAATCAGAGGAAGTGCAGTGTACAAGAAACATAACTCTACTTTACATAATGACAGAGTTATTGCCCTTTGTTACTTTTTCATATTCGTAGAGTCTTGTCCGGAGCATAACTTTAAAACTAATTGTTGGAATTTAATAAAACTTCATAGGATGATACAACACATTGAGAGGAAGTGCAGTGTACAGAAACCATAACTCTATTTAATCTAAATACAGAGTTATTGCCCTTTGTTACTTTTTCTTGTTTACAGAGTTATGGCCCTTTTGTTGGTCGGTTGTAAGCCATTTTTGAGTGCTGTTTTGGGGGTATTTATCATCTTCAGTGATATTTCTAGTTGTATTTGGAAAAGGGTTAACCAGGTTTTCGTTTAAGTGGCAGGGGTTGTGAGTTTGAACCCCCATCTCAGCCAACATTCTTTCCGATGTTTAACAGAGGTCACTGTGACAAGCGTCTTTCTTCTTCCACAAATGGGCTAACAGTCTTTGTTGAAAAGCAACCAGTTGCTTGGAGAGAATGTTCTGTGGAATACTGGTGTGAGAAAGCCAGGAAACACCTGAGTAGGTGAACTGGCTGACGAGATATGACTGAAAAATTTGTTGAATATGGCACTACACCCACAATGATCCCTGCGACTAAACCCCAATCAATCCATTAAACCTTTTCTTCATACGACAAGTCTGCAGCAGACGTCTTTGGACATATTTTGTCCAAAAATAAAAACTAAACTAATTAATTGGATGACTAAAAGTGAAACAATGTGGAAAAAAGCAGAAATTGGTCGTTTTGAGCAATTTCTTCTTTTGTCACTATGTTTTCAAAAAGCTGTCAGCTGCAGAGGCGTCGGAAAGCGTCTATATGAGGGAAAGGGTTAGTGGTCAAGGTGGCCATTACTAAAAATAGATCACATGTCTTATGATCACCATCATTGATTTATTTATATATGTGGTTTTTTAGCTCTACTGGCCAAAGGCCAGAAGGGCTTATGTCGTAGCGATTCGTCCTCCGTCCGTCCGTAAACAATTTCTTGTTAACACGATACAGTCTTTTGATTGTATCTCAACCAAACTTATACAGTAGTTAGATATCCTCATGCATGGGCGGATCTGGCTGGTTTTCGAAAGGAACCAAGCTCTCATGGATATCTAACTACTGTATAAGTTTGGTTGAGATACAATCAAAAGACTGTATCGTGTTAACAAGAAATTGTTTACGGACGCACGCACGGACGACGGACAAATCGCCACGACATAAGCCCTTCTGGCCTTTGGCCAGTAGAGCTAAAAACAATCAACAATGTTACATAAATTAAATGGTAAATGGCTACACAAATTTCAGAAATTTTAAGAAAAAGTAATGTGTAAGCATGTTAGTGATAAATTATTTGAAAATAAGGTGTGCTTTTGCAATTGCAAGAATCATTACTACTTGTTCTGAATTCAATAATTTGAATTGAGTTGAAAATGGGGTTGTAACAGGAGACATCATGATAAGGAGCAGTTTCTATTTATGTTGCAATGTTTTTGGGAATCGGTTAAGATTTCTTTTTTTTTTTTTTTTTTTTCTCCAGAACAAGAACGTGGAACAATATGACAAAGACACTACTATTGATACAAATCTTTCCGAACCTGATGATACGGTTACTGAATCAAGTCAAATGTCCAGTAAAGAAAGGGATCGTAAAGCAACCGATTTAGAGGTGGCGATGAAGAGCGTAAAAGAGGCCCTAAGATCCAGTGCTAACGGGAAACCCGTCATTGATGTTTTTAACAAGTTAATGGAAACAATGGTAGGTAACCAATGGAAACAATGGTAGGTAACCAATGGAAACAATGGTTGGTAACTAATGGAAACAATGGTAGGTAACCAATAGAAACAATGTTTGGTAACCAATGGAAACAATGGTAGGTAACCAATGGAAACAATAGTAGGTAACCAATGGAAACAATGGTAGGTAACCAATAGAAACAATGTTTGGTAACCAATGGAAACAATGGTAGGTAACCAATGGAAACTGGAAACAATAGTAGGTAACCAATGGAAACAATGGTAGGTAACCAATAGAAACAATGTTTGGTAACCAATGGAAACAATAGTAGGTAACCAATGGAAACAATGATAGGTAACCAATAGAAACAATGTTTAGTAACCAATGGAAACAATGGTAGGTAAGCGATATAAACAATGTTTGGTAACCAATGGAAACAATGGTAGGTAACCAGCGATAGAACTTAGAGTCTCCTGCTCCAATAGTTTTGAATCCTTTCTCACATATAACAAATCTTTAGCAGACGACTTTAAAAATATCTAGATAAAACTATATTATATCTCTAAATGAAAGTTTAATCATTGAATAGAGCTGAAAACATTGTAGCAAAAGGAGAAATTGCTCGTCTTGAGCAATTTCTTCTTTTGTCACAATGTTTTCAAAAGCTGTCTGCTGTAGTTGCATCAGAAAGCGTCTGTATGTGGTAAAGGGTTAAACAATTCTCTTTGACAGCAGACTTTTACCGCCTTTGATATTTCTGCCAGATGTTTTCAAGTACGATCATTCTGAAATGAAAATTACTCGGGCAATTCTTCTATCTATAGGGAAAGATTACTCCTCAGATGTTTAGGGGTGAAGTATATGTGCATCACTACCGCATTTTACTCACTGTAATTCACACACAAATAAATAGTTCAATTGAACCTTTCTGCTGTAATAATGACCTAAGATTGGACAATTAACTTATTAAGGCATTCAGTGATATTTTTCAATCGTACACTTCTCTGTTGACTGTCTTGCTTTCACTTACTGACATATTTGCAGGCAACACATCAGTGTCGAATCAAAAAATCGAAAAAGAAAATGGATATTATTTACAAATTGAGGCATTTACACTTCTTTGTCTTTGTAAAAAAATCCCATCTTCCATACAAATTTAGGGTGGAATATTAAAAACAGTTTGAGAATAAGCATGATTCCCCCCTCCTAGATTGGAAACTGACACATATATTTATTCAAACACTGTTTATTAATTTTATGCATTATAATATTTCTGATATATTTCATTTCAGGTTTCTGGTGAGGAAAATCCAGACTTGGAATTATGCTTGGTAGTTTCCAATAAAAAGAGTGGCGAGAGTTCAGTCACTGGATCAGACGAGGCGAAAAAGCTAGCCAGTCAGTCCCCTGCTGTAAACAGAGGTTAGTATCTTATAGCCCTTTCCCACATATAGACGCTTTTTGACGTCTCTGCAGCAGATGATTTTTTAAACCATTGTGACAAAGAAGAAATTTATCCTTTGGCCACAATGTTTTCATATTTATTCAATAATTGTTCTTTCAATTATAGAGAGTTTCCATATTATATACTAAATGTCTTTAAAGTCGTCTGCTGAAGATTTGCTCTATGTGGGAAAGGGAAGAATGACATCAATCAAAGTGATAGGAATACCAATCAGCTAATACAAAAAAATGTTTAAATCTTTTGAAAGAACATCTCCAAAAGAATGATCAGGTCCAAGTTTAGACATTTCAGAAAGATCTGTGCTCTTTAATAGTTGATCAGGAAGATAAAATTGGAATTTTTGAATAAAATGTTTCCTCCACCAAAGTGTAATGAAGTTAACATCAAGTAAAGGGTCAATTTTATTAACCTATTGTAGACATCTAGAACATGTTACATGATAAAACTTTAAAATGTTAAATTTAAAATATCTTTGGTATATCTAATGATTAATCTGAACAAAGGAAATTATGATTATAAGATCTAAGGAAAAGTATGGTAAATCTCTATATATATGGAAGTCTTGTAGATTGGTTATTGAGTAGAAATGGAGAAATTGTACACCAATTATTGATGAGAAATTTCTCTTTTTTCTACAATGTTTTCAAAAGACGTCTGTTGCAGATGGCTCAAAATGCTTCCTGATGCAGGAAAAAGTTACTTCTTGTGAAGCATGCTGGCATTGAGCAAGACATAGCCACCACATAAAATGGCTGTTACAGTTTGGGGCTACAGCTGTCTGTCTGAACTTTTCCTGGCATTACATTTAATAGGTATCAAACAAACTTTAATTTAAAAAAAAACGCAGGAATTGCTTGAGTTTAACCCTCCTTTCCCCCCATACAACAAATCTGCAGCAGACGACTTTGAAAACATCTAGGCAAGAATGTGGAAAACCTCTACAAACAAAAGTATAATAATTGAAAAGAGGTGAAAACATTGTGGCAAAAAGGAGAAATTATGATGAGAGGCCTCAAAAAAGGGTATATATGTGGGGAAGGGTTAATGAGATGGTGTGCCTAGTGCAAAAATATAATTGAAAAGTTAACCCTTTCCCTCATATATACGCTTTCTGACGCCTCTGTAGCAGATCCATGGCTTTTTGAAAACATAGTGACAAAAGAAGAAATTGCTCAAAACGAGCAATTTCTCCTTTTGCCACAATGTTTTCCACTATTGTGCCATAGGTTATCCATTCAATTATAGAGATTTTCTATTTTTTGACAAAATATTTTCAAAGTCATCTGCTGCAGATTTGTTGTATGAGGGAAAGGGTTAAAGGGAAAAATAGTATAAATAAGATTTACCCTGATTATTACATCTGTCATCTTTGCGAGTCAAGGGTGATTTGTCCATTATATTCCTATGATTTCACTTGGCTCACAATTTCTTTAACCCTTTCCCAATTGTAGACACTGTCTGAAAGCTTTACAGCAGACGACTTTTGAAAACATTGTGGCAAAAGGGGAAATTGCAATTTCTCCTTTTGCCACAATATTTTCAACTCTATTCCATGATTAAGACTTTGATTTATAGAGGTTTATCAACATGATGTTCCGGCACTTAAAAAAGAAAACGAATATTACAGAGAATCAGATAAGGAGGAGTGAACTGGTTCTTTTCCCAACCAAATCCTATGTTGCGGGTACTCAAAAGAATCGTCTCACTGAAACAAAAACGGATGTCATAACATGAAAAATGCCCCTTATCTGGAACTCTGGCATAATATATATTATCTTACAGGACACCTAAGAAGAGGGTTAACTAAGAGGAAGCGTTCAAATTCCTCTGAAGATGATGAAGAGAATGATAAGGTTAAAATCCCCAAAAAGAATGAATTAGGTACTAGTCACTCAATATTATAAATGTATTGCTTCATTAGCTCAACTATTCGAAGAATATGAGAGCTTTACTACTCCGTCGGCGTCCGGTTAAAGTTTTAGGGCCAGTTGGCATTTTCATTCATAAGTATTTGTGCTAGGACTTTCATATTTGGAATATAGTCACATCTTATACCTTTTTTCACATTGAATGCTGAAGGTGCTGCTTGTGACTTTCTTTTTGGGGTAAAAACATGGTTTTCGGTGGTTAAAGTTTTAGGGCAAGTTGGAATTATTTTTTATTGTTTATTTTTTCTCAATAAGTACTTGTGTGAGGGCTTTCATATTTGGAATATAATTACATGTAATACCTTTCTTCATATTGTATGCTGAAGATTCTGAGTGTGACCTTCATTTTGGGGTAAAAGACATGATTTTGGCCGGTTAAAGTTTTAGGGCAGGTTGACATTTTCATTTGATTTTTAGCTCTACTGGCCGAGGGCCAGAAGGGCTTATGTCGTGGCGATTTGTCCGTCCGTCCGTCCGTCCGTCCGTCCGTAAACAATTTCTTGTTAACACGATACAGTCTTCACTTTTGATTGTATCTCAATCAAACTTATACAGTAGTTAGATATCCATGAGAGTTTGGTTCATTTCTAAAAAACGGCCAGATCTACCCATGCATGACTGAATTATGGCCCTTGAAATTGTCAAAATTGCTATAATAGGGCTTGTTAACATGATACAGTCCTTATTTTTTATTGTATCTCAATCAAACTTATACAGTAGTTAGATATCCATGAGAGTTTGGTTCATTTCTCAAAAACGGCCAGATCTACCCATGCATGGCTGGATTATGGCCCTTGAAATTGTCAAAATTGCTATAATACAGCTTGTGAACACAATAGAGCTTCCATTTACTATCTGATCTTCACCAAACTTAGATGGTATTTGAATATTGATGACATATTGGTTCCTTTTGAAACAAGCCAGATCAATGCCAGTAGAGCATAGGCCCTCATGGGCCTCTTGTTAATTTTTCTCAATAAGTATTTGAGCTACGGCTTTCATATTGGGAATATAATTACATCTAATACATTTCTTCATATTGTATGCTCAAGATGCTGAATGTGACCTTCTTTTTGCGGTAAAAGACACGATTTTAGCATTTTCATTTAATTTATTAATTTTTCTCAATAAGTACTTGTGTTAGGGCTTTCATATTTAGAATATAATTACATAAAATACCTTTATTCTCATTGTATGTTGAAGATGCTGAGTGTGACTTTTTAGGGGTAAAAAACATGATTTTTGTTTGATTTTGAGAATTTGAGATAAATTCATAATTTTTGGTTACGTTCCTTTCTAATTGTGATCATTCAAAATATAATTCTTCAACATATCAAACGGGTTTTGTTGTCAAACATTTGGAAAACCTTTTTTCTTGTCAGTTTTAACATTTGTGTTAAGCTCAACGTTAAAGTTTCATCATTCAAATCACTTCACACATTTGTTACAGTTAAGAATATCATGAAATTGACAATCTGAGCGGAACGTGATTGGATCGTGAGCGTGATTGGAACGAAGTTGGAACGCTTTATGAGCGGAACGGAATTTTTCGCTCTGAACGAAACAATCATAATGATTGCAAAAATCCAATCATTCGTTCATTGAACGGTTGCAACAACTATCCGATAATTATTTTCCGAAACTATTTTATTAAAAGTCATATTTGTATATTAAACTTTTGTTTTATAAGACACTCAAGTATCCGATTGAATTAGAATGTAACAAATATTATTAATATGATCATTTTCGTAATACGATTTGCTACTAACGATTGTGCTGAAAAAACTCTAGATCGTTTGATATTTAGGGTTAAGTAAAAAAAAATATATACGAAACGAAATTAATTTAAGCCAATCAAATTGCTCACTCTGAACGGAACGGAAAAAAGCAATCACAATGTTATGAATGAGTGAACGCTTTGAGAGTGGATTGGAACGTGAGCGGAGCGGAAAGGAACGGAACAGAGCGGAGCGTGAACGGTAAATTTGTCAATTTCAAGATGTTCTTAACTGTAAGGACCATCATACAATTAGGTTAAATAACTCCATTGTATCCTAAATATGGAGTTATTGCCCTTGATTGACTTAGGAAATTTGATTTTTAAATTATATATATTTGAATGTATGTATCTATTCAGTTGCTTTTACATATAGAGTATATACTATGATTTAATAGTACTTTTAAAAGTGCAATATAATGAAATAGTGCTTTATGTGAATAAGCGTCATATAGTCGAGGGTGCTGTTCTCTGACAGCTCTTGTTTTCATCTCTAGACACTTTCCCAGCAGTAGACAACTTTTGTAAGCTTTTGACGTGAAAGTTAATATTCATAATGAGCATTTTCCACTTTTGCCACAATGTTTTGAACTTTTATCAATAATTGTACTTTCAATTGTGTAGATTCTACATATTTTTTTCCTCAATCATTTTAAAAGTCATCTGCTGCAGATTTGATGTTATATGGGAAAGCCTTAAAGAAGCCTTTTACTCCTTGTATGCTGCTTTTTACTTGATGCAGCTTGCATTGTATGTAGCTCAACTTTCCATGTTAATACCAAGACATTCTTAAAAGTTGTCTGCTGCAGATTTATTGTAATGTAATTATAGAGACCAATTGCTCTGATTGAGCATAATAAGCTTAGTTTCTCTAGACCCATTCAATAGTGTATGTGCACTAAATCATGTACAAGCATCTGATGCAGGCAAATTCAAGACACAGAGGGAGTCAGGGTGCGCCACCCTAGCTCTTTCCTAAAAAAAACCTTGATTCTTAAAAATGCTGAAGTGTATAGCAACAATACAAGCGAGGCACTTTTTCCTAAAAAGGACCAGTACTTGACCTCTAGTTGAATGGGATTCTTAAAAGCATTACAGAAAACTCAAGAACCGGACCAGGTTTGAACCCCAGACCTCTTGATGGACATTCAAGCTTGTTAACAACTGAGCCACTCTATGTAAAGTGTATGTGGAAAAAGGTTAACACTTTCCTACATACAACAAAACGGCAGCAGCCAACTGAAAAAGTCATAGATATGACGATGCTTTCACAAGTTTTCTGCTACAGATGCCTCAAAATGTAACTGCATGTATCTTATTTCAAAAACATACTTAAAATTATCAGTTGAAATTGTTAGTTTATTGTAGTGAACATTCTACCTTAATTCAGTTCTTAAAAAACACAGGTTAATCTCGATTATGGATGGTCGCCACATCTGGAAGGTTGATTTGTGTGTGAAATTAACCAAATAGCTAAGCATAGTACCAACATCATTTACAAGATGTACGAAAGGCTATTTGCAAATAATCAATGGAAATGTCAGTATGTCTAGCTATCTTAACTTGAGCAATCTTCATTCAATCTTCACCAACCTTAGTCAGAGTCTTCATGGGAACATTATTGTTTTTTTACGCCATTTTCAACATTATTTCATTTATATCACAGCGACATTTCACTTGGTCATGATCCCTGGATAAACAAACCAGTTCTAGGCTAGGAAATGTCTTGCCAAAGGGCACTTCACCATGACCATCATGCCGTGACTGGGGATCGAACCTTGGATGCCCTGTTTCAAATCCCAGACGCTAACCACTCGACCACAGCGGATTCCTAGGGAACATGATTGTGTTCAGTTGCAGTGAGATCCCCCTAAATTTATGGCCCCGTTATCAGTAAAATGTTACTAAATTAGTGCACCATTCAACTTAAGCAATCCTTCTACACCATCATCAGGGTCTAGTCTTGAATGCTGTAGTTATCCCTTTTCCACCTATAGACGCATCTGCAGCAGACAACTTTTGAAAACCTTGTGACAATAGAAGCAGTTTCTCTTTTTGCCACAATGTTTTCATCTCTATTAATCAATCAGAGATTTTCCATATATATTTTACTAAATGTTCTCCAAGTCGTCAGCTGCAGATTGGTTGCATCTGGGAAAGGGTTTACCCTTTCCCTCATATTGACACTTTCTGACGCCTCTGCAGCAGACAGCTTTCTATAAACATAGTTACAAAAGAAGAAATTGCTCAAAACGAGCAATTTCTCCTTTTGCAACAATGTTTTCCACTTTTCGTCATAGGTTATCCATTCAATTAAACAGATTTTCTATTTTTTGTCTGCTGCAGAATTGTTGTATGAGGGAAAGGGTTAAGATCCCTTGATTAGTGAAGTTTTTTGCTCACTTATAGTAAACTTCATATTTATTGTTTCTTTCCAGAGACTGAGATGGTGATGTACAATGGTAAAACAAAAACCTTTCCTAAATCCAAGAAAGAATCCATCTTTAGTCTGGCCATTATATCTGATGAAGAAAAACGAATCCATGAGGACTTCTTTACTAGCACCAAGAAAGGCAAAAATGCAGACAGATATCTGAAGATAAGGAATCATATAATAACGCTATGGTATGTTCATGTAGTATTAGAGACCAACTGCCCTCATTGAGCATATAGTCCATGGGCCCAGGCCAGCATTTTGGCTTATTGGTACCACTCAAGGTGGCAAATTCTAGTTTCTTTTTTTGAAAAGGACTATATCTCTGGGTAATATTTCAACATGATAGCCGTTCCCAAGTGGTAGCTTAGTCACAGTTATCATCCTTCAAAGACTACAACCCTTTATCCAGGAAATAAAAAAAATTGTTTTTTGTCACATGTCCCTATGCACCAAACACTCTCAAGGGATACTTTTTATTATGCCCAAGCAATAGCAAGCATGCATAGCAATGTACTACATCATTCTGGAGATGTAAAAGTTTAAACATTTGGAAAAGTTCCTTCGAAATGGCATTTTAGGGTGGAAAATTGTCAAAAAACAGGTTCGTTTTGAAATTCTGAACATGCATTTTATCTTGTCACTTCACTATACCTTTGTTTATTTGGACAAATGATACACCATTTTAATCATGAATTACCATGCTATGTTATGAAATAAGCAATAAGTATGTTTTGTTATCCATATTCAACTCAATAACACTTTACTGACCCCTACCCCCTAATTTAAAATTTTAAGGAAAAAACATATACGCCATTTATCTCTATAAACTTGGACGTTTAAAGTATTTGTTTACTTCCTTGGAGGCAGATATCACCCCTCTTATGCATTGAACTTCAAAGTGGCTACATCTATAATGACACAGTGGCAGATATATTACACACAGATGACCAACATTTACACTGAATAATTTGGACAAGTTCATGAAGAAATTACAATTTATTATGAACCATAATATTTATTTCAATGCAATTGGGAAAATAATTGATGCAACACAGAAGAGACTTAACAGGTCCGAGATCGACGAAGAGAACAAAGGACGTGCGTTTGCACTCTAAATTAGGGCTCGTGATTTGGAAATATTGATCAGAGATGGGGCCATCCGAAGGCTCAAAATCAATGTTGGAGCATATAAGTACATCGTGTCCCAGGCCAAAGCTACCGAAGTTTGAGGAAGGAAAAGACAACATGGATAGTTATATAGAGCGGTTTGAGCATTTCGCACCTACAATGTAGTCAAGGATGGGACCAAGCGACAAGAGCTATAAGTTGTTTGAGCTAACTTTAAACAAGCAAGGGGCTGCAATTATACACCAGCATGTCGCTAGATGTAGCTTATGACTATTAGGCTTTAAAGATAGCTGTGCTGAAACAATCAGTTTATCGAACAAGGGTTTAGGCACAAATTCCAAACTAGCAAGCCGGACAAAGGCAAAACTGTTTTTCAGTTTATTGCAAGAATGACAAGATACTTTCAGAGCTGAAGCTGAGCAGTCTTATGATTGTTGGAAAGATTTATTTTTGCGAGAACAGTTCATAAACACATGTTTGTCGGAACTTGCCTTGTTTTTGATTGATTGATTGGGGTTTAACGCCGATTTTAACAATTTCTCAGTCATATCACGGCGGCCTGTTCACCTACATACGTATTTCCTGACTTTCTCACACCAGTATTCCTCACAACAATCTTCCCAAGCAACTGGCTGCTTTTTCCACATAGACTAAGCCCATTGGTGGAAGACGAATGACGCATGTCGCATTGACTATTGTCAAACGTCGGACAGAAAGTTGGCCTAGCCGGGATTCGAACTCACAACCCCACAATTGACAGCCCGCGTCGCTACCGACTGAGCTACCGGGGCTCGGCCCCTGTTTTTGAGAGAGAGGGTGCTAAAATCAATGGAAGAGGTTACGACACTAGCTGAGCAGTTTGTAGAGGCCCGTGGAAGCAGCATGCCGGCATCTAGGACATACAAGGTTAAGACCGACTCAAACCCTTACAAACAGACAAGATATTGTTTCGTTTGTAATAGAGAAAGTCACTTAGAAAGGAATGTCTGCCTGGAAAAGAACTCAATCAACGCTTCAAGCCGAAAGCCAAAAGAGGTGGTAAGAAGTTTTCAACTACACGTGTGACCATGCCCTATGAAAGACCGTCATTCAAACAGAACAACGGAAAGTTGAAGCTTGCCAATGGTGATTCGATCCCCATTGTGTCAGGCTTGTGCAAAATATAAAATATGGAAGGTGCACGGAACATTAGGATAGAACATGGATTTTTCGTTGATAAACAGGTGAAGGTTTTGAGAGATTCTGGCTGCGAACTAGCCGCAGTTAGACGAAATCTTGTTTGAGATGATCAGCTGTTAGATAAGTATTTGGTGATCGCTATATAGATGGCGAGGCAAAGGTCGCCTAAGCTGCAGGAGTATTCATTGATACACCATACAATAGGGGCGACATAGAAGTTATGGCTCCAAAGGCATCTGGTGATTGGAAATATCCCCGGTGTTGTAGATAGCCAGGATAAGTCATGGAAGCGACTTAAGACGAAGTCCAGTATGGTACAAGACTGTTTGGCTGGAGCCGTTTTATCTAGGTCCCACACTAAAGAGCAAGAGAAGCCTCTTCTGGCATTTGAACGTTTCAAAACTGCGAGATAGTCAAGAAATCAAGGTTGATAAGCTCAAGCTGGCCCAGAAGGAAGATGATATGTTATCGAAACTCTGGAACAACAAAGATTCTGCGACCACGGGTGGAAATAAATACACCTACATGTATATAGTTAGAAGAGATGTTCTGTATAGAGTGTTTGAGCAAAAACGGGGTTAATCACTACAACGATGAAACATATTGTTGTTCCAAAACAACATAGGTGTAGATTTATGGAACTAGAGCATGAGTTAATTGATGGAGGGCATCTGTCTTCAAAGAAAACCGCTGACCGAATTACAAGCAGTTTTCATTGACCAGGCATCATAGGCGATGTGACAAGCTTTTTTTTTTTTTTGTAACGAAAGTGCCTTTGGAAGAAATGCCCCTTATAGACACTCCGTTTCATCGTGTAGCTGTTAATCTCATCGGCCCGATTGCACCCGTTTAGGACAGAGGAAACAGATACATATTGACAAATTGGGGGCTCGTCCGGGATAGTTTCAGTTGGTTCATACAAGCTAAGACTACAACGTACGCCAGCATCAGTATATAGCTATGGACTTCACAAAGTGGATAGAGGCTGGTGAACCCTTGGGGCCGGAAGGTTCAGAGCTAAGAGAGTATGCTGAGAAAAAAAAGGAAACAGAGTACCTTGATCTAAAATAGAGGAGCCGCTACGCTATCGTTTTACACTAAATACTGCGATTTTTCTATGAATGCCTTCAACGTCTATAAGACATATACGAGCTATAAATAGATTCCCATACGCTGAACAGATAGGTTCGACACCGTTACAGACAGTTGAAACCACATACCAAAGGCAGTTTGAGCTGAGACTATAGAGTTGATACTTCGTCATAGATCAACAGAGACCAGGTAGCCTGAGGAACATAATATATATCGTCCACATTGTACACAGTCCCAGTTAAGATATTGTCACCTGCGAAACAACCCTATAAACATGTCGACTTATCTCTGAGCAAACTCTGAGCACCCCGTGTGAAATGTCCTAGTGCTAAACCGATGCCGTACAACGGATGTAGATTCGAACTGCTCAACCGATGTAGGATGTTTCAGCTGATACTTCTCTGGTAGAGTGATCTGTAAATATCTAATAGACGTTTAAAGCATTGGTGGAGAAATCGCAGTAATTCGTATAAAACGTTAGCGTAGCGGATTCTCTTTTCCCGGCAGCAATCAGAGGGAAAGTGATGATGAAGAAGCTGCTGTGGAACTGTTCAGCTATGATGACAGTGGGAATGCCCCGGATAGTGATGATGAATAAATAGGTATAATACTCAATAGCATTTGTACTTAATACATATATTGTTAACAACGTCAAAATAAAGTGACATTTGTGGATGTATGTTTGATGTCATCAATGTCAATGAAGATACGTCATAGGTTGGTTATATTCTGAAAATATGGAAAGTTAAGGGTAGGGGTTAGATAAGTATCTTCCTCTGGTATAAGAATGTTCTGATAGGATATTATAGACAAGACATGTAGTATAGTATAAGCCAATGTGTGAAATCTTGAGTAGAAAGAGATAATACTTCTTAAGAGTTTCAAAAAGTACCATATTTTAAATATTTTGTTAGGTAGTTTGCTTTAAATTTTCCATATTGTGCAGGTGTATAGCCCATTTACAGAACAATTCATAGGAGTAATATATGCCTCCAAGGAAGTACAAATATCAACAACAAATGCAGATGTATGGAGATAAACGCCAAATATTGGTTTTAACCCAACAAATGCTGAATTAGGGGGTAGGGGTCAAGAAAGTGTCATTGGGTTGAATATGGATAACAAAACATACTTCTAGTTTATTTCATGGAATAGCAGGGTAATGCATGATTAAAATAGTGTATCATATGTCCAAAGAAATGAAGGTATGGTGAAGTGACAAGAGAAAATGCATGTTCAGAATTTCAAAACAGTCCTGTTTTTTTGGACAAATTTTCAACTGAAAATGCCTTCTCTAGGACAATTATCACATTTATTAACTATTTTTGCCTCAAGAATGTCGGATTGCATTGCTATGAATATTTCTGACACAATTTAACTTGTCATTGGAGTAAATTTTGGTGTCTAGTGGCAGGTGGCAAGAAACACGTTTTTGTCCATAATCTGGAACAAGGGTTATCATCTTTGAAGGATGATAACTATGACTAAGCTACCACTTGGGAACGGCTATCATGTTGAAATATTACCTAGAGGTATAGTCCCTATCAAAACACCTTACTAGAATTTGCCATCTCAGGTGGTACCAAAATCTGGTCTGGCCCATGGACTAATAACCCTATCCCACTTGTTGATGCATCTGCAGCAGATGACTTTTGAAAACATTGTGGCAAAAGGTGAAATTGCTCATAATGAGAATTTTCTCCTTTAGCCACAATGTTTTCAACTAATTTTAAAAATTAAATCCCTTATTTATGGAAATTTTTCTTGTTATTGCCAAACCTTTTTCGAAGTCGTCAGCTGCAGATTTGTTGTTTGTGGGAAAGGGCTAAAAGAGCATAACCAAACAGCTTTTTTAGGCCCATTTTGATTTCATTTTCTCTGGGTTCATAATTTTGTATTTGAGCCTCTGTCTATGGGTAAAGGTAATATTTGACTCTTGTGAACAGTGTAGATCTAGACCAGCTTGTGCATCCACACAGTCTGATCAAGATAAACACTCTTCAAATATTACTTGCATAAGCTTATTAGATGCTCCTGTCAAATTGTGTAGATTCTAATCAGACTGAGCAGGTTAACAATCTGATATGAACCTACACTGTTAAAAGGAATACAAACTTATACCTTTCTCATACAGTCTGGTAGAGTACGGTAGAGTCTAGAGGTCATATATCCCAGTATATCAATGTGTTGTTGTGTTTTTGTATTGAAATTAATAAAATAAAGTGTAATTGTATCATATAAATAAAAAATAATAATGTATTTGCCTATTTTAGGCCATTTTTATATGAATATAGAAATATGATATGCGTGACAGTGGAGACTGATAGAGTCTGGTCATTACTGAGCAATAAATACAATGTTTTATTTGATTTTTAAGTTATAAAAAGTCAATATAATATGTATTGGTATATATGTGACCAAAATATATTATTATTTCACCAACTTATTAATACGAAAAAATACCATAAATGGGTTTTTTCGTTCATAGGTAACAGGTGTGAGTTTTTTTTTTGTTTTAAGCTCACCTGAGCTTTGCTCAAGGTGAGTTATTGTGATCGCCTTTTGTCCGTCGTCTGTCAACTTCTTCTCCTCAGTAACCAGTGGGTCAAATGGGATGAAACTTCACAGAAAGCACCCTCTCAATGACCTCACCAGAATTCTGGTTTCCATGGCAACGAAATGAAAACAACTTCAAAATTCTTCTTCTCCCAAACTGCTTGGCAGATTTTTCAAATAATTTTGTAAAAAATGTTCCTTGGATGACCCTCTATCAGATTCCTTCAAGCCATGTTGATTGGTCAAAAAACATGGCCGCCAGCGGGGCGGGGCTTTTTTGCCTTATATGGCTATAGTGAAAACTTAAAAAAATCTTCTCCTCCGAAAGTGTCAGGCCGATTTTCAAATAATTGTGTAGAAATGTTCCTTAAGTGACCCACTATCAGATTCCTTCAAGCCATGTTGATTGGTCGAAAAACATGGCCGCCAGGGGGTGTGCCTTATATAGCTAAGGTGAAAAAAAAAATCAGGTGAGCGATCCAGGGCCATCATGGCCCTCTTGTTTCAATAACCCATGAAGCTTTCTGAAATGAAACTGGCCAAATCCAAGGGGGCCGCCATTTTGGGTATGTATAAAATGAGACGAAAAACATGGATTGAAAGTTATTGTCGTCTTTTTATTCATTTTTTTTAATCGATATTTTGGGTATGTATAAAATTAGACGAAAAACACGGATTGAAAATTATTGTCGTCTTTTTAATCATTTTTTTTAAAATCGATAATTAAGAACATTAAAGTGCTGTGTTATGTGGGAATTAACATTTGTACAAAAAGTTAAAAATAAATAGACCTCTGTAAGAAATATGTTTTCCCGTTCGTCAAAAAATCGACCACATTAGTCTTCTTACGCCCAAACCTAAATTTTGACTGTATCGTAGCCAAAGAAGGATGTGACGTCATTTCCGTAACACTTCATCTTGGCGAAACATCAATAGAGCGACGTCGTTTCCCGCATAAAAAATGGTATCAACATGAAAGACCCCAAATTCCTATACATGAGCTATTGACTCACTCATTCAAAGTATAATTATTTATCAAACATTGTGGCAAAAGGAAAACTTTCTCATAAGGAGCACTTGTTCTTTTGGCGACAATCTTTCCCTAAATCGTCTGTTGCAAAGGCCTCAGAAATCCTCTCTAATAGGGAACGGGTTTAGCAGAAATGTGACCCCTTACATAATTTGTTCCATTAAGGATCATCTTGGCCATCATGTTTTAATCTTGTTCATTATAAATGTATTCCATGATTTTCCTTTTCGTTCGTAATAATAGACGACAGCAATACGAATTCCAAATATGTTTTGTTAATGCAAGAAACATGACATTAACATTATTATTGTCTAGTCAATTACTTGTATATCCTTTTTTATGGCCAAAGTATGCTCTTTAATTTTTGTTTATAATTATCTTGCGTTTTTTTCGTAAATAGGTATCAAAACAGAACTAAATAGAATTTGGCTTGAAGATTTGCTTAAACAAAATGGCTACCACTGTCACGCATATCATATTTCTATAGTCATACGAAAATGAACTAAAATAGGCAAATATATTATATAATAACTTTAGAAGCCTTTGTCCAATCATCACCAAATTAGGTCAGAATGTGAATTGGCATAATATCTCGGACAAGTTCGATAACTAGCCATATCGCTTAAGTCAGTCAAGAGTTATTGCCCTTTAATTATAGAAAATACCCAAAGCTGGTCTTGTCAGCTCAATAACTTTAGGAACCTTTGTCCAATCATCACTAAATTTAGTCATAATGTGAATTTGCATAATATCTCGGACAAGTTTGATAACTAGCCATATCGCTTTAGTCAATCAAGAGTTATCGCTCTTTAACTATAGAAATTACCCAAAATTGGTCTTGTCAGCTCAATAACTTTAGAAGCCTTTGTCCAATCATCACAACATTTGGTCAGAAATGCCAAGAGCTTAGAGATTTGGTGTATAGCATTGGCTTTTGGTCCTCTACAAATAGTGTTCAAATTATACCCCTTGGGTCAAAATTAGCCTCGTCCGAGGGGCTCACCTGTTTTACAAAGAGATATATCGGGAAAAACTTTGAAAATCTCCTTATCTGAAACCTGTTAATACACATGTTGTCATTAATAATGTAAGTAAAACTGTGCTGCAGACACAGAAAAAAGCAAGGAATTAATTTGAGCACCGTCAAGCAATATAGGGTCGTTTTATTAATGTGAATAGAGAAAACACCAGATACTTTAAGTACTGTCATTTTATGATACTTTTGATAAAAAAAAAAAAAAAAAAAAAAGAATTGTAGCCCCACAAGTTTGACACCAATGTACTAAATGTTACCCTTTTTAACATACAGACACAGATGCAGCTCCAGATGAATTTTGAAAATATAATGACAAAAGGAGAAATGGTGTGCTATTCCTCCTTTTGCCACAATAATTTCAACTTTATTCAATAAATGTTTTTTTCACTTACAGAGAGTTTCCAAGTTTACTAAACATTTTCAAAGTCGTTCGCTGCAGATTTTTTGTATGTGGGAATCAGTTAAATGTGGCCAAAATAGAGAGTCAAAAAGACCAAAAATTGCAGCTCATGTTAACCCTTTCCCACATACAACAATTCTGCAGCAGACAACATTTGAAACATACTGACAAAAACGTGAAAAATCACAATAAATGAGAGTTTTATTATTAAATAGAGTGGAAAACATTGTGGCAGAACGAGAAATTGCTTGTCGTCCGCTGCAGATGCGTCAAAATGCGTCTATATGTGGAAAAGGGTTAAGACCATTTACATTTTAGAATTTCTTTTCAGGTACAAAGAAAAGCCGAAATATGTGACCAAACTGAAATCGAGGCGTGGACTGACGGACTGTGGTGATGTAACAGCTATCGGTAGAGTTCATTCTTACCTAGAGTGTAAAGGTGTCATCAATTTTAATGCAGGTAGTTTTACATTTCTACACTGAACTTTTAACCCTTTCCCACATACAATAAACTTTGCAGCAGTCGACTTTGAAAACATCTTGACAAAAACACAGTAAAGGTCCATAAATGTAATTGTAGCAAAAGTATGTTTGTACTAAATGTGAATAGAGTTACTTGCCGCTGAGTTGCGGAAAGAGTTAGAAAACTCTTCATTATTATTCTACTCATAGCCAAAGTATTTTCAAATGGGATATGAATAAGAGCATTATGGGTTCAATCCCTGCTCGTTGTGGTCATGGTGGAGTGGCATTGGGGAAGGCACATCTCCTTACTTAGTAGTGGTAAGTCTAGAATCACGACAATGTGAACTGTTGTCGATAAAACACAAAAATTGTAGAAACCATTATGATATAATACTCAAATTATATCAATTCTGTAATCGCCCAGATTAAGTTAAAATTCTCTCAAGTTCATGATTGATAATTTTGAATCATTTAACCCTTCCTACATTCAACAAATCTGCAGCAGATACTTTGATCACGTTTATTCAAAACTATGGAAACTCTGTATAAATGAAAGAACAAATATTTAATAAAATTGAAAACATTGTGACCAAAGGAGAAATTGCTTATAATGACACACAGTGTTGTTTGAAAATCAACTGCTGCAGAGGCATCAGAAAGTGTCTGTATGTTGGAAAAGGTAATAGGTTTAATCCTTTCCCACATACAACAAATCTGCAGCAGACGACTTTGAAAACATCTAGACAAAGATAGGAAAAATATCTACAATTAAAAGGATGATGTTAATGATCAATTTTGCCACAATGTTTTCAAAAGTCATCTGCTGCGGAGGCATCAGGAAGTGTCTGTATGTTGGAAAGGTTTAAACCTAAATATTGTTGCATAATTTCAGTAAATGATACTAACCAGGCTTGGAGAAAGAGAAAAAATCAACTCAAAACAAATGATACTGATATCGAGTCTTCAGACGAGGATTTCAGTCCATCTCCACCAGAAATAAAACATATGAAACAGTCAGTGAGCATCAAGAAGGAGAAGCAATCGAAACCAATATCAGCAAGCAAAGCATCTAAATCACCTATTACTCCAAGAGCTTCTGGAAGAACAAGAAATATCAAATCTCCAAACTGGGCTGATATCATGAGTGGTAAAGTATCTTTCAGGGAAGATTCAAATAATACTCCAACTACCTCGCCATCAAAGTCAAGTAAGAAAGCAAAGCCCAGTGCTCCACCACATGCTAATAGAGGGAGGCCAAAAACTGCTGTTGAATGTAAAACTGAAGATGAATCTGGCAATGACGTCGGTGATGCAACTGAGTCCGAAGGTGAAGAAGTCGCGGTAAAAGATAAAAAGAAAAAAGTCAAAACCTCCATTAATGAAAAAGAACATGATAGGAAGCAGATTAAAGATAATGATCAAGAAGTCATTGATGATAATATAAGTGAAATGGACGATAATGATGATGATCAGGAAAATAGTACAGAAACTTCCGAAGGCCAAAAAGGAAGACTAGAAAAAAGTGTTCAAGAATCCGATGATATCAATGAAGAAAAAGTTAAACGTGGCAGAGGAAGGCCACCTAAAACAAGAACTGAATCAGACACTGCAGAACTGGAAGAAATCCCACAAAATGAATCATCAACCAAAACAGAAATCAATGAGACTAATGATGAAGATGACACTAATAACGAAGCATCAACTCAAAAAAGGGGCAGAGGCAGGCCAAAACAATTAGTTGATGAAACAGATACGCCTAGACGTGGTAGGGGCAGGCGACCAAAATTAAGATCTGAATCAGAGGAAAGGAATTGGAGGGAGAAACTGGCAAGGCCAAAGAAAGGTAGAGGAAGACCCCGCAAGTACGCAGATGATCTTTATGAATCAAAGAACCAAGTCTTAAAGAAAGAAATTCAAAAAGATATAGTAAAATGTACGGGTTCAGGGAATCTCTACAAGGTTAGAGCTAAAGGTAACAGACATATGCCATTCCAGCTGAAAGAGGGTGGTACAGAGGTGGAGGGATCTGATGCTGAACAGTTTGACAATGTGAGGTCAAGCTCACGAGTCAAAAGAAACAAATTTGTTTGTGAAGTTTGCAATAGGGGTTTTAACGTTGAGTATGTGTACGAGGAACATATGAAAAGTCATACAGACGAACAAATGACAGAACATGTTATAAAAGAGGAACCCGACATAGATGACAGTGACCAAGACCAGGATTTTAATGTAAAGGATTACATTGATAAGGAGGAAGTGAATGATAAAGATCCTGACAGAGAAAAACAATTAGAAATGTTGAATTTAGAAAATGTTGAGCCAGAACAGGAGAACTCTGAGATTGAAAAGGAAGATGGTAAACCAGTTTGTGACTTGTGTGAGACAACGTTTGTGTCATATGCAAACTTGCGAAAGCACAGATTACTCCATTCTGACCGTATGTACGAATGTCCGTACTGTGCTAAATTAATGAAAAGGAAGGACTATGTAAATGCTCATATTCGAAAAGTACACAAAGAGATCGACCTTGAAGCTAACCCCATTAACTTTGCAAAATTCACTCATACCATATCAGAAAAGGCTAAAATTAAATTTGATAAATCCTTGTCACAAGAGGCTGAATCTCTAGATGACGAAGACAATTCCGAGAACAATACCAATCAACCTAAAACGGGGCTGGGGAAGAGTGTATGTCCAGAATGTAATAAAGTCTATGATGAGCAAACCGATTTAGAACAACACATGATTCTAGTCCACGACAAGGAACTTAAAGATGCTGCATACACATGTCAGGCTTGCTTTAAGCAGTTCAAATCACTAGTCAGCTTCCAAGTACACAAGCTAACACACAGAAAGAAAGTTCATGACTGCCAACACTGTGGTAAGTTGTTCAAATCCAACTCTCAGCTTCAAGTTCATCGCCGACATGATCACAATGTTCAATACGGGACTTTAATGTATTTCGGATTTCTGATGAATGAAGGTAAGATAGCTTGTGAAATATGTAGCACAACATTTGAAAGCATGGCGGAGTATCACGACCACAGGACACAGCATGTTACTTTCGAATATATGTGCAGACACTGTGGAAATGGATTTGATACGGAGGATGAGTTTGTAAAGCATGAAGAATCCAAATGTTCTCACCAGAACCTCCATCTACCTTGTGGTAAATGTAATCAGAAATTTGCTATGTACGACACCCGTCGGAAACATTTATCAAGCGCTCATCCGAAAGGAGCTTCTAATTATTGCCACCATTGTGCTGCCACTTTCGATACTATTGAAGAACTTGCGAAACATTTTGTAATTCATACCAAAGAGAAAGTTTTTATTTGTGATTATTGTGAGAAGAAATTTTTTGAAAAAAGAAATCTTTTGGATCACAGAACCTTACACAGGTCCACCAAAAACTTTAAATGTACAATATGTAGTAATTATTATATCAGCTCCAAAAGTTTACAGAGACATATAAAACTGCATCTTTCCACAAATAAATACTCCTGTTCCCAGTGTGACAGTAAATTTAATATAAAAGAAGATCTAGAACGACATTTTCTGCTGACACATGCTGGAGAAGATGGGGATAAACCGGGGAACACCTGTAATATTTGTGGAAAACATTTCCTCAAACAGGCAAGATTAATGAAACATATGCAAGTTCATATCAAAGGTGGAAACGATGAGACGTATACTTGTGTATACTGCGAAACTGCTTTCAACCCTAAAGAATTGCCATTGTGGAAACACATGAAGGAAGCACATCCTGAAATAGTGAAGGAGAAAGCGTCACAGAAGAAAGAGCTAGTTTGCGAGACATGTGGATTTACTACAATTCACAAACAGCGCTTAGACAGACATTTGGAAACACATAATCCCGACAAAAGGTTCAAATGTATGTACTGCGACAAGTTATTCCAGACTACCAGCTCCCTGCTGACACATGTGATAATACATAGAGGAAGAATAAAGAAAGGTAAAAACCAGCCAAGTGACTGCTCTTGGCCGGGATGTCGGAAGAGATTCTTCAAAAGGGCGGGCATGAAGGGCCATCTTCTGACACATATATTCAAGTTGAAGAACGGAAAAGATGTCTGTGAATGTGAAAACTGTGGAAAGGCAGAGTTGGGATCGGAAATAACCTACTTTCAAGGTACAGAGGATAACACGGGTGTGTTGATGGATGGCAACACCTTACTTCTGGGAACCAATGAAGTTCAGAATGATGGAAACTTGAAACAAAACTCGGAAACCATCAATGTTGTAATAACTTCAGGGGGAATTATACAGAGCTATGAATCTATGAATTTACTACAAGAAGCCATTGCTAAAATTGAAGATTTGGAGAAGGATGGTGACAAGGAGGAGATTGGAGCTGGTGCTGAAGTAAATGAAATTATCGATACCACTGAAATTGTAGCTAGAGCAGATAAATTAGGCCAAAACATTGAGGAGCAAGCTATTAACCAAGAACAGGATGTTAACCAAGGTCATGAGGATATGGATACAGATGGTACCAATAACATGGTTGTTCAAGCGCAGCCTGATATGGTCAATGAAATCCATATGATTGGAGAACATGATATCAATGAAATAATAGAGGATCCAAATAATGATTTACAAACTGACAACATTCAAAACGACATAAATGAAGAAAGAGTGAAGACTGAGGGTGGACTTGATTCAGATACAAATGCAGTAAATTCTGAAGAGAAAAGCAACAATACTGAGTTGACTAATATTGGTGCACAATTATCCGATGAACAGTCTTTAATAATAACTGAAACACAAGCTGATCAAAACATGATGGGTGAAAATACAGAGCTTGAGGAACCAAACGATACAAACAATCAAGAAAAAGAGCAGGACAAAGATCGTCTTATTATTAAAGACCAAGAAGCTGAAGGATATGAATGCAGTTACTGTGATTTATTGTTTCAGACAAAATGCATGGTGTTGTCCCACCTAGAGGAAGATCACGTTGATCATCAATTCCCAACATGCCAGCTGTGTGATAAATACTTCATAGATAACAAGAGTGTCAGGGACCACATGATAACACACACGTCTGACAGAAACTTTGAATGTGACTTTTGTGGGAATTCATTCCGGACCAAACAGTGCTTGAAGCAGCACATGTTCATCCATGCTGAGGTTAAGCCATATATATGTTCATACTGTGGCCATGGCTTCACTCAGAAAGGATTCTTTGAGGAACATGTGAGGCGTCATACAGGACAGAAGCCATATAAATGCAAGATTTGTATGAAGGGGTTCTACTCCAGGAATCTACGTAAACTTCACATGTATTCACATACTGGGAATAACCCTCACAAGTGTGAACATTGTCCCAAATCCTTCCGTGAAAAGTATGTTCTTGATTCCCATCTCAGAACACATCGAGAGGAGAGACCCTTTGTTTGTAATCACTGTGACAAGGGTTTCTTTGTTAGACCAAAATTACTTCGACACTTGAGCACAGTCCATGCAATCAGGAAAGAATTTCTAAGTGACTATTTTCCAACAAGGATTGGCGCTGGATTTGGTTACAGAAGTAGAAAGGCTCATAATAAGCCTAAAATAGATAATCCGGAAGAACCAAGAAAGACTCAGATCGTGTATATAGATCACCAAGGGAACATTGTAAGTCAGGAAATGAAATTTGATTCAGAAATACAGAAAGAGAAGGAAAAGGTCAAAAGACCACCATATGTGAAAAGGGTGGCCCCAAAACCACCTATTGAACCAAAGTATACTCATATAGTTGTTGAAGAGTCTCCAATTGATGATAGTACTGTCACTAATGAAACATTTGAAGTAATGACCAGGAAAGATCAATCAGGACACATACTAGTTAATCCAATTATAGCTTCAGATATGACTCAGGTTATTTCTGAACATGAAACAGTCGACATGGGATCAAATATTGTGTACCAAGATATACAGACAATCAACGCTGAAAATGGTATTGAACTGGATGGTGAAAATTATACATTCGTCACTCAAGGTGACGATCAAGGTCACATTCAGCTGATAACGCAAGCACTGGCTGGAGTTCAAGGTCACATCAAACCAGATGGAGAAGAAATTCAGATTATTTCAGAAGAAGTTAGTACTGATGAGATTCAGGCTAACCAGGAAAGTGACATTGCTGTGTATACCGGTGAAGCTGGTGAAGACATGGCACAAATAGCAGAAAACTTTAGTATAAATATTGGTGAAGATGGTACAGTGAATGCCGCTGACTTTGAGAAAATAGAAGCACTGAGGACATTGTATAATGATCAACCTATTGTTATTGTTCTTGAGAGTCAAAACACAGAGTGAAAGAAGGCATAAAACGAAAGAAATGAACTTGATGCCTTTTTCTTCATCCGTCTGATATTCATATTGCTCCATTTCGCTGACATAAACAATACTTTGACACCTTTAACCCTTTCCCACATACAGCAAATCTCCAGCAGTAATCATTGATAACTTTTTGTAAAAGATAAGGAAAATTGCTATAAATTAAAGTATAATTATAAAATATATAAAGTTGAAAACAAAAGGAGATATTTTTCATAAGCAATTTTTGCCTCTATGTTTTCAAAAGTCCTCTGCCTCAAACATGTCAAAATATATGCAAGCCGGCCCTTGTTAACCCTTTCCCTCATACGACAATTCTGCAGCAGATGACTTTGAACATATTTTGTCAAAAAATAGGAAATCTCTATAATTGAATGGATAACCTATGATTAAAAGTGGAAAACATTGTGGCAAAAGGAGGAATTGCTCATTTGAGCGATTTCTTCTTTTGTCACTATGTTTATAAAAAGCGTCTGCTGCAGAAGCGTCAGAAAGCGTCTATAAAAAGGGAAAGGGTTAAATGATGGTTCCCTTTTCCAGATGTTGCAAAGCTTTGCTCAGGGTTTTAAAGCAGATAACCCCTTACCATTTCAAAAATGTTAAGTCAAAATATTGAAACTGTATAAATGGAAGAACAATTTTTGAAGGAAGTTGAAAACATGAGCAATTTCTCATTTTTTTTTAATGTTTTCAAAAGTCATCGGCTGCGAAAGTGTCTAGCAGGGTCCAGGAAGACCAAAATAGACCGATTTAAGACACCCTTAACCCTTTCATGCGACAATTCTGCAGCAGATGACTTTGAACATATTTTCTCAAAAAATAGAAAATCTCTATAATTGAATGGATAACCTATGATTAACCCTTTCCCTCATATAGACGCTTTCTGACGCCTCTGCAGCAGACGGCTTTTTGAAAACAGGGTGACAAAAGAAGAAATTGCACAAAACGTGCAATTTCTCCTTTTGCCACAATGTTTTCCACTTTTTGTCAGGGTTATCCATTCAATTATGGAGATTTTCTATTTTTTGACAAAATACGTTCAAAGTCGTCTGCTGCAGAATTGCCGTACGAGGGAAAGGGTTAAAAGTTAATAACATTGTGGCAAAAGGAGAAATTGCTCGTTTTGAGCAATTTCTCCTATTGTCACCATGTTTTCAAAAAGCTGTCTGCTGCACGAGGCATCAGAAAGCGTCTATATGAAAGAAAGGGTTAAGACACTCTTTCCCACAAACAGATGCTTTCTGATGTCTTTTCAGCTATTGAAAACATTGGCAAAAGAAGACATTGCCTCATGATGATTAATTTCTCGTTTTGCCACAATGTTTTCAACTCTTTTAAAGTGGTCTGCAGCAGATTTGTTGTATATTTGAAAGGGTTGATATAATTAGATACATGTGTGTATGGTCAATAGGTTGGAATAGCCATAGATATGCAGTCCTTAACCCTTTCCCTCATACAACATTTCTGCAGCTGACGACTTTGAACATATTTTGTCAAATAATGGAAAATCTCTATAATTGAATGGATAACCTATGACTAAAAGTGGAAAACATTGTGACAAAAGGAGAAATTGCACATTTTGTGCAATTTCTTCTTTTGTCACTATGTTTTCAAAAAGCCGTCTGCTGCAGAGGCGTCAGAAAGCGTCTATATGAGCGAAAGGGTTAAAAACACTTGAGAAATGGAAATAGTGCATAGCAAAGATGAATATTCCGCTCTATAAATGATTTTGCAAGCTCCTTTGTTTTTATTCCCATTTCATTCAATGAAATGTCCATGCTTAATTACCTGTTATTTGATATTACACTTTTAAAACAGTCTATTTTGAATACTTTAGAGTAAATGTAATTGATACCAATACACTTTTGAAAACATTGTGGGAAACCGGAAAAAATTGCTCATAAGAAAATATTTCTTGTTTCTCACAATACTTCCAAAAGTCATCCGTATTAGGCAAAGGTTTAAGGAGTTAACCCTTTCCATCATGTTGACGCCTCTGCAGCAGACGTCTTTTAAAAACATTGTGACAAAAGGAGAAATTGCTCAAATTGAACCCTAACCCAACTTGATTCAATTATTATAGTAAAAATTTTATAAGAGATTTTTTGCCTTTTTGCAAATACTTTTCAGAGTCGTCTGCTGCAGATTTGCTGTCTGTGGGAAAGTGTTAAGAAATTTAAGGATAAGATTAATCTATTGATAGCAGCAAAATGTGTTTTTTTTCCTGAAAAAAATTCATGTTTTTATGTGTCCCAGCATTCAAGTGTGGAAAACGTGTTTGGAAAGGAGAAACTGCAGAGGCATCAGAAAGCGTGTACATGAGGGAAAGGGTAAATGTCTCGTTCATTGATCAATTTATTGTTTGTTTACAGATTTCATTGTTCATTTGTTGATTGTATTTACTCATTTCAATGTTTGTATGTTATTAATATTGTTAATGCTTTACCAGATGGGGAAAATGAAATCGCTCACAATTAGCAATTTTGTTTAATTCATGTTTTCGACTGTCGTCAAGCTACACATGCATTTGTAACCCTTAACACCCTACAACAAATCAGCTGCAGACGATTTTGGGAACATCTGGGCTAAATTATTTAACATCTGTATAAGAGAAAAAATGATTACTGAAATTGTTATCAGAAAATAGTTGAAGACAGTGTTTTAACCCTTCTCCTCATACGACAATTCTGCAGCAGACGACTTTGAACGTATTTTGTCAAAACATAGAAAATCTCTATAATTGAATGGATAACCTATGACTAAAAGTGGAAAACATTGTGGCAAAAGGAGAAATTGCACGTTTTGTGCAATTTCTTCTTTTGTCACTATGTTTTCCTAAATGCCGTCTGCTGCAGATAACTTCATAACACTAAAAAAAGGAGAAATTGCGCATAATGAGTTAATTTCTTCTTTTCCCACAATGTTTTCTACTCTTTTTAGCTCGCCTTAGCTGACTATTGTGATTACCATGTGTCAGAAGTGCGTCATCAATAATTTCATTTTAACCAAACTTTGTGCAAATAATTGCAACACAATTTCATAACTCTTGTTGCTGCAGCCTGGGAAGGGGTGGAAATGACAAAACTCTGTAATTATTCTAATCTGAGACTTGTTCCATTTTCATTTTGAGATAATTTGGCAAAATTGTTCCTTAAATGACCCTTTATATAATGTTGATTGGTTAAAAACATGGTCACCAGGCAGCATCCAAAGGGAGGAAATTTTTCTCTTAAAGTGCTTGTCTGATTCCTGCATAAGTTGGCAGAAATGATCCTCGCATTTCTCTCTACAAAATTGTAATGTAACACTGGGGACAAACATTTCTTGTTAATCTTTAATTTACAGAATAGTTTTGCCTTTTATTTTCCAAATTCATCTGATGCAGATCTGAAGTGTATGGGAAAATGAAAAACTTGGCAATCTGAACTTCATGTTATAAGGGTTTAAAAATTGCAGACCAGGTAATGGGTTGAATTGTTTTACAAAAGTTTGTATTTTGACTGCTATTAAATATTTGAAACACTGCTATGTCTTTGCTGTATGATAAGTTTAAATGAACCATATTGACATCCTATTTAGAGGAAAAGGTTATGTCATGGTGCATTATCTGTCCTGCAATCATTAACTTCTCCTCTGTAACCACTGGGCCAATTGTGATGAAATGTAGTAGATAGCATCCTCTTGATAGCTTCTTCTAAATTCCTTCACTTTTTAGCTCACCAGATCACCAAGTGCTCAAGGTGAGCTATTTGTTAATTGTGAGGCATCAACAATTGCCTTGTTAACACTCTGCAGGCGACATTTTGCATCCAAACTTCATGAAAGTTTATCAGAGCATACAAGGTCATCTCAATCAAATCATAAACTCGAAACTGCATCATGCGAAGTTAAAAACTAGGTACCAGGTCAAGTTGAAGGAAAATCTTGTTAACACTCTGAAAGCCGCATTTTTAAGTTGAACATTTTGAAACTTGTCAATATTTTGCTCATGGGGGGGGCATACAGGGGACTTTAGACAGAAGACGATTCCCGACAGGCGAGAATTTGACACGCTGAATGATTCCGGGTCCCGGGAAATAGACATTACGCAAAGCATCTCCCACTATGGGGATTTAGACAAAATTATTGGCTCTAGGGTGGGGATTTAGACCCCAAAAAGGAAAACTTGTCTAATTTCCCAGAATCTTCTTCTTAGTAACCAGTGGGTCAATTTGGATGAAACTTCACAGAATTTGAGAAAGCACCTTCTCAATGATCTCACCAGAATTCCTTCACATTTTTGGGATCCATGCAGAATTCTGGTTTCCATGTCAACGAAGCGAAAACAAACTTTAAAATTCTTCTAATCCCAAACTGGTTAGCAGATTGTCAAATAATTTTGTAGAAATGTTCCTTCAAGCTGTGTTGATTGGTCAAAAAATATGGCCTCCAGGGGGCAGGGCCATTTTGCCTTATATGGCTATAGTGAAAAGTTAAAATATCTTTTCCGACGAAAGTGTCGGGCCAATTTTCAAAAAAAAATGTAGAAATGTTCCTTAAGTGACCCATTATCAGATTCCTTCACGCCATGTTGATTAGTCGAAAATCGTGGACGCCAGTGGGCGGGGCTATTTTGCCTTTTAAAACTAAAAATCTTCTGAAAAATGTTAGTCAGATTTTCAAATTTGTTTGCGTTCCTTACTTAAGTGACCCACTATCAGATACCTTCAAGCCATGTTGATTGGTCAAAAAACATGGCCCTCTCGTTTTGATTGCCCTGTGTACAGCCTGCTTCCACAACAAATGCTTGTGGACACTCAAGAGGCCAAGTTTGAATATAGGTCATGTCATATCAAAAACTAGGTCACTAGGCCAACTTTAAGAAAATGTTAGGACTCTTGAAGATCGAGGCTACAATGTTTACTCCAGAATGTTAATCTTAATGATGTCAAGGCCAAATTTGAGTATGGGTTTAGTAAAAAAAATACTTATAATGTCACCCATTCTGACAAAGTTCTCAATATTTTGAAATAAGAAAATCAAAGCGCTGAAGGCACTGCATTTGTTTGGGTACATAAAACTATTCAAACATTTGCCTTTGCATAGAAATGTGATTTATAAACTATGCATTGTTTATAAATATTACAACTTCGGGTAAAAGAATAAATGACGCAACCGTTAAAATTAAATGCTATTTTAGTTGTATATAAAAATAAATCATGAGACATACATGTGAATATTATATTTAATTACCAAGTTTCAAAAGACATGTAAAACAAATGGATAACCATTATGGCCCCGACTCAGTCATCTAAGTATTAACCAATTTTTGTTACAAAAAAAAATCACAATTAACCAAGGCTTTTCTATAATTACTCAAAAGCTTCCTGCTTAACAAGAGGGCCATGATGGCCCTAGATCGCTCACCTGAAATAAGCAATGTAATACACATCAAGACAATTATTCTGACAAAGATTCCAAATGCAACCTCCAGAGTGCCCTGCGGGGGCCATGTCAACATTGCTTGAAGAAATCTGTTAGAGGGTCTCCGAAGGAACATTTCTACACAATTATTTGAAAATCGGCCTGACACTTTCGGAGGAGAAGATTTTATAAGTTCTCACTATAGCCATATAAGGCCAAATAGTCCCGCCCTCTGACAGCCATGTTTTTCGACCAATCAACATGGATTGAAGGAATCTGACAGAGGATCTCCCAAGGAACATTTCTACAAAAAAAAAATGAAAATTGGCCAAACACATTCGGAGAAGAAGATTTTTCAAGTGTTCACTGTAGCCATATAAGGCAAAAAAGCCCAGCCCCCTGGCGACCATGTTTATCGACTTGGTTTGTAGGAATCTGATAGAGGGTCACCCTAGGAACATTTCTACAACATTATTTGAAAATTGGCCTGACACTTTTGGAAAAGAAGATTTTTTGAGTTTTCACTATAGCCATATAAGGCAAAATAGCGCCATGTTTTCCACCAATCAACGTGGCTTTAAGGAATATCATAGACGGTTATATCCATGGAACACTTCTTTAAGCTAATTCGAAAATCTGCCAACTAGTTTGGGAGAAGAATTTTAAAGTTTTTTTGGTTTCGTTGCCATGGAAACCAGAATTCTGCATGAATCACAAACATTTGAAGGAATTCTGGTGAGGTCAATGAGAGGATGCTTTCTGTGAGGTTTCATCCGAATTGACCCACTCGTTACTGAGGAGAAGATGTTGACGGACGACAGACGCCGGACAAAAGGAGATTATGGCTGCCAGACTTTTCGACCCTCCGACTTTCGATCCCTTATTGCTAAGACTGTTCAACCCTTGGTTCAATTATCGGTGTATATAGGTGTTAATTTATGATTTAGCATACACCTGTCTTTAACTGATTAGCTTGGTAAAATGATCAGTCATGCTTAACTGCTAATCGGCAATTGATTGCTTGTTGGTTAATCTGATACATAATTAATTAATTTGCATGATGTCTTGTTTTGTACAGTGGACATCGTCATTTAGAAATGCAACATAATTTAAGATTGTATTTCGGACATGAATACAATGAAAACTGCTGAAGTTGCGATTTGAAATGTATTGTTTATGTATAATTATAAAAGCCGACATTTCTTTCAGAATATTTAATAAATCTAATGAATATATATATATTATTAAGTAAAGGCCCCAGGCCTCTACATTAACTTTGAACATTTACTTGCCCCGGCTCAAATACAACTTGTCCGAATATTTTATGATAACTATCTTCAAATAAGAAATAATAACTCGAATAACACAAAACTAAACTTTATTTGTGCTAAGAAAAGTAACAGAGCTGTTCACAGAGCAGACTGACATGAATTGTCAGTTTTAGAAACATGTGATATACTAATTGCATGACTGTTGACTGTTTTAACACGAAAAGTTGTTCAGCGAGTGACAAAAGACGAAGTTTTATCGTCTTCAAACTTCTACATGGCGTGTAGCGATTCGTCAAAGCGTAGCCACGAATGTTCTTTCTGCCATGTTTTGATTTAATATTGACACGATAACCTGGGACTACTTATACGGAGAAGAGAAACGAGTGCAATAAGCTATATAGCGCTATAAGATATGCGTGTCGTTTTTACGCCGTGGTCACATCTTACGTAGTTGACCGTAGTGGGGAATGACCGTAGTTGAACGTATTAAACGTAGTTGAACGTAGTTACACGTAGATAACCATAGTAATGAACGTAGTTTGAACTTATGATTTGCCCGTAGTAAGCACATCATTTTTCAACATGTTCAAAAATTGGTTACGGTTAAGTACGATGTTGTGACCCTACTGTGACCGTAGTTTGAGCGTAGTTGGCCTTAGTTAACCGTAATTGACCCTACTTAACCGTAGTGTGTACCGTAGTTGACCGTAGTACCTGCCAAAACACATCAACACTACGGTTAACACTAAGGTCAACTAGGGATCTACTAGGGTTGAACTACGTTTGAAGTATGTTCATAGTACGGATAACTAGGGTCAACTAATAAGAAATGTTGTTTAGGAGTTCCTGGTCACGTGATCCCTGTAGTCTGTCGCGTACATTTTTACGTTTTTTAGGATTATTTTTTTAACTGCATACGTAACAATGGGTGACGGAGTCACGATTGCGAAGTTCTTGTGTCAGATAAACATGGAACTTGTGGGTCTGGCAGGAGATCTTGTGGATTTGGAGGACCTAGAGGAACAGGAAAGGAGGGAGAATAGAAGACAAAGGAGATGGTGGACCAGGGACTGGCTGCTCCGTAGACCCGCCCACGGTCAGTATGAGGCTCTGATTGCAGGCCTTCCAGCAATTTCTGCGTGTAGATGTGGCAACATTCTATGATATCCTGACCAGGATTGAGGGAAGGATCACCAAGCAGACCACCATTTTCAGGTGTCCTATCTCTCCTGCGCTAAAGCTGGCGTTCACCCTCAGGTATCTGGCCACTGGAAACTACTACCGAGACCTCCGGTTCGGCTACAGGGTAGCCCACAACACCATGTCAGGCCTCATTGTTGATGTGTGTCAGGCTCTGATTGATGTCCTGGAACCAGTGTGTGTCAAGCTTCCCACAGAACCTGAAGAATGGCAGCAGGTGGTTCGGACCTTTCAGCAGAAGTGGCAGTTCCCACACACCCTTGGTAGAAATAGGCGCTTAGAAACGTCAGGCGTTCCTTCAACCGCTCTTCACGAGCTGTCAGCCGCTTTGCCCCCTGGCCAGACACACTGCGGGTAATTTAGCCATAAGCCGATCTGTGGCTGTTCCACCACGTCATTATGCGGGGACCATTCGCAATGGACCCTGACAAATATGAAACAAGAAATATGTGTTAATACATTTTGCACAAAATATGAATGAGAGCTGCATAAAAACAAAAACTTTTCCGTTCAATATATATTAGTTAATTTCAGCAATTTGATCATGATAATATTACTAAATATAAATACCAAAATGTTCTACCCACCATCAAAGTCAGTGGCCTTTAAGGTGTCAGCAAGCTGTTGCCACAATGTGTGTGTCCAGTTTTCATGAATTCAGGGTGCCCCTTGCTGTAGAGTTCCTGATGGGATTCTAAAAACTCAAACACTACTTCTTCTTGATCCAAGTGCAGCCTGAGTGGAGGCCTCTTCTCCTTGGAAGTCCCAGTAGGAGCGTCGTCATGAGTACCCCGTGTCTCCTGGGCATGAGTTTCCTGAGGCTCTTCCATCACCTCTGGCTCCTCATTATTAATACCAACAGCACCCATTGTACATATGTTTGCAGCAGTTTTGGAAGAACATCGTTTCTTCCTATGCGGCATGGCAGAATAAGCGATCAGCAATGTTGGCTCGTCAACTTCCAAAAGCACAAAGAATGTAGCTTACCCGTACTGCGCAGGCGCAGCCACAACGTTTTACCGTAGATTAACGCAATTGACCCTAATTTACCGTAGTTTCGCGTACTTAGGACGTAGTTACTCGTAGTTAGACGTAGTGATACCCTAGTTAACCCTAGCCACTTTGCTCGTAGTTGAATGTAGTTGACCATACTTACACGTAGTTCAACCTACTTAGACTTTCTATATTTCCTCTTTTTGCCAATTTTGAACGTACTTCGAACGTACTTCAACCTAGTTGACCGTAGTAACACTACGGCAGACTACGTTTGAAATGAACTACGGTCAACTACGTGCATGCACGTAAATGTGACCATGACTTTGTCGATACCTGTACAAGGATATCGAGGTTTACGTACACGAACAGTTTTGTGAAGACGACAAGCCCTGGGCCCACAAAACTAGTGTATCAGAAATATGAGTTGTTGTAATAGGGTGAAATATTTAAAGCTTCCTTCATTGACGTATCGAAGATTCAATATAAATATTTTTATTGAACAATGAAGCGAATTTACAAGATATGAAAACGTAATTATTAAAAATAGTGTACTGATAATCAATATATTTGCTGTAAACAGTATAGTGAATATACATCAAAGTACATTTTTATTTTATATAAACTGACAATTGAAAGAAGGGTTGGAAACTAGGAATAGAAACAGAGGGGTCGAAAAATCTTAGAAATCAGGGGTCGAAAAGTCGGAGGGTCGAAAAGTCTGGCTACCACGGAGAATAACCCATACCGTTGTATTTATAAATAGAATTTGACGATCACGATTTCTCTGCAAATGTGTCACTCTCATTTTAAATGCATCTTATGACGCAAATATTTGTTTTTTAATTCGTTATACTATATTTATACAAGACACAAAGAAAATATTTTTCAATTCTGTTTTTTATCTACATTTCAATGCGTGATTGAAAATTCAAATAACATATCTAGAGCTTAAATCGGAAATATTTCTCCCTGTAGCAGTTTACTCATTGTAATTTTTAAATCTCTCCGCGTTCATTTTTTAAATACAGTGTTTCATTTCATTTTCAATTTCTTTTGTAACTGCAAAACGAGGTTATAACACTTATTTAAAATAGACATAAAATTCTTACATAGATTGTGGTATATTTGAAAGGTAAGCGCATGTAATTGGAACTACATTCAACCGAATCAACACTATTCTATTACCAATATGAGTGCCTCGAAGAGAACGGGGAAAACTACATGAAACAATGTTTCACGTGTGGTCTACTTTTTGTGTGGTCTACTTTTTAAAAATATGAGGATGAATTTTAACATCTGTGAAATACTTATTATAATTATTATTAAAAAGGAGAAAGTTCATGTTAGTTAACCGTTTGCTCAATGTTTTATACGTTTAAAGGTTTTTATTGTTGCTTCAAACATAAAAAGGGTTAAATAGCTTGTTATTGCATGTAGATTTAAATCCCAAACGGTATTTGATGTGGTTTTATTGACAAATACAACAAATTCAAAATCCTGACCCAAAGAAATCCTGAAATTTGTATGTGGAATTTCAAAAATCCTGGAATTAGTCCTTAAGGAAAACATTATGTGTATGTTTAGACTAATGAAATTCAAGAATGCATGTGTGTTAAAAAATAAATTAATGCTGTCTTTTCCGGCGACATTGATGCCTTGCATCAACTTCCTTTTCTATACTTAAATATAAATATATCAACTTCCCATGGCAGCAACGCAGTGTGGTGCTTATTATTAAACTGTTTTGAAAATTCCTCCATAAATGTGTATGGGTGCGGTGAATTCTTACATAAACAAAGAAGTGAAATGACTTAAATTCCCCCCTTGTTTTCAAATGCTTGATTGGACACTGGTGAAGTTTCCTGACAAGTAGCCCAGTAGTTTCAGAGGGGATGTTGTTTAAGGAAATTGTGGCGGACGGACCACGATCGATGCGCATGTTTTCATGCTGTACAGCGAGATATCTGGACACTTGTTAATGTTGTAAATACCGCCTTGCTGGTGTAGTTGTAGAGCGTCCGCCTCGGGTGCGGGTTCGATTCCCAGTTGAGTATACACATGACTTTCATAATGGTAGTAATAGCTGCCCTCCTTGGCCCTCCTTTGCGCTCAGGGTTGCGGGGTAAGCATTACGACTGACTGGCTGGTGTCGGGATAAATAGACCAGTAGTACCGCCCAGGGTTGCGGGGTAAGCATTACGACTGACTGGCTGGTGTCGGGATAAATAGACCAGTAGTACTGGTAATTTTCCCAGGAAACACCGTGATATAACTGCAAAATTGTTAAAAGCGGCGTAAAGTACCAGATAATCAATCAATCAGTGTTGTAAATGTTAATGTGAAATATTTAATGAGTGGATCTAGTATACTTTATTCGATTACATGTTAACAACGCTTTATTGGATGCCTTGTTTCTAAATTAATTTACCGACGCACTTTATTTACAACATTTCATTGGTTGAATATACAAACCCGCAGTCAAACGAGAGTCAGCATTGGTTAAATGTAAGTGCAGACCAAATTATCTGGCATAATTTCACAAAGTAAGGAACTTCTACTATGTAATTGAAAATGGATAAATTGCAGATAATCTGTAATCTGATTTTTGCCACAACATTTTGAAGGGACACTTGCGACATAACACAAACAAGAGAGCCAAGATGCGATAAAATCGATCACATGCGTGATGGTATAGTGGCACACTAGTGTACCTGATATTGTTGGAGAGCATAAGATCAAGATTGGGTAAGAACTTCAAGATGTAAACACTGTAAACAAAACAACATATTGGCCGATAACGGGCATTTGTAGCGAGAAAAAGTATCTGTAGACACGCAATGATATTCACCCACCGTGGGCGAGGATATGACACAAACTAATGTACATAAAACCATACCTTGCATTAATCAGGGTATTCAACTATTGTTCAGACATATCACAGCGGCCTGTTCACCTACTCATGTGTCTGCTGGCTTTCTCACGCCACACCCAACATTCTTTCAAAGCAACTGACTGTAAATCCATTGGTTGAAAACAAATAACGCTTGTCACAGTGACTTTTGTCAAACGTGGGAAATAATGTTGGCCGAGGTGGGGTTCGAACTATCAACCTTGGATTGACAGCTCGCGTTAATACGAGCGTTGGCTCGGCTTCTCAGAATAATATGAGAACTCTAGTTATGGTATGTGATACATCCTCTTCCCAAGTTGTAGGCATAGATGAACGTTGGTCTTACAAGGATTTTATTTTAAAAGCGGGGTCAAAGGTCGAGGTCACGTCGACAGTGTCTAATCTTATAAAAGTTTTGATTCATTATGTCTAGAAGTGCAGGTAAACTAATGCAGGTGATCATATTTACGCAAACATATGCACAGTCACTTACGGCTTATATAATAAGTCTCTGTTGATATTAATGTTAAAACTAGGTCATGCCTCCGCACACATAATTTGTTGGTTAAGGAGGACCATATAGGCAACAGTATTATGCTAAATTGTTCATTTAAAGCATTGATGCATACAATATATGTATGGCACAAAGGAAATTCCAGTTGCGAGTACTATTTAAAAGGTGGCAAGTATAAAAATTATTGGGTGCGAAAGACCCGATTTTCTTTATTTCTAAAATTATTGTTTATCAGAGTTTGGTCTTGTCTTAATTTGTTTCAAGCCAAATAAACATTTAATATCACATATATTTAATCATTTAAGTGTGTAATATTAGCTATATATCTGTTATATTAGGTGTTAGAGCATCTTTCGAAATTTTCACCTCGTGTCAAGATCGAGTCGTTGTGTGACATCGAAGAAAGTGAATAAAAAATCAGGCAAAGCTCTAGTGCATGTTTTATTCTACTGCATTCGAGAGGGAAAAAAGCATTTCTATATTATCTTTTATGTGAATTTTATACGGGTAACATAATCAACGGCGAAGCCGGCGATGTTCCCCGTCAATAGGTAATGAGTATGAACCTTGCAATCCTTTGCGATACCTTCTTTCCAAGAATTGTGTCCAGTGTGGATTTTTCGATGCAGTCACGATTCTGCTACGTTTTGATTGGATGAAAAGAAAATAACGAAACAAAAACAAAAATCTAGAGGAAATATTTAAATATGATAATACGTACTCGAAAAGGGAACGAGCACAAGTAATTTTATGTGTGATCATTTCCCGTTTAATAACACTCGTCGTCTATTTCTAAAACGAGTTCAAATAACAACTTATAATTTTTTTTTGACTTTCCGGAAGTTATAAATCCAGATTCCTGTAATATGACGTCATAATATGACGTTATTCTATTAGCGTAACGCAAATGAAGAATAAATAACCAAAAGGAAAACGACAGAAATGATAGGAAGGGTTAGTTTGACTTGTCACAAATGTAGTTCCGTTAATTATGGAATCGTTTTATTTGAAGTACTTTATGAAGGGCAAGTTGATTATTTTTTGTACCTGTCATCATAATTTGATGGATTTAAAATCTTGGATATATTTTAAAGTTAAATATAAGCTTAACCTGATGTTGATTTTTATTTTCTTTGCTTAGGTCGGTAGGACTTGTAAATAACTGATCGTGCAAGCAAGGGGCTAACTGCAGTTCGCGGGGAATTATTCACCGATCACAACATATAATAAATGTTTACTAGAAATAGGTAACACCTATACTCATATTATTTTCTTTTAAATAAAATGATTTAAGTCTGTACGTGTAATGAATCAAAAGTCTTCCTAAGTTAGTTTAACCAGTGAGAACAGTTTTAAACAGTGACGTGTGCACAAATTACAAATCTGCGCGGTCGGTTTGCGCTAGTCACGTGATCAATATTTTTCAGAGCAAACTATATTTAGCTTAGAAACAGTTCCTATTTTAGATATACATGGATTAACATTATTAAATGAATTATACACAAATCAAGACATATCTTTGAACGTGAAAATAACATTCAGTAAGTTAAAAGAACTATTAAAAGGAGAATTCGACGTGATTTATCCCAAAATTGACACGTTATAGTCTGCTGTCAGTCTAATCGGGGCGCACATTATTAGTCATTTGTCTTCGTAAATAAGATAAATATGCGAGTTTAAAGAAACTGCAAATATTTCAAGCATCGGAATATTTATTTCATTTTAGATGTGTCATTACTTAGTGTTTTTAATAAAACGCAATTGTAATATGTTCTCCGATTCGGTGGGCATCTAGTTTTTGGCCTGTCTGTCTGTCTGTCGAAAACAACTTTAACCTTGACCACTACTTTTGAACCATAATAGGCACATGTGTATTCCTTGTGGCATGACCTTTCTGTCAGTACCAAAATGTTTGACCTTGCGACCTTGACCTTTGACCTAGATGTCTTTGTCTGTCTGTCGAAAAAATAATTAACCTTGACCACTACTTTTGAACCATAATAGGTACGGCTACCATATTTCACATGTGTATTCCTTGTCACATGACCTTTCTGTCAGTACCAAAATATTTGACCTTGCGACCTTGACCTTTGACCTAGATGTCTTTGTCTGTCTGTCGAAAAACACTTTAACCTTGACCTCTACTTTTGAACCATAACAGGTACGGCTACCATATTTCACATGTGTATTCCTTGTGACATGACCTTTCTGTCAGTACCAAAATGTATGACCTTGCGACCTTGACCTTTGACCTAGATGTCTTTGTCTGTCTGTCGAAAAAAACTTTAACCTTGACCACTACGTTTGAACCATAACAGGTACGGCTACCATATTTCACATGTGTATTCCTTGTGACATGACCTTTCTGTCAGTACCAAAATGTTTGACCTTGCGACCTTGAACTTTGACCTAGATGTCTTTGCCTGTCTGTCGAAAAACACTTTAACCTTGACCTCTACTTTTGAACCATAACAGGTACGGCTACCATATTTCACATGTTTATTCCTTGTGACATGACCTTTCTGTCAGTACCAAAATGTTTGACCTTGCGACCTTGACCTTTGACATAGATGTCTTTGTCTGTCTGTCGTAAAAAAACTTTAACCTTGACCACTACGTTTGAACCATAACAGGTACGGCTACCATATTTCACATGTGTATTCCTTGTGACATGACCTTTCTGTCAGTACCAACATTTTTGACCTTGCGACCTTGACCTTTGACCTAGATGTTGCCATTCGGGGGCATCAGTGTTTCACAAACACATCTTGTTTCTAATAACAACTCGTCCTCCCATTTCATTTCTGAAAAGCTTTAAAAATATAAGTCGCCGGCTCCTGCATTGCAAAACCTTTAAGTGGACATAAATCAGGTGAGCATTATGGGACGGAATGGTAAGGTCCCCTGTTATTTTAATCATTATTTCTTGACTCCCCGATGATTCTCCGATGATTTCAAACTGAGGACATCCCTCCCCCCTTCAATGATCATGAGCTGAGATATCTTTAAAACATCGAGAAAATCCGATTCGTTCCCGTTATTTCTCGCAATTCCTTAATCGGTACCTACAGAGAAGGGATAAACTATTGTATTTAAATAATTAAAATATGAAGGGACTTTCCTTTTTTTCTGGTATGTTTTCAAAGTCGTCTGCTGCAGATTTGTTGTATGTGGGAAAGGGATAGTGGACTATTGATAACTGGACTATGTCATAACTCGAATATATCGTTTCAATCAGTCCTGGAACGGTGTTATCTATTAAAAACAGCGTGGGGCAGTTCTGATTGCTCATTCATTTATATTTAAATGTTTGAATGCTTAAATATGCAAATGGAATCGGTGATAGAATCAGTTATCAAGAAAATAGCGTGGCAGCAGTTCTGAATGCTCGTACGATTCGAACAAGGCCGGGTTGGTTCGAGATAAACGGTATAATCGAATTTTCACACGTTCAATTAATCGCGAGTCCTTTGTTTAAAATGCACGACAAATAATATAACAGATAACTTATTGAATAATAGAGTTTTTAGTCAATTTATAAATACGCGTCGGCAGGAGATTTCTGTATTAAAAACTGTGGCAAAAGAAGATTTTTTTCATGAGAAGCAATTTCTCCGTTTGTCACAAAGTGTTCAACTCTTTTAATAATTACACTTCCATTCAATCTTACTAAAGTACACGATCTGACCTATGCGTAACGTTAATAGGAGATGATTTTAATGAGATTGACTTCCATTTACATGTATCTGTTTGTGGTTATATTTCATTGAGATGTACGCATTTATGTTTTTTTGTTTTATTTACGAAGACAAAACAGTCCCTATAAGCTAGACTGATGTACTGTATTTTCACAGACTACATGTAATCACAACGCGATAACTACAAACCGTTACGTCGCAGTCTAATTTTTTTTTATTGATATAATTTACGGTCAAATACATGATAGTTCTCGGGTCAAAACATTGCCATATTAATTCGAAACTACCAAAGGCTGGTACAAGGACCAAGATGTTTTACACATTCCCAAATGCAGACGACATTTTAAAACATTGTGACAAAAGGAGAAACAATGATGAACAACAAACAACTGTTACTCCAAACTTTGACGAAATAAAATAAATCGGCCATCATTTAAAACTGTGAAAAAATGGGACTGAGCTCCATATTAACTTGCGTCACGAAGTCGATGATGATGGGAATGTAAAAACAATAATCTGTAAAGATTTTTCCGAAAAAAGGAAGGAAAGAATTACAATAACTTAACATGTTATAATGTTCAGTTAATGTTCGAAATTAAGTTTGAAATTATACAACAATTTCAATGAAATTTAACTGTTTACCTGATATTACAGAGGGATTACACTTTTAAGTACATTTGGCAAACTCTTCACTAGAATTTTAAATAACATACTAAGTAAGTGGGCGGAGGATTATAATATATATATTGAAGCACAAGCAGGTTTTCGTAAAAATATGAGTACAACCGACAATATTTTCATATTGCATGGTTTTATAAATAAATTCATCAATGAAAAAAAAAAAAAAAAAAATACGTGTGTTTCATTGATTTTACTAAAGCTTTTGATTTGCTAGTAAAAGAAAATATATTTTATAAATTAATCCAATATGGGATTACAGGTAAAATCTTGCAGTTAATAAAGTCGCTCTATCTAAACATGAAGTCAAGGTTAAATATGATAACTCGTTAAGTGAAAGCTTCAATTGTTTCATTGGAGCGCCACAGGGGGACTGTATGTCGCCATTTATCTTAGCAATATATGTAAATGACTTAGAGGACTACATGTCTCTAAATGAATTTGATGGCGTTGATATGGACATGTTGAAATTGATTTGTATTACTATACGCGGACGAGTTTTATTCGCAGAAAGCGAGTCCAGTTTACAAAACGTGCCGGGCTAAAGACACAGAAGATCCCTTCAGCGAAAAGTATACTCAACCCTGAAGGGGTCCACTTGTCTTATATATGTAACCCTAAACCCCATCACCCCGAAACGGTGATGTAAATTTGGATATCAAATGCAACGTATACCGAACGTTTTCGTTACACTACTTCCCACTCCGAGAAGACTCGTCCCGAGTCTTGGCCTGGGAAACCCATGGGTAAGGCAACTCCGGTATGGCACGTTTTCGTTACACTACGTCCCACTCCGAGAAGACTCGTCCCGAGTCTTGGCCTGGGAAACCCATGGGTAAGGCAACTCCGGTATGGCACTTGTCAAATGCTACGTATACCGAACGTTTTCGTTACACTACTTTGTTATTGCGAAAAATGGGAAATTATCAGTAAATATAAAGAAAACTAACGTCATGATATTTAGAAAAAAATGGAAGAATATCGAAACAGGCAGTTTTTAAATACAACGGTAATCCATTAGAAATAGTGAAAAAATTTACATATTTAGACATAACATTTTCTTCATAGGGTCCTTTCAACAAACTTTTGATTATATAGGAGGGCAAGCTTTAAAAGCAGTTTTTGCATTAAAACAATATTAACCGTATTCAAAAATATCACCATTAGTCATACACTTGAACTCTTTGATAAGCTTATACTACCAATACTTAACCACGGGCCGAGGTATGGGGCTTTAACGAGGCTATAACGCTAGAAAGGCTGCATACTAGATTTTGTAAGCAACTACTACACGTCAAAAGACAAACTCCTTATCATTTTATATACTTGAATTGGGAAGACTATACCTTTGAAGTTACAACGCCTTTCTTTGGTCATTAAATACTGGCTAAAAGTCACGAGAACAGACGAACGCAAATACATTAAGGCAATATACAAACAAATGTTAAATGATATAAATGAAAATAAAGAAAATTGGGCTTCAAAGGTTAAATATTTATTGAATAGTTACGGTTTTAGTTATGTACGGATGAATCAAGGAGTTGAAAACATAAACGCTTTTTTAACAATATTTAAACAAAAAGTAAAAGATATTTTCATCCAAAACTGGCATGCCGATCTTAGTCAAACCTCTAAAGCTAAAACATATATTCTCATAAACTCCTTTGATTTTAAGATATATTTAGACAACATAAAAATTAAGAAATACAGATTTGCAGGAAGATGGAAAAAACCTATTAAGACTCCTATATCGGACCGTAAATGCAAATTATGTAACACATTAGAAGACGAATTTCATTTTTCACTTGAATGTCCATTATACAATGATCTAAGACAAATCTATATAAGAAAATATTATTGATCTAGACCAAACATTCCTAAATTCGTCGAACTCTTAACAAGCAATAACCAGAAAATACTATCCAAATTATGCATGTTTCTATATAAAAGTTTCGAAAAAAGAATGAAGTCACTTGATTAATTATCTCATTTAAAATAAATGTATATTGTTATTGTTGTTTAAATGTTATTGTTTTTTTGTTTTTTTTTTCAAAGTGTGAAAAAAAAGGAATATGTATATATGTGTGAAATGTATTATCAAAGTTTATTTTTATTTTCGAGATTTTCAATTTAATTATAATCTTCCACGTTACAAGGAAAATGATAAATGTTGTATTATATATATAAAGAGGCAGGTCGCTTGCGTTTCGTTTTGGTAAGCATCTGAAACTCTTTAACTAGTATAGATTATTGTGCTGTATATATATGGCATGACAAACGTTGCAATATTCTATCTCAAATATATTGATTCAATAAACAAAATATGCGAACTAAAAAAAAAAAAATGGTTCTATCTGAAATATATTGATTCAATAAAAAATATATACGAACTAAAAAAAATATATATTTAGTAAAAAAATAATATTTGTGAACATAAAAATGTATATGACACATGTTAAAAAAATAAATGTTTGATAAAATATTAATATGCAGTATATTTTGTATGCAGTAAATTTTAAAATTTATGTGAGGTAAAAAAAAAATATATTGGGTATAATTTGCATGATGGGTAATCGGCTTGATTGCAACAAGGAATTTCATTGGCTGGCGGAATTCAAAATGGCAGCTTCCAGAATTTAGGACCGCCAGTATTACAACGTGTTCTCATAAAAACAAAATGAGCGTTCTTCCTCGTGAGTACTTTAATCAATTAATGGCTATATGACGCCCTTTATATCTGCCCCCGCAAATCTAAATGTGCTATGCCAATTGTCGAGTTAGCTCCGTCCAATTAAGCAACGGTAACTAGCCCAACTGTTGAACATCAACAACAATGCTAATGGCGGACAACGTTATAAGCTGTCCCAGACATTATTTCCTCCGGTTATTTTCCGTACTCGCGAATACTTCGACAACAACAGAGGACTATATATTTCTATAGAGACTGTTACATTAAGTCTCAGTCGGTTTATTTACGCCTGGAGATTGAACTTCACATACATGCACAATCTCACATCACAGATTTACATATTTTTAATCTGAACTGTCAATCCAAAATCAGCGATCCCACAATTGTTTGATGACGTCATTTTGGCGACGTCATCAGTATATAATTCATTGCTGAAATTTCTCACAAATGTTGATGATTTAGTGTGTAAAGTGTTTATGTCATTATGTTAAGTTTGTTTAAATGACTATTATTGCTATTATTGAACTGAATTTAATACCGAATGGATTTATTTGTTAGGGTTTTACGCCTCTTTCAACATTATTTCAGTTATATCACGGCGACAGTTCACTTGTTCATGATCCCTGGGTAAACAAACTAGTACTAGGCTAGGAAATGTGCCTTGCCCAAGGGCACTCCACCATGACTGTAGTGCCGCGACCGTGGATCAAACCTGGGTCACCCGGTTTTGAAATCCCTGACGCTAACCACTCGACCGGTATTGATGAGCTACATTGTCAGGATATCGTGAAACACTTGATAAAAGAAGCGTGTGGAGCATGAGAGAATTTCTACTCTGCTTTAAGATGGTTTATCTGTCTTGCAGCTGGTTGAAACTACTTGCCAATTGGAATCATTTCCGCGTTTAGGTATTAATTTGTCAAATAGTGTCTTAAGAAAGTATATGATAATAAGTTTATGATATGGCGAATTTCATATTGTCACCCACATTATCGCCTTGACCTATATCAGCACTCGAGCTACACTCTCGGACTGATATAGTCTCGGGGCCGATATAAAATTTACCATATAATATCTATAATAATCAGTCTAACAGCCTTACAGGATCAACCTGCGCTGCATAATCTTTCCCCCTTGAATCAGAGGTGGGAGGTTAACGGCCTCAGATAGATCTTTCATCAAATCACCACAGTTACCAGATTCCAGGGTAATAAAATCATAATAATATACAACCAAAAATTAAAATTGCTACTAAGTTAAAGAAAAACATCTGTTAAATTTATTTTCCAGGGAGGCGCATTAATGTGTCTTTAATGCCAAATGTTGAAGGAATATGCATTGATCTTCATGACGGAAAATTAGGAATAACTACTCTTCAATCCCAGTACAAGCATGCAACTGGTTTGAAATACCTCAGTTTGGGCCAGTGGGTAGCTGTGACCATTAACGAAAACAACTTTGTCATCCCGGAAAATGAACAGAACTTTGTGGTTGTCACGGACACAGTAGGTAAGCTTTCAAAGTTATGGTGAGATTTTTCATAGAAACACTGCATATATTGGCAATATTATTGTCATTGTGACTAATTAGTAAACGATAAAATCTTTAGACACGGTCATGCATAAATTTTCAAAGTGGTGGAGAAAAATAGTGCTGAAATGAATAATTTATGTCGGAAATCAACTACCAAATGTGTGTATGCATTTGTTTTTGGCTTAACCAATATAAGCAAATAGTGCCACTGAAAGGCAGTCAGCCTTTTAAAGGATGGTAATGCTCACCAGTGCCAACCTAAGTTTACTGCAACTGACCGACAGGTTTCCCACTTAAAGAAAAATAAATAAAATCATAAATGTTTCTTGGTGTTTTAGCTCTACTTGCCAAAGGCCAGAAGGGCATCTGCCATGGCGATTTGTCCGTCCGTCCGTAAACAATTTCTTGTTAACTCAATAGTCTTCAGTTTTGATTGTACCTCAATCAAACTTATACAGTAGTTAGATATCCCTGAGAGCTCGGTTACTTTCGCAAACCAGCCGGATAAGCACATGCAAGACTGAATTATGGCCCTTGAAATTGTCAAAATTGCTATACTAGAGCTTGTTAAAAAATACAGCCTCCATTTACTATCTGATCTTCTCTAAACTTAAATGGTAGTTAAATATTGATGGAAACTCGGTTCCTTTCAAAAAACAGCCAGATCCGCCCATGCATGACTGGCCAGGGGGGGGGGGGGATATTTTGTCTTATATGGCTATAGTGAAAACTTAAAAAATCTTCTCCTCCGAAAGTGTCAGACCGATTTTCATATAATTTTGTAGAAATGTTCCTTAAGTGACCCACTATCAGATTCCTTCAAGCCATGTTGATTGGTTAAAAACATGGCCACAAGGGGGCGGGACTATTTTGCCTTATATGGCTATAGTGAAAACTTAAAAAATCTTCTCTTCCAAAAGTGCCGGGCCGATTTTCAAATAATTTTGTAGAAATGTTCCTTAAGTGATCCACTATCAGATTCCTTCAAGATTGGTCTAAAAACATGGCCGTCACAGGGCGGGATTATTTTGCCATAAATGGCTATAGTGAAAACTTAAAAAATATTATCCTCCAAAAGTGTTATGCCAATTTAAAATAATTTACTAGAAATGTTCCTAGGGTGACCCTCTGTCAGATTCTTTCAAGCTCAGTTGATTGGTTGGAAACTACGGCTGCCAGGGGGCCGGGCTAATATGGCTAAAGTTAAAAGAAAAAAAAAACAGGTGAGCGATCCAGGGCCATCATGGCCCTCTTGTTAATAGAAATTGTATTGCTGTTCTGCATTCCTGTTAAAATAATGACAAGTAGTAATGTAAACTATACAATACTTTATTATACCCCAAGATATATGTCGTACTATATTGGATTTGTGCTTGTCCTGTTTTGCCATATCCTGTCACACACCCAACTGGACAATAGAGCAAGAATTAAAACTCAGTCTATTGATTATTAGTCGCCTACCAGTCGAAGGTTTGGTTGATTCCGTCTGTCTGTCAGTTCTGCCTAACCTTGTCCGGCCCGCATCTTAACCATGCATCATAGAATTTGAAAAAAAATGATGGGGCAGCGTGTCGCGCATAAGACCCAGGCCTGTTCCTCAAATGTCAAAGGTCAAAATGATTACTGTTTGATAGGATTACCTTGTCCGTCCAGCATCTAAACCATGCATCATAGGATTTCCATCAAACGTTCACCATGATGAGGCCAGGCCGCATGTCATGCTTAAGACCCAGGCCTGTACCTCAAATGTCTAGGTCACACTTAGAGGTCAAAGGTCAAAATGAGTACTGTTTGAGAGGACTGTACCTTGTCGGACCCGCATCTCAACCATGCATCACAGGATTACAATGAAACTTGGCACAAACTTTCACTATGATGAGGCAGCGTATCGCTCTCAAGATCCAGGCCTGTACCTCAAATGTCAAGGTCACACTAGGAGGTCAGACCGAGTACTGTTTGATTGGACTGTACCTTGTCAGGCCCACATCTCAACCATGCATCATAGGATTCCCAAGTTACTAGGCACACATGTTCAATATCATAAGGTGGCTTGTCATGTTCAAGACCCAGGCTTGTACCTCAAATGTCAAGGTCACACTTAAAGGTCTCAATGGTCAATATGACAACTGTTTGATAGGACTGAACCTTGTCCGGCCAGCATCTCAACCATGTATCATAGGATTCTTAAGTTACTAGGCACACATGTTTACCATGAAAATGTGGCATGTTGTGCACAATACCAAGACCTGTATCTCAAATGTCAAGGTCACACTTAGAGATCAGAAGACAAAATGAGAAACCATGCATCATAGGATTCCCAAGTTACTGGCCATACAATAACATGTTGAAGTCACTTAGACGTCAAAGGTTGAAATGAAAAATATTTGATAGGACTGTACCTTCTCTGGCCCTCATCACAACCATGCATCATAGGATTCCCAAGTATCTCAGTACACATGTACATGATGAGGCAGTGTGTCGCACACAAGACCAAGGCCTGTACCTCCAAAAATGCATATACACAATGTGCTGTTCTCCTCAATACAACATTAACTTGTTTTATATAACAATAAGTACAAACAAAGATTTAAGTTCTACTTTAAATGTATTTTTAGAGTAGGCCGAGGTTTAATAGAAGAAGTTATTTGTGGAAGAACTATATTGCAATTATTTGCCATTTAAAATTATAATGTCTCTTACTTATTTTTAGCTCATATGTCACGTAGTGACAGTTAAAGGTGAGCTTTTGTGATCGCTCTTCATCCGTCAACTGTCCACAATTTTTTGAGAACACGATAAAGTCTTCAATTATTATCTGATGTACCAAACTTATTTAGTAGCTAGATATCTATGAGAGCTCGGTTCCTTTTGAAAAGCTAAGATCCGTCCATACATGAAGGGACTATGGCCCTTTAAAATTGGCAAAATTGCTATAATCGCATAATTTAGGTGAGCGGTCTAGTGCCATCATGGCCCTCTTGTATAACATATTGTCTGAACAATTTCTCAGAAAGAAAAAAAGGATTTCCATGAAACTTGTAATATAGATAGAGGGGACCAAGAGGGGCAACATATTCCAATATGGTGAATCAGTTGTTTTTCATGAAGTAATTTAATTTCAGAGAGAGCTCAAAGTATTATGAGTAACAGTCTGGCGATGCAAGTGTCTTCGTGTTTTGGAGGATCTTCAAGACCTAATTTTAGTCTTGAATCATCCTTGCCAGCAACAGGACAGGGAAATGCTGCAGGATCAGCATCAACACATCATTTTTCAAGCCTAAGAAAGAATTTGTCCCGAAAACAATCTAGAACCCTGTATCAAAAACCGAAACAACTGACAAAAGAAAAGGTGTTTAAGGTTGTGTTTGTAAACAAAATGGACTTGCCTTGTACTTTTTCAAAGGAAATCGTTCTAGCGGAAGGTTTTTTTACTATAAAATCTAATCATTTGGAATGTGAAATCTTAAGTGACCTCCTTACCATGCTCAAGAACTGCGACATCCACTGTAACATAATTGACTTAGTGATACTGACAAACTCATCAAAAACACTGTCTATTCCCTGCACCACTTCGGACTTTATGTGGTCGCTAGAAACTATAAAAAAGAATGTCGGCCAAGGAAAGATGTATGTTATGGTGGCTGTATTTCAGGTAAACTATATTTTTGGTAAATCATGCACAGCTGGCCACATCAGGGCTGGTGATCACATGACCATTGTTTTTATGAATATGTTGATGCAGAATGAAAACAAAAATAGAGGGATATTGCCGCTTTAATAGAGAATGAATTCATTTAATGAGCACTTAATTGAAAATTCCAAAGGAAAGTCCTGCTAAAGGTAATAACATGGAACAGTTTTTGAAAGCTGAATTTAAAACCACTTCAAGAATTTTTTTTCCAGTAACCACAAACATAAGGCATCCTAGAGAATGAAACAATTTAGAGAACATTGACAAATAAAGAAACGCAACTTGCACTGAACATGGCTTTTTACCAAAAGAAATATAAGAAGAGGACAGGCATGTTTATTCCGCCAAGTGAACGGGATCACCTAATGGTATTGTCTGCATCCCTCGCCTCAAGTCGATTTCTGACGTTTTATGCAGTATATTGCGCTTGAAAAGTAGCGCGACACTAAAGGTATCTAAAGATAAAAAATCAGAGCCTTAAAAAATCTGAAAAATCAAAGAGGTAATTGCGTATTTTTTAGTATACACAGTGTGAATGTGAGTTATTTTTAGCTCACCTGAGCTTTGCTCAAGGTGAGTTATTGTGATCGCCTTTTGTCCGGCGTCCGTCGTCCATGGTGCGTCGTCCGTCGTGCGTCGTGCGTCAACTTCTTCTCCTCAGTAACCAGTGGGTCAATTGGGATGAAACTTCACAGAAAGCATCCTCTCAATGACCTCACCAGATTTCCTTCAAATTTTTGGGATCCATGCATAATTCTGGTTTCCATGGCAACGAAATGAAGAAAACTTGAAAATTCTTCTTCTCCCAAACTGGTTGGCAGATTTGCAAATAATTTTGTAGAAATGTTCCTTGGATGATCCTCTGTCAGATTCCTTCAAGCCATGTTGATTTGTCGAAAAACATGGCCGCCAGGGGGGGGCGGGGCTATTTTGCCTTATATGGCTATAGTGAAAACTTAAAAAATCTTCTTCTCCCAAACTGGTTGGCAGATTTTCAAATAATTTTGTAGAAATGCTCATTGGATGACCCTCTATCAGATTCCTTCAAGCCATGTTGATTGGTCAAAAAACATGGCCGCCAGGGGGCGGGGCTATTTTGCCTTATATGGCTATAGTGAAAACTTAAAAAATCTTCTCCTCCGAATGTGTCAGGCCGATTTTCAAATAATTTTGTAGAAATGTTCCTTGGATGACCCTCTATCAAATTCCTTCAAGCCATGTTGATTGGTAAAAAAACATGGACGCCAGGGGGGGGGGGGGGGGGGGGGGGGGGGCGGCGGGTCTATTTTGCCTTATATGGCTATTGTGAAAACTTAAAAAAATCTTCTTCTCCAAAAGTGTCAGGCCGATTTTCAAATAATTTTGTAGGAATGTTCCTAGGGTGACCCTCTATCAGATTCCTTCAAGCCAAGTTGATTGGTCGGAAACTATGGCCGCCAGGGTGCGGGGCTTATAAAGCTAAAGTGAAGAAAAAAAATCAGGTTAGCGATTCCAGGGCCATCATGGCCCTCTTGTTATTAAAATGACGGTTGGATTTTGTTTAAGAACTGCATTATCCTTTCGCTAAGCATGATGGCTTCTCGTAGAGAATGGATGAGTCAACCAGATTGTGTTAAGTCATTATAATGTTGCCATAGATGGCTGGTGTTGTTGACACATTTTGGCAACTGTTGTGCAACATAAGACGTTTTGACGCCAGTTTGGGAAAAAAAGCAAGTTGTAGATCAACCCATTTCAGTAGTTTGAGTTTCCTTTTGGACTGAGTGTACTGCCCGGCACAGTACTTGGCATTGACAGTTGTAAGGTCATGATAGAATCTTTAATAAGTTATTACAATTTGTTTCTATACTAGTATTTCCCCTATTAACATGATGAAAGGGAGACAAGAAAGTGGTCTGTAATACAAACAGAAGTAATTTAATGATCAAATATTAATTTGTAATTATATTAGCCATATCATTGATGTCGTAATACTTCTTTTTTTAAAAGAAGAATGCTTAATTTACTTATTTGTAGGATGGAAGATCAAGTCAAGTGACAGAAGCTATTGCAAGTGAAACAAATAAGGTATACTGTCAAAATTTGAACAGGTTTATATACATAACACATTAATGTTTTAATAGCTAAATAAAAAAAGTCAGGCTTTTGTGATACCCTTGGTGCGTCGGCGTAGTTGGGCCACAACTCAAAAACCGTTAAAAATATTTGAATTGAACTTGGTATATGTATTGCCAGAAACGATACGCACATGTGAATCAAAGAACATAATTCTCACTTGAAGTGTTATTGAGCACCTTTTTAGATCTGACACCTGAGCCAAAGGCTCAAGGTGATCTATTCTGATCACTATCTGTCCGTCGTCCGTCCGTCCGGCATTAACTTTTAGCTTTAAACATCATTTTCTCCTAAACCACAGAAACAATTTCCATGAAACATCACAGGAATGTTCCTCTGTTGGGCTTCTTTCAAAAGTGTTTAAAGATTTTAATTCCATTGAGAACTTTGGTTGCTGTGGCATCAGAGAGGGGGCAAAATGTCAAAACTTTAAAAATCTTCTCCTCCAAATCTGTTTGTCAGATTCCAATATAATTTAGTAGAAATGTTCCTTGGGTGAACCTCTATAAAAATTGTTCAAGCCATACTAATTTGTTGAAAAACATGGCATTCAGGGGAAATCAGAAAAGGGGCAAAATGACAAAATTTAAAAATTCCATTTTTATGAAAGTGCTGGCCTGATTTAAGAAATTTGAATAGGAATCTTTACTTTGGTGATCCTTTACTTAATTTGTTCAAGCGGTATTGATTGGTTACGAAAGCATAGCAACCAGGCGTCATCACAAAAGGGGTAAATTGAACTTTTAGCTACAAATAACAACTCCTACCATTCCACTGGACCAATTTCAACTAAACTTCACAGGAATGTTCTTTAGTTGGTCCTCTTTCAAACTGGTTGAAAGACTTACATTCTGTGTAAAAATTTGATTGCTGCGGCATAGAGAGAAAAGTACCCAAATTTTAAAAATCCTTTTCCTCTATAATCTTCTTGTCCGATTGGAAGATAATTTGGTTGAAATGTTCCTTGAGTGACCCTCTACAAAAACTGTTCCAAGCCATATTGATTTCATTGGAAAACAGCAGCAGGGCGGCACCAGGAAAGGGGCAAAATGACAAAACTTTATAATTCCATTCATATTAAAGCTGTTGTTAGATTTCAAGTTACAAATGGCCTTTACTGATAAGCTATTTCTTTAACAGTGTCCACTCCTTGCAGTTGCATTTGCACTCCTGATAAAATTTCCCCAGATATTTGCAGTTAAATATTTGCTACTAAGTTACTATCACTCGGGTGATCGATATAGGGCCATCTTGGTCCTCTTGTTTAATAAGAACTTTGTGCAAAAACTTGAACCTTATTCATTACTCATAAACTGGTCAAGATGTTGCCAGATACAATCCCCATAAGAGGCATAGCTTTATTAATTATTGATTTATGCACCTTTTTTTACTTTGAAAAAATAAACAGGCGTTGGTGTTTGCTCATGGGCACTCTTGTTTGGTCAAAGGGCAAAACTCATAGCCACAGGATCCTAACATTCAAACACAAGCGTCCTAGTTAAACTAGGCACTTCGTGTCCTTATGCCAAAATAATTTGAAGCTTTTATTATACCCCCAGATACATAGTATATGGGGACTAGATAGGAGTCACGCTTGTCGGTCGGTCCGTTGGTCTGTAGACATTTCTTGTGAACACTATTTCTCAGCAACCCTTGGTCAGAATTCAATATAACTTCACAAGAATGATTGATACTAAGCCTAGTTGTGCATATTGTCGGCGTGTTGCACTGGAATTATTTTTAAATGAGTTATGGCCCCTTGAATTTCTCATACATATGTATATTGTTAGGCACCAGCTGGGGGTATTCATCACCTTCAGTGATATTTCTAGTAATATACATAAATTATATTATAAAAGCTTCAAACTATTTTGGCATATATATATATATCATAAGAATAGCACTTGTTTGGCATGGGATATCAATTCATCACTTTGCTTGTTTGATTTTGTTTTAATGCTGCATTACCTTAGATTAAGACGTTAAAGGGCAGGGCTTTCTCTCATGTGTTATTGACAGTTTTAGACACTAACTGTATTTGCATAGGAGTCTGTCTGACTTCCATCCTGCTAATTTTAGGAGTTTGGGTCTTTCTCAAGGAGTCCAATGATTTTGGATTCATGTATAGTCGATAATAGTCGATATAAAAGATAGAAGGACATGAACATTTATAATAGCATTCATTAAAGAGAATTTGACATGCTATTTTAAACTCTGAAATATGGCTAGTAAATGCATTAAATCATTTATTATGCCCCCTTCAAAGAAGAGGGGTATATTGCTATGTCTGTCAGTAGACCAAAGCTTGTCTAAGTGATAACTCTAAAAAGCCTGAACCTATGGTCCTCAAACTTGACATGGATGTTATTGATTTTGAGGTGAAAGGTCAAGGTCACCTTGAATGTGAAAAGCTTGTCTGAGTGATAACTTGACATTGCTTGCACCTGTGGCTCTCAAACTTGACATGGAGTCAGGGGGTGACAAGTAGATGACCCCTATTGATTTTGAGGTCATAATGTCAAAAATTGTCCGAATATTTCTGACAATATGGCACCAGGCCTGTATGGCACTCAGAGGGGTATAATGTTTGACAAACATCTCTTGTTATGAAATTGTTTTCTTTGATAAATCAAGGAGTCGGTTGGTCTCCCAAGTTTCAAAATATAGGAGTCCTGGACAAAATTTAGTAGTCCCAAAATTTATTCTGTCATAAATTGTTAACATTTTCCCCCATTGTTGTGCCAAAATTCTCCTCCTGATCATCATTTAAATGTGGAAAAATGACCAAAATCGGACAAGCAATAACCAAGAAAGTGGTATTTTTTCAATCTCAACGTGTTTTCACTAAAATCGAGTTAATCAATAAATGTGATTATATGTTTTAGTATAATAATGTTACATACTGGGGTTGTCTTGTCAGGATGCAGTCTTTGATAACTCTAACGTTATACCTTTGGGGATGATCTGGTCGATTGAGAAGTTTACACTCCTTCTGGTTTATCAAATCAATCGCTAAAAACACTGTAGTAAGAGTTCATGAAGTTTAATTCAAGTATAAATCCTAAACATACAACTATAATTCACATGTAATGTATCGGAAAGTTATAACATCAAGATTACATTGATCCACCAAACTTAAGTGAGTTTTTAAGTAACATTCACTGTTTCATAGAAGTCAAATAAATATATTAAATTGGGTAAAAGGGTTTCTCTAAAACATAGGTTCCATAAATCTTCTAAATCTTTATAAAATACTTCCGTTTTCTATTAAAATGTGCTAACACTATTGCAACTCATGCTGAATGGAATTATTGGTTTAGAAAATTCTCTATACGAATAAAATGTTCAGAAAAGAAGTCCTCTTTTTGGTCACAATCAAGACCTTTTATACTCTCTGAGATAAATGACCAAGGAAAAATGGTCAAAAATGGTTAACATGATAAATTGACCAGATCTAAAAGGTTATTGACCAATTTGGTCACAGTGACGAATGACCCAGAAATTGGTCAAAACATCAGTTTAACATGGAGAACCTCGCTTCTTTCCTCATGATGACTACTTATACAATTAAATGATGAATCATAATAAAAGGTTTACTAAGGGATTAAATCTGACACTTCTATTTGCTATAAACTATTTTTAAAGACGATAACAATATACCGATCGCTTAGTTACGGTAGTAAACAGTCCCACAATGAACAGTATATCCTGTCAGGAAGTGTGGAAAAATAAGCATGTTCTCGGAGAATAAATACAAATTATGCAGAAACTAGATTATGCAGACAAATGAAACCAGTATTACACACACATTTAAGCTAACTGGACTAATTCTGCGAAAGTAACAGTGATTCACAAGATAGGAAAATGATGAAATATGAGGATAAATACTGACACATTTTAAGTGTAAATATAAACAAACGTCGGATAAGATTTAAACGAACATGGGGAAGTATATTATGCAATTGATCGGTCATTTTATGTTGGTCAATACATAAGTGTACAGTTCTGTGTTGCGTTAATAGCATCTTACAAGAAAAATGACACTCAAAGTGAACACATATGTCTGAACAACAATTTGAGAAATAGACTAGAATTAGCACCCAAAATGACAAGAATAAGGTAAGAACCCCAAGATCGAGGCATTACAATAATACTACATTTATACTTAATAAATTTAAAATCCCTTTTTTCTGTCAAAATTCCCCTTTGGATATCAAATAGATATCTTCCTTTCTTGAATTAGCCATATCTGCACATGCTGAACTGAGTTATGACCCTAAAAGTGGTAAAAATAGTTATTTTAACTTGTTAACATGATAGAAAATTGAATAACATGTAAATGTTTTGCTCTATTTTGACCGAAATTGATAAGAAGCCAATAGAGCACATGCCCTTATTTGCCTCTTGTTTTATTAATCAGCAAGATGTTGAAATATTTAAAACGTTTAAAAATTCTGAGTTTAATGTGTTTATTTCTATACATTCTAAGGATGGAACAGATTCTGATGATGAGTTACAGAGGCCACCCTTTGGAACTGGAACACCATTGGTAAATAATTTATAAAGTCACATTGTGATTAATAAGAAAAAAATTGTTTTTACAAACACTTTCTAGTGAAAACTATTATGTATATTATGTCTAAAACATGACCTTAAAAGGTTATTGTGTTAATAAACTACAATAAATTTTTAATTAATTACATAACCAGTCACAGAAATAAACTCTTAAGTCCAAAACAATTTGTTAACAAAAGGTTGTGAAAGTGTTGCATTATTGAGGTTTATGATTAATATCACTAAGCTATGTTGTATTACATGTACTAATAATGTATGTTCACCAAAATCATATGGTAGTTGTATATATGCATTAGTTATTATCCCCCGCCTATGAAATAGGGAGGGGGATATTGAAATGGCGTTGTCCGTCCGTCACCTGCATTTTCTCAGTAACTAGCTGGTAGAATTTCATGAAACTTAAAATAAATATGAACCACTATATTGGGATGATGCCCGTCCAATTTTTTTTTTGATTAGTCAATTTTCCTTGGAGTTATTGCCCTTGATTTTTTGAAAAACCTACGTTTTCAGCCATTTCTCAGTAACTAGCGGATAGAATTTCATGAAACTTAAAATAAATATGAACCACTATACTGGGATGATGCCTGTTCATTTTTCATTTGGATTAGTAAATTTTTCTTAGAGTTATTTCCCTTGATTTATTAAAAAATCATCGTTCGCAGCCGTTTCTCAGTAACTAGCGGCTAGAATTTGATGAAACTTGAATGTAATATTAACCAACTTCCTGCCATTATTCCCCTCCAACTCTTTTTTGGATTCCTTAATTTTTTTTAGAGTTACTGCCCCTGATTTATTAAAAAATCCACGCCTACAGTTATTTCTCAGTAACTAGCTGCTAGAATTTGATGAAACTTGAATGTGATATGAACCAACATCCTGCAATGAACTTCTGAATAAATATGGTATCAAATCATTTACATTTATTATAACATAGTCTGATACATAATTATCCATGCATTTTAGTTCCACTTTAAGAAGAGTAAAGATATCTATTGTATTTGTGTCACTGTTGGTTTAAGAAGCAAAACCTAGTATTCACATTTTTCCTGTGTTATTTAAGAAATAACAAATGACACCCCTTTAGTTTTGTAATATTGATTATTAACCCTTTCACCGCATAAATACTCTGTTGAAAATAGTGCAGTTCCAGATAAGACGCTGCTTTTAAAGGTGGCGTCTTATCTTGGACTGCACTATTTTGCATTATTTATGTTCCCGAGTAAGCAGTTTCGGAAAATACAGTTTTATTTAATCGTCCCTCTGATTTATTTCGTTAAAATATTTTATCATAAAGTAATCCCAGTAGATATTTTATAATTTGGCGCGGAACGGGATAAACCAGTGTCATAACTTTATTCTTTCCCCTTGATCTTGTGCGAAGAAGTTGAAATTTAAAGGTCAATTGCACATTAAACATAAAGACCTTCATGCACAAACAAGCCATCGTTGGCGGGGGATATCTTTTCACTGAAAATGCTTGTTTTGACATGTTTTTTAGCTCACCTGAGCACGAAGTGCTCAAGGTGAGTTATTGTGATTGCCTTTCGTCCGGCGTCCGTCAAGATCTTCTCATTAACCAGTGGGTCAATTGAGATGAAACTTTACAGAAAGCATCCTGTCAATGACCTCATTAGAATTCCTTCAATTTTTTGGCATCCATGCGGAATTCTGGTTTCCATGGCAACGAAATGAAAAAAAAATCAAATTCTTCTTGTCCCAAACTGGTTGGCAGATTTTCAAATAATTTTGTAGAAATGTTCCTTGGATGACCCTATATCAGATTCCTTCAAGCCATGTTGATTGGTTGAAAACATGGCTGCCACGGGGCGGTACTTTTTTGCCTTATATGGCTATAGTGAAAACTTAAAAAGTCTTCCCCTCCAAAAGTGTCAAGCCGATTTTCAAATAATTTTCTAGAAATCCTCCTTATTAAAATGTCCTGTTGACCCTCTATCAGATTCCTTCAAGCCATGTTGATTGGTCTAAAAACAGGCTGGGGCTATTTTGCCTTAAATGGCTATAGTGAAAACTTAAAAAATCTTCTCCTCCGAAAGTGTCTGGCCGATTTTCAAATAATTTAGTAGAAATGTTCCCAGGGTGACCCTCTATCAGATTCCTTAGTTGATTAGGCCAAGTTGATTAGTCGGAAGCAATGGCTGCCAGGGGGTGGGGCTTATATGGCTAAAGTGACAAAAATAAAATAAGGTGAGCGATCCAGGGCTATCATGGCCCTCTTGTTTCAATTTTGTCAGGAAACTGTTTGTGAATCCCAAACCCAGCCTAGCTGTGATGATGATGAGACCTTTGTGGGAACGGGCACACCAACTGTGTCATTCAGGCGTAACAGACTCAGTTTGGTAATTACAGCCTTTGTTCTTTGGTTCATTAAACAGCATATTTAGCATTCCCTATGTATCTTCAACATTCTTACACCTTGGCTTATACGTTGAGAATTTAATGGTTTTAATTGACATACATGTACTGGGGTCAATTCATGTAGGTGTTGGCCTTCATTTAGGCTTTTTGTGCAATCTGGGTTTGACATCGGTATTCATTCATTATCTCCTTCCATGATGCGATAGCAGATGAGGGATATAGGAATAGTGTCCAACTGTCTGATCTCACCAATGGGTATTTTTTGGGTTCTAAAAACAGCCAGATTTCATTCTGTAGACTTGCTTATTGGGTAGTTTTTATACGCTTGATTTGAAAAAACGGGACGTATTATGGCGAGGCTCTGTCCGCCCGTCAGGATTTTGTCCGGCCTACTTCTCCTACACCATTTCAGATATTGATGCCAAACTCACCAGCACAGGATATTGAGTGCGGCCAAAAACGGAGTAACTCTGTACCTATTTCACAGAGTTATGCCCCTTTTTAGACTTAAAAAATGTCAAAAATTCACATTTTCTTCAATATCTCTATAACTGTTACAGATATTATTTTGAAACTTTATGTTCGTGTTTAATATCATATGACAACATCACATACTAAGTCCCATAAATGTGACTGTTATTTTGAGAAAATTATTCGCCTTTTTAGACTTACAAAATTTCCGAAAATTCATATTTTCTTAAAATAAATAAATAAATAAATGCGCTTTTAAAAGCGTATGTGGATGTGCTGACGATGGTTTAGTTGATTTTGTAAGTACTTAATGTCGATGTGCATATAAGTATAGTCACAAATTATGACCCTTTCCTAAACTATACCCCTTTCATGAGTATGAACTTCCTTTAGTGATAGTTCTAGTTCATGAATGCCTTGAATTTTGTGGCTTTGGTACTCTTGTTAACAAAAAAAATGCCCAACAAATTCCCAAATATGAGGACATGCGTCTGTCCGATTGTGTCAGGTCCATAGGATTTCAAATTAAAGGATTTCACTCAAACTTTGGTAAAACGTTTAGCTCATCAAGACGACGTGTAGAGCTGATGTTCTTAAGGTCCAGATCGCAAGCTGTGGTCCATGGTACAAGCTTTTAGAGGTCAAATGTCCATAAATGTATGCTTTTCATTAACATGCCATTTTTTAGGCACACAGCTGTCATGGATATGACCTTCCTTTAGACTCCTTTCTTGTTTTCCTAAATTTAATATACTTGCATAAACATATAATGGTCTTATGTAATTTTTTCTTATCATATTATAGACAAGAAGAGGCCTGGACAGTGAACAACTTCAAAGTCGAATCAGGGAAATACCCAGTACATCATCAATGTAAGTTCATATTTAAATGTTTGTTAAAGTACAGTTGAAATATGGAAATGGCTGCGGCGATATTTCTCTGTGCTTGAGTGCATTATAAAACATATTTATAATTAATTAAAAAATCAGAATAATGCAGTTGCCTTAAATTGGTTAAATAAAAATCAAACATGTACAAATGAACATCAAAAGGAATTGACGTTTAATAGGATCACATCTCAAAATTGAGGTAAGTAGGGTTAAGGTCACTATTCTGGTTTTCAATTAATAACATCTGCTTATAAATAAGATAGTATAAAATTTGAAGGAAGTTGAGGTCAAGCTAGTAAAGGTAGAGTTAATAAAAGAAATATGGCTTACAGTCAATAACTTAAAATATAATCTTTATACGCCTGTCATAAGACGGGACGGGACGTATTATGGGAACGCCTGCGTCAGGGGGCTGCGTTAACATGTTGTCTGCTCTCTAAATTGAAGATGTTTTCATCTTTACCAATAGAAACTTGGTATACATGCTTGTGGGCAAAATGTTTCGGCTAAGTTCGATAACCAGCCTAATTGCCTAAGTCACTTTTTGATTATGGCTGTCAATTTATCAGAAATTGGCAACATTTTCCTTGCCTGTTTTTCATAATGTCTAAGCCAAGTTCAATAACAAACCAAATCGGCCAAGATTATGGCCCTTGATTTATAAAGAAATGGCCAAATTAGCCTTTTCCGATCTCTTAGTTAAACATTTTTCATCCGATCTTCACCAAACTTGGTATACAGATTTGAGGGCATAATGTCTCGGGCAAGTTAAATAATCAGCCAAATGGCCCAAGGCGTTTTTGGATTATGGCCCTTGATTTATTGAAAAATTTACCTTGCTGTCTTAGTCAAACAGTTTTTATCCGATCTTCATAATATCTCGAACAAATTGGATAACCAGCAATATTTTTTGAATCAGTTCTGAGTTATTGCCCTTTTATTATGAAAATTACACTTGCTGAAAACGTTAATTAAAATAAAGCATAATAAGTATCTGAGTTAAGTTCGATAACCAGCATATTCGCTGCAAACGCTTCTGAATTATGGCTTTGAATAACAATCTATAGAAAATTTCCCAATAAGCTGTGTCTGCTCACTTAGTCGAATAAAAGTTGTATAATCTTCTAAAAATTTGTGAAAATGTTTATGGGTACTTCATTATCACTCATTTTAACCCAAACTTTTGACGAGGGTATTTTGCGACAGTTGCCGCCCTTAATTGTGTTAAAATGTATGTAAACATGAAATTTCGGAATGACACAATCTATAGCTTGAAGTGTGATAACAGGCCAAATTGGATAGTGATTCCAGAGAAAACAATTACATGTAATCTGAGTGACATGATTTCTTTCATTACTGCAGCAACAGTTTGATTGAAGTTTGCGACAGTGAAGATGAAGAAATCTGTAGAGCAATAGAAGCCAGTCTACATGACAATCAAACAATGAGGTAATGTATGTATAGAATGTAAGTCGTAAATCAATTGTAGACTCAATAATCAGAATATTTTTCCATGCAACATATTCCGGAATGTGCTGGGCATAAACATGCCGATTATACACACAGAACTAAGCAAACAGTTTTCTCAAGAGAGGACAAATGAAGAAGCTAGTCACCCTGTCATGTGGCACGTTGAAACTGCAACAGAGTCATAAGTTAACCATTCAAACTTGTAATATATTATAGGTAGATAGCTGAAGGCAATATTTAAAAATGCAGTGCACAAGAAATGTAACTCTAGCATCAGTACATTCTGAGTTATTCCCCTTTGTCTGTTTTACTTCTGCAGCTATTTTCTCCCAAGATATTCTATTAAAACCCTTTCCCTCATATAGACGCTTTCTGATGCCTCTGCAGCAGACGGCTTTTTGAAAACATAGTGACAAAGGAAGAAATTGCTCAAAACGAGCAATTTCTCCTTTTGCCACAATGTTTTCCACTTTTAGTCATAGGTTATCCATTCAATTATAGAGATTTTCCATTATTTGACAAAATATGTTCAAAGTCGTCTGCTGCAGAATTGTCGTATGAGGTAAAGGGTTAAAATATAAAATGTAGGTAGATGGCAATGAGAGTAATCAGACCCGCCATCCGTACGTCCCCATGTGATTGCCTGCTTCGGGGCATATGTCAATTTAAAGTGACAGCTCTTGCTGCCCTTTTGTAGAAAAAGCGATACATAGGGATTGCTTTGTCCGTCCGTCTGTTGGGCATCCCAAAAACTAGATCATTTATGAAAATTAGTAAATACATGTATATAAAAAAAATTATCCTACATTTGTATCTTCATATTTTTCAACCAAAGTTTATACTGGATTTAAAATAGAAGACATGCAATTGCTTTTATTAACCATTTATACAAGAAAGTGCTTATTTGCACAGAATAACCTGTTGTATGACATGCAATTACAACTCTAAGGCCAGAGCAACAAGTACGAAACAAAGGTAGGGTTTGTTACATTCTTACTATGAAGGGTGACAAAATAAGACTGAAGGGGTCTTAACATGTTGAGGTGTCATCATGCACTCGAAATGGAATCTGTACTGAATTCTTAATAGCTTCATACATATGCATGCTGAACAATGTTCCTATTGTAGCGTTTATGAATAAACTTGTTAGAGGAAGAATTGCAAATGTAATTCCTAATAATCAAACTTTTACCTTCAGATCAGACACCATCACAAATTCCTTAGAACAGATATTGAAAGATTACCAAGACACAACTGTTGATAAAGATGTCAGAACTGATCTGATTGTTTCCCGAACCAAAGTTCTTCACAGTGCATACAGGGGATTAGATAGAAAAAGTTTTAATCCCAGAGGAAAGTTGTACATTAAATTTAGCGGGGAGTTGGGGCAAGATTACGGAGGACCACGGCGGGAATTTTTTCGGTAATAGAACTTAATGGTATCTAATTTATTCTGTCCTGATATGGTAGTCATTTCATTCATAGGCCAACATATACTTTTGGAGATGTTTTATGACTGCTTATAATGCTTGCAGTCACTTATTATGTCTCCCCCTGTATACAGGGGAGTTATATTGTTTTTGTCCTTGATGTCTGTCTGTCTGTCTGTCTGTCTGTCTGTCTGTCTGTCTGTCTGTTCGTCCCCAAAATCTTGTCCGATCCATATCTCCCAGACGGCTTGAAGGATTTTCATGAAACTGGGGTCACATGTTCACCTCATCAAGGCGACGTGCAGAACCCGCGTCTCGACAATATAGGGTCAAGGTCAAGGTCACGCTTGAAGGTCAAAGGTTTGAGGCTTTATTTCGTGTCCGCTCCATATCTCCCAGACGGCTTGAAGGATTTTCATGAAACTTGGGTCACATGTTCACCTCATCAAGGCGACGTGCAGAACCCGCGTCTCGACAATATAGGGTCAAGGTCAAGGTCACGCTTGAAAGTCAAAGGTTTGAGGCTTTATTTCGTGTCCGCTCCATATATCCCAGACGGCTTGAAGGATTTTCATGAAACTTGGGTCACATGTTCACCTCATCAAGGCGACGTGCAGAACCCGCGTCTCGACAATATAGGGTCAAGGTCAAGGTCACGCTTGAAGGTCAAAGGTTTGAGGGTTTATTTCGTGTCCGCTCCATATCTCCGAGACGGCTTGAAGGATTTTCATGAAACTTAGGTCACATGTTCACCTCATCAAGGCGACGTGCAGAACCTGCGTCTCGACAATATAAGGTCAAGGTCAAGGTCACGCTTGAAGGTCAAAGGTTTGAGGCTTTATTTCGTGTCCGCTCCATATCTCCGAGACGGCTTGAAGGATTTTCATGAAACTTGGGTCACATGTTCACCTCATCAAGGCGACGTGCAGAACTCGCGTCTCGACAATATAGGGTCAATGTCAAGGTCACGCTTGAAGGTCGAAGGTTTGAGGCTTTTTTTCGTGTCCGCTCCATATCTCCCAGACGGCTTGAAGGATTTTCATGAAACTATGGTCACATGTTCACCTCATCAAGGTGACGTGCAGAACTTGCGTCTCGACAATATAGGGTCAATGTCAAGGTCACGCTTGAAGGTCAAAGGTTTGAGGCTTTATTTTGTGTCCGCTCCATATCTCCCAGACGGCTTGAAGGATTTTAATGAAACTTTGGTCACATGTTCACCTCATCAAGGCGACGTGCAGAACCCGTGTCTCGACAATATAGGGTCAAGGTCACGCTTGAAGGTCAAAGGTTTGAGGCTTTATTTCGTGTCCGCTCCATATCTCCAAGACGGCTTGAAAGATTTTCATGAAACTTGGGTCACATGTTCACCTCATCAAGGCGACGTGCATAACCCGCGTCTTGACCATACTGGGTCAAGGTCAAGGTCACGTTTGAAGGTCAAAGGTTTGAGGCTTTATTTTGTGTCAACTCCATATCTCCAAGACGGTTTGAAGTATTTTCATGAAACTTGGGTCAGATGTTCACCTCATCAAGGCGACGTGCAGAACCCGTGTCTCGACCATACTGGGTCAAGGTCACGCTTGAAGGTCAAAGGTTTGAGGCTTTATTTTGTGTCCACTCCATATCTCCTTAAAGGATTTTCATGATACGTGGGTCACATGTTCACCTCATCAAGGCGACGTGCAGAACCCGCGTCTCGACCATACCGGTTCAAGGTCAAGGTCACGCTTGAAGGTCAAAGGTTTTAGGCTTTATTTCGTGTCCACTCAATATCTCCAAGACGGCTTGAAGGATTTTCATGAAACTTGGGTCAGATGTTCACCTCGTCAAGGCGATGTGCAGAACCCGCGTCTCGACCATACTGGGTCAAGGTCAAGGTCACGCTTGAAGGTCAAAGGTTTGAGGCTTTATTTTGTGTCCGCTCCATATCTCCTTAAAGGATTTTCATGAAACTTGGGTCACATGTTCACCTCATCAAGGCGACGTGCAGAACCCGCGTCTCCACCATACCGGTTAAAGGTCAAGGTCACGCTTGAAGGTCAAAGGTTTTAGGCTTTATTTCGTGTCCAGTCAATATCTCCAAGACGGCTTGAAGGATTTTCATGAAAATTTGGTCACATGTTCACCTCATCAAGGCGACGTGCAGAACCCGCGTCTCGAACATACTGGGTCAAGGTCAAGGTCACGCTTGAAGGTCAAAGGTTTGAGGCTTTATTTTGTGCCGCTCCATATCTCCAAAACAGCTTAAAGAATTTTCATGAAACTTGGGTCACATGTTCACCTCATCAAGGCGACCTGCAGAACCTGCGTCTCGACCATACCGGTTCAAGGTCAAGGTCACGCTTGAAGCTCAAAGGTTTTAGGCTTTATTTCCTGTCCACTCAATATCTCCAAGACGGCTTGCTTATGTTTAGCAACAGTTGTTAACTGTTTTGAAGAATACTTCAGTCTTGAATGTTACAGCTGCAGTAAAAATATGTGTTTCTGTAAACCATTTGAAATCATGTCCACTTTGTACCAGGTCAAGACAAAACATTAGTAATTGAAAATTGAGTACTGTCCAACTTGGTCAAATTTTTGTTTGTCTGCTTTATAGGTTGGAATGTTTTGAGAGATTTTGACAGATATTTGAGGGGGAGACATATGTTTTTGTCAAAACAATTCTAGTTATTTCTTGATATTTCCTTTTTTTCGCTGTATGATTATCATCACAGATCAAACAGACAAAATAGACTCATAAAATTTAATTATATATCGCCCAATATTTACTCCCCCACTCTGAAAAAGGGGGGAGGCATATAGATTTGCCCTTGTGCGTCTGTCCCAAAATATTTTGTGTTGCATATCTCCAAAAGTAATTGAACCAGAGTCTTGAACATTAACTTTACAGGAATGTTAACCTGCATGTGTAGATTTGCACCTAGTGAGCAAAAAACATAGCCCCCAGGAAGCGGGGCAAACCTTCTCTGTAACTTATAGTAAGAAATTAAAATAGTTCAAAGGAAATAATGATTAGGTAACCCTTTACCAAAATAGCTAATACAAATATGATAGGTAAAAAATATGGCCAAAAGAGGGTGGGGTTGTTTCACCTTTAACTATACCAAGGTATTTATAGCAGTATAGAAATCATTAAGGACATGCTATTAACATAGTGTCCACATCTTATTTCTTGATATTGAAATTAACCAGCAATGAGTATGGTTAGTAATTGGTTGGCTGACCGTTCCATCATGTGGGTTCAAACTCCATTGTCGTCACTTGATCATCGTCGTCGGCGGCGTTAGTTAAGTTTTGCGTTTAGGTTACTTACATGGAAACTATCAAACCTAATACTATGAAACTTGGAGAACTTGTTCATCTAATACCCTTCTTCACATTGTATGCTAAAGATGCTGATTGTGGCCTGTTTTTTGGGGTAAAAAACATCAATGTTGATGTATTTTGGTTGATTTTGAGAATTGGACATAGTTGGTTAAGTTTTGCATTTAGGTCACTTACATGGAAACTATCAAACCTAATACTTTGACACTTGGAAAACTTGTTGATCTAATACCCTTCTTCACATTGTATGCTAAAGATGTTGAGCTTGCCTGTTTTTTGGGGTAAAAACATAAATTTTGATGTACATGTAATTTAGTCAATTTTGAGAATTGGCCATAGTTGGTAAAGTTTTGCATTTAGGTCACTTACATGGAAACGATCAAACCTATCACTTTGGAACTTGGAAAACTTGTTCATCTTGTAACCTTCTTCACATATTATGATAATGATGCTGAGCCGGCTTGTTTTGGGTGGTAACGAACATCAATTTTGATGTATTTTGGTAGAATTTGATAAATTTTGGACATAGTTTCTTCAATTTTTGTTACATTGATTTCAATTTTTTTCCCAAACAATGAAAACATAATTTTCTTTAACTTATAATGAATATATTTAATTGGATTGTGTTTTGGGGGTCAAGGTCACTGTTACTAATAATCGAAAAAAATAAATATATTCAATATCTTTAGTTACAGTTGACTTAATGTAACCATCTTTTGTTTGTAGTATTATTTTAAGATCATTAATGGTATTATGTTTTTGGGCTACTGGGGTCAAGGTCACCGTTACAATAAAACGGTATGATACTAAACATCTATTTAGTAAATCTTGTTTTAATACTTGAAAAATAGCAGTTGTGTGCAGTCATTATAATATGTAAATACTTATTTCTAATTTGCAGATTTTTTATATAAAAATAAATAAACCTTAAAAGGTTAATATCAGACGAGCGTCAGGCGCCCGCAGACGGTGCTCTTGTTTTGTTCGGTTACACACTTTCGAATTTGCTATAAATAAGGAATTCCGATAAACTTTGGGCTTATTTGAAGTTACTTAAGCAGCTTGCACACACAATGAATTGAGGTCGTTCTGCATGAAGGGTTTTACTCCTTATAAGGTTTTCTACTTGACTTTGGACTTATGATAAGCTACTGAAGGGATTTCTGCACATAACTGAGCCCAGTAGAGTGCATGCCCTCATGAGCCTCTTGTTATTTCAGAAGGCATCTTATATATGTCTTTCTCCTACATAGTGGTGGAGGATTATATTGTTTTAACGCTGTTTGTCACAAAGTCTTGTTCAGACATGTACCCCTTGTTTGATTTGTTAAAGTAAGGAAATTAAAATAGGGCAGGTGAGTTTCTGTGCTACAAAAATGGCTCTTGTTTGCAAATAGGTTAAATTAACATATTTGTAATCTTCTTCCACAGGCTTGCTTTAAAGGATTTAATTGACTCCACAGTCTTTGAGGGTCCAGCTGGTCGTAAATACTTTACGCACAGCTTGACATTACTAGATGAAAGGAAGTATAGACTGGCTGGAAGACTGGTATCCTTGTCATTGGCACAAGATGGTCCTGGTTTACATGGCCTCCACCCAGCTCTGTATGATCTCATGACAGGCCTGGAACCAGATATGTCCACAGTTGTTGCTACAATGCCAACAGATGTCCAGGACCTCATAACTCAGGTAAATTGGGAAAAAAATCACATTCTTATTAATGTTATAGAAAATGTTAAGGTAATTGGGTCAAAGAGTGACCTTGAACGCCAAAAGCTTGTCAGATTGATAACTCAACATTGCCTGCACCCATGATCCTTTAACTTGACCCCTATTGATATTTAGGTCATTGGGTCAAGGTCACCATGACCATAAAAGTGACATTGTCTGCACCCATGGCCCTAAAACCTGACATGAAGGCCGGGGGTGACAAGTAGATGACCCCTATTGATTTTGAGGTCATCGGGTCAAAGTCACAGTGACCTTGAATGCAAAAAGGTTGTCCGAGTGATAACTTGACATTGCCTGCACCCATGGGCCCCAAACTTAACACGGAGGCTGGGGGTGACCAGTAGATGACTCCTATTGTGAGGTCATCAGGTGGAAGGTCAAGGTCACAGTGACCAAGCTTGTCTGAGTGATTACTAAACAATGCGTTTAGTGGACCTTTTGTCCTCAAACTTGACTTGGAAGTTGGGCCTAACCAATAGATGACCCTTTTGATTTTTGAGGTCATTGGGTCAAAGGTCAAGATCACGGTGACCTGAACGCGAAACTTGTTAGAATTATAACGTCACATTTCCTGCACCCATGGCCCTAAAACTTGACATGGAGACTGGGGGTGACCAGTAGATGGCCTCATCGAGTCAAAAATTGTCCAAATATTCCTGACAACATGGCACTCAGAGGGGGCATAATGTTTCACATACATCTCTTGTTTTGTTTGTATTAGTAAAAGTATAACATTTGTGAAAAAGACGAAACAGTTAACATATAGACATATAAAGTTTGCATAGAAATCAAAAGTACAGTATAAATTGAAAAAACTGTTGATTGGTTGAAAAACTAAGTCAGTAGTTGAAATTACAGAAACGCCTGAAATTCCTGGCTTTAACCTTTACAACATTTGTGAAAGATTTGTGATTTTAGTAGGTCTAATTTAAGAATTTGTTTAAACAAAATTTGTTGTGAAAGTTATAAAACTTGACTCAAGTGAGCGATTTAGGGCCATTTTGGCCTTCTTGTTTCAAAATTCACCCCTCGATATATTGATCCAAAATCAAAGAATGAATAGTCCATTTATATGAATGCAAAAGTGTTATATTTTTGATAGCTGGAAAATGTAGACTCTGATTCCAAGAGAGACAAGTTTCTGAGTGATTACATGGACTGGTTAATTGACCGAGGATTCAGTGATGTATACAGAATGTCAATGAATGAAAAAGACCGGCTCATTCTCATGGTGAAGAAACAACATTTATATTACAGGTAAATTTAAATTAAATATACAAAGGCTTTTCAGTTAACAAACAATAAATTAGTTCTGGTCAACTATGGACTTATTTTAAGTTACTGAAATTATGCACGTGTACAACTGGTCATCTGTTGTGCATGAGTGATTCTGGTCCATTTGACAAAAGTCAATGTGACATGCGTCATTCGTCTTCCACCAATGGGCTAAGTCGATCTATGTGGAAAAGCAGCCAGTTGCTTGGTGAGATTGTTGTGTGGAGTACAGGTGTGAGAGAACCAGGAAACACATGAGTAGGTGAACTGGACGCCGTGATATGACTGAGAAATTGTTAAAAACGTCGTAAAACCCCAATGAATCAATGATTCTGGTCCACTATAGACTTATTTGAACTGAAGCGGTTCATATTACATCTGGGCCTTTATTCACTAACATTCCAAAGTTGAAGTTTGAGACTTAAGACGTTTGAATTTTAATCTTAGACTTTTCGATCGTTTAATTGTGAATTCAGGCCCAGGTTATTTTAGTGTTGTTCCACATTAGTGATTTTGCTTATTTTGTGAACCCAGTAGAGCACAGAGCAACAGTTAGATATATAAATAGAGCATTGTTATGCCCCGACAAATGAGGAAGGGGAGGCATAAATTTTGAGGGCTCAACGCAAAACTGTCGTAACTCCATATTTCAAAATGGTTCAGGAGAAGGAAAAAACTTGCTTAATTTAATTTGGTTAGACATATTTTAAGTATTTGAACATTAAAATGTTTTACTATATGTTAGTTTTAAAGCAATAATGATATTATTTTGAAACATTTAACACAAAAGATGATTTTGATAAAAAACTGACTTACTACAGTACTCCATCAAATCCGAGACACCCTCAGCCCGAGCGAGGTCTTGTTATCATTTTTGCAGAAACTTTTCGAAATTACAAAGATTCTTGCCCCAATTGGTCTGTAGTTTCTTTATTTATATATTCTACAGTAAGTTACTATGTGCTACTATGTTTTTTTTTCAGAACCTTGCCAGAAATAACCGACTTCAAACTGGGGTTAAATGATATCGGAAATCTATGGGAACTTGTAAAATCTAATGCAGAATTGTTCAAGCCCTTGTTTTGTCAAACTCACACTATTTTGACAAAAGCCATTGTAGACAGTCTTTGTCAGGTAGTTTTTTCTGAACAGGGGTCAAATTTGAGAGCCGCAGAGGATGAAACGATTTATAGTTGGGAAGTTTTACTACAAGACATCCAAGGTATTCATTATGTGGATCTTTTTAGCTCACCTCTGCATTCGTGCACAGGTGAGCTATTGTAATCACATTTTGTCCGGCGTCCGTCGTCGACATTGACCCTTGTGAACAATTTACAGGCTACATTTTGCATCTGATCTTCACGAAAGTTTATCAGATCATTCATCTCCATCACATTTTGGACAAGTTTGAAACTGGGTCATATGAGGTCAAAAACTAGGTCACTAGGTCAAATTTAAGGAAATCTTGTTTACACTCTGGAAACTGCATTTTTATCTTGAGCATGTTGAAACTTTATCAGAATGTTTGTCTTAATGATTTATAAGTCAACTTCGAACATGGGTCATGCTTGATCAAAAGGTAGGTCACTAGGTCAAATCTAAGGAAAATCTTGTTAACACTCTAGAGGCCGCATTTTTTGCTTAAACAGTTTAAAATTTTGTCAAAATGTTTTTGTCTTAAAGAAATCTAGGTCAAGTTCGAATATGGGTAATATTGGGTCAGTAAATAGTTCACTAGGCCAAATTAAAGGAAATCTTGTTAACTCGCTAGAAGACCCATGCTTTGCTACAGCAGTTTGACAAACTAGGTCACAAGGCCAAATTGAAGAAAAATCCTGTTACCACTTTGGATGCCACATTTTTTGCTTCAGCAGCTTGAAATTTTGTCAGAATGTTTGTCTTTATTATATCTAGGTCAAGTTCAAATATGGGTCATATAGGGTCAGAAACTAGGTCAATAAAATAAAATACAATTATAATTAACAATTATGCATATTTATACATAGTAAACATTCCTCTAAATTTTCTATCTGTGTGATGTTTGTTTATTAATGCTCATGAAACTAGCAGATACCATCTTCTGTAAACAGCTGGCTCACTCTTATCTCTCCGCACTTCACCTCGAAGATGATCAGTTCTGAGATATAGATATTACCAAGTGTTTATTTCTAATTAGTGAAATTGATAGTTAAATAACTATAGGAGCTATAAGCTAATATAATAATAAGTACTTAGTATAATATTTAGTAGAATATTTTAGTAAGTAATTATTATTATATTTTTCTTAAAGCTATTGCTAAAGAGTAATTTAATAAGAATCTTTGGAAGATCAAGCGTTTGTTTATTATAGTGTCACCAATTTAGGGCCAGCCCATTGGGTTTATGAGACACCTTGAATGATGAACATCTTTACTCCCTGTTCCTTTCCCATGTGCCAGGCGCCTGCCAACAAGGCAATCGGTACCCATCAACTTAACTAGCTGCTGGGTCAGCAAGTGGCCATATTAGAAAAAATCATGTGTGGGACTCGAACCTTCGACCTCCCGCTGTGAGACAGTCATGGGGAAATAATTCAGGTGCTGGACCCAGGGCCATGATTGCCCTCTTGTTTTTAATAGTGCAATATTTATGTATTTCAGATGGAAATGTCCCCTTAACACTCGAAGAACTTTTGGTATTTATATCAGGGGCAGAAAAAATCCCACCATGTGGCTTCGACAAGCCAATTGAAATAATGTTTTACGATCTGGAAGGACTAAGAAGATTGCCAAGTGCTTCAACATGTGCGCTACAGCTATGGCTACCAAGAGGTGTTGGAGAGCCGGACAATCTCTCTTCTCTCGTTCAAACTGCTGTGAGGGATTCAGAAGGTTTTCATAAAGTTTAGAGTGGTTTATGAAAATATTCTATTGTGATCAAATTAAATATTGATGAGAGCTCGGTTCCTTTGGAAAACCAGCCAGATACGACCTTGCATGACTGGATTATGGCCCTTGAAATTGTCAAACTTCCTATAATACAGCTTGTGAACACAATAGAGCCTCCATTTACTATCCGCTCTTCACCAAACTTAGATGGTAGTTAAATATTGATGACAGCTTTGTTCCTTTTGAAAACCAGCCAGATCTATGCTAGTAGAGCATAGGCTCTCTTGTTTTTTGTATACATGAAAATAATCGATGATGATGCACTGTGATTTAGCTGGGGGAGAAATAGTAATCAATCGAGTAATGCGACACATTCTTTTATTTTTACCCATAATCCTTGGATATGAAAATGTTTTTCTGTTTTTATGTACTTATATTTGTAAAATTTGAAGGTTGAATTCTTTCAGGCCGTTGATAAGTTAATGGCATTTCAAATTTAGCATAAGAAATCATATTCTGGTTGATTGGTTTAGAGAGTGTGTGTAACTGTTTCCCACATATAGCAAATCTGCAGCAGGAAACTTTGAAAATATCTATAAATGAAAGTATATATAATAATTGAAAAAGGGGTGAAACAATTTTGCTAAAAAGTTATATAAAGTCATAAGCTGCAGATCCTTTTAAAATCTTCGAGCCCTTAATGATATGTTGAAGAAATTGAGCAAAATGTTTATGTTAATGACTTTTCCTCTGCAGCAGACAGGGTTTTGAAAACATGACAAAAGAAGAAATTGCTCAAAAAGAGCAATTCTTCCTTTTGCCACAATGTTTTCCACTTTTAGTCATAAGTTATCCGTTCAATTATAGAGATTTCTAGCTCCACTGACTGAAAGCCAGTCGAGCTTATGTCATGGCGAATTGTCCGTCGTGCGTCCGTGCGTTAACTTTTTCCTTTAAACGACTTCTTCTCCCTAACCACTTGGCCAATTTGGTTGAATCTTCATAGGAAGCATCCTCTCAATATCCTCTCTTAAATTCCTTCAATTTTTTTTTACCCATCCATAATTCTGGTTTCCATAGCAACCAAAAGAAAAAAATAGTGAAAACTTAAAAAATCTTCTTCTCCGAAAGTGTCAGGCCGATTTTCAAATAATTTTGTAGAAATGTTCCTTGGGTGACCCTTTATTAGATTCCTTCAAGAAATGTTGAAAAACATGGCCGCCAGGGGGGGCGGGGCTATTTTGCCTTATATAGCTATAGTGAAAACTTAAAAAATCTAATTCTCCGAAAGTGTCGGGCTGATTTTCAAATAATTTTGTAGAAATGTTCCTTGGGTGACCCTCTTTTAGATTCCTTCAAGAAATGTTAATTGGGCGAAAAACATGGCCGCAGGGGGGCGGGGCTATTTTGCCTTATGTAGCTATAGTGAAAACTTAAAAAATCTTCTTCTCCGAAAGTGTCCGATTTTCAAATAATTTTGTAGAAATGTTCATTGGGTGACCCTCTATCAGATTCCTTCAAGCCATGTTGATTGGTTGAAAAACATGGCCGCCAGAGGGCGGGGCTATTTTGCCTTAAATGGCCATAGTGAAATCTTAAAAAATCTTCTTCTCCGAAAATGTTCAGCCTATTTTCAAATAATTTTGTAGAAATGTTCATTTGGTGCCCCTCTATCAGATTCCTTCAAGCCATGTTGATTGGTCGAAAAACATGGCCGCCAGAGGGCGGGGCTATTTTGCCTTATATGACCGTAGTGAAAACTTAAAAAATCTTCTCCTTTTTTTTGCCTTATGGCCATGGAGCGATACTGGCCCTCTTGTTCTATTTTATGAAAGAATTTGTTCAAAGTCGTCTGCGGGAAAGGGTTAGTAGTAACATGTAAACAATTGTTCAATAAACACTTAACAAATTTATTTTCTATTGGCACATACAATGTTATTGATAACCACACCTTTTTGATACCAACATCGGTCTACAAATTGATTTAAAAAGAACAACTATCATCAATCCAATCTTTGAAAATCACTTCATTGAAATCAGGGACTACGTCCCTGTTGAAATCATGCAGCAAAGTGTGCACGATTTTCTATCTGGACCGATTTTAAACTTTCAATTAAAAAACTAGCCAGGCAAGGCCAAAGAACGAGTTCTCTTTTTATGGCTGTAGTGAAAACTTAAAAAAAATTCTTCTCCGAAAGTGTCTGGCCCGTTTTCAAATAATTTTGTAAAAAATGTTCCTGGGATGACCCTCTATCAGATTCCTTCAAGCCATGTTGATTGGTTGAAAAACATGGCCGCCAGGGGGGGGGGCTATTTTGCCTTATATGGCTATAGTGAAAACTTAAAAAATCTTCTCCTCCGAAAGTGTTCAGCCGATTTTCAAATAATTTTGTAGAAATGTTCCTTAGATGACCCTCTATCAGATTCCTTCAAGCCATGTTGATTGGTTGAAAAATATGGCCGCCGGGAGGGGGGGAATATTTTGTCTTATATGGCTATAGTGAAAACTTAACAAATCCTCTCCGACGAAAGTGTTCAGCCGATTTTAGAATAATTTTGTAGAAATTATCCTTGGGTGACCTTCCATCGGATTCCTTCAAGCCATTTTGATTGGTTGAAAAACATGGCCGCCAGGGCTGTTTGGCCTTATATGGCTATAGTGAGAACTTAAAACTGGAATGGAGTGCTCCGCAGAGCACGTGTGTCACCTGCACCTGCTCATTGAAAGTGTGACGGACAGACAGACGCCGGACAAAAAAAAGTTTAAATAATCCCCAAGTGCCTACCATGCTATGCAGGGTGACACAAAAATCTTTTCCACCTGAATTATTTGGCCGATTTTCAAATAATTTTTCAGCAATGTTCCTTGGGCGGCAACAATATTCATAAAACATGTGAAAGTAAGTAATGCAGAGGAAGATCGTCTGCCTCCCATATCAAAGGTCCCTGGTTTGAGTCCTGTGATGAGCGGGTCCTGAATTTGGGATTTTTCCACACAATTGGCGCAAGTATTGGTTAAGTCTCAAGGAAGCAGACATAGAGAGTAATTAATCTATTTAAAGCCAAAGGCTTGTTTCGCAATTGATGCAAAATAAACTAGAAATATCACTGAAGGTGATGAATACCCCCAGCTGGTGCCTGACAATATACATATGTATGAGAAATTCAAGGGGCCATAACTCATTTAAAAATAATTTCAGTGCAACACGCCGACAATATGCACAACTAGGCTTGGTATCAATCATTCGTGTGAAGTTGTATTGAATTCTGACCAAGGATTGCTGAGAAATAGTGTTCACAAGAAATGTCCACAGACCAACGGACCGACCTTCAAGCGTGACTCCTATATAGCCCCCATATACTATATATCTGGGGGTATAATAAGTAAACTAAAACATGTGAATAACATTCTACAGAATATTTTTGATCATTGTAGATATCTAAATTTATGAAATTATAAGGTCAAAGTAATCATGTGGTCACAATAACATAACATTAAAGGAGGTACCAAAATCAATATTGTAATGCTATTATTACACACAGACCACGAATTGTAAATTTTAGGATTTGTGATATTCTGCAAAATTTCAAGTCAAATTCGTGACGATCTACGATCCAGTTACAATACAGATACAATAGTTATGAATATTCGTGGGATTCGGCTAGATTCAGACGAATTTTGTCAAGAATTCACTATGATTAAACAAGAATTTATAACGAATACTGCACAAACGTTAGGAATCAGTTACGAATACACCAAATGCATGTACGAGTCAGGTGTGTATTCGTGGCCGATTCGTGGTCAAGCCACGAATTCATGAATCCCCAAATGAGTTAAGAATACATACGAATGCCTACAAATCGATTAAGATTTAGTTACGATGCCTAAGAATGCACTACGAATTTGTTACGAATGTTACGAATCAACTATGATATTTTGGAATCAGGAATTCCTGGCCAAAACTTTGAACAGCTCAAAACTTTTGCCACGAATTCCCGATTGCTAAAGAATTGCATGAACTGACTACGAATATCAACAAATCAGTTAAAAACTTGACCATTGACCTTGTGACCTCAAAATCAATAGGGGTCATCTACTAATTAGGACCAACATGTACACAAAGTATGAGTAATTGAGTAAAAAACATTTTTCAGGTGAATCTTACTGTGACCTGGTGATCTCAAAATCAATAGGGGTCATCTACTGGTTAGGGCCAACCTGCGAAACCAAGTATGAAGTTCCTCGACATAATCATTCCTCAGTTATTGAGTGAAAACCATTTTTCAGCTGAATGTTACCATGACCTTGGCCTTTGACCTAGTGACCTCAAAACCAATAGGGGTCATTTGCTGGTGGTGACCAACCTGCACACCAAGTATGAAGTTCCTGTGCCCAAGCATTCTTCAGATATAGAGCAGAAACCATTTTTAAGCCCAAGGTCACCGTGACCTTGAACCTACTGACATCAAAATCAATAGGGCTCATCTACAGATTAGGACCAACCTGTACACCAAGTTTGAAGTTCCTGGGTATAAGCGCTCTTGAGTTATCGAGTAAAAAACATTTTTCAGCTGAAGGTTACCATGACCTCGACCTTTGACCTAGTGACCTCAAAACCAATAGGGGTCATCTGCTGGTGGTGACCAACCTGCACAACAAGTATTAACTTCCATTGCCAAAGCATTCTACAGTTATTAAGCAAAAAAAAAATTCAGCTCATTGTCACTGTGACCGACTTTAGACGTACTGACCTCAAAATCATTAAGGATCTTCTACTGGGCATGGCCAACCTGCGTTCCTCCGCCCAAGCGTTCTTCAGTTATTGAGCGGAAACCATTTTTTACCTCACAAGGTTACCATGACCTTTGACCTGCTGACATCAAAATCAATAGGGGTCATCTACTAGTCATGACCAACCTGCATACAAAGTATGAAGTTCCTACGCCGAAGCGTTCTTCAGTTATTGAGCAGAAACAAGTGTGACTGACGTGACCTTGACCTTTAACCTCAAAATCAATAGGGATCATCTACTAGTCATGACCAACCTGCATACTAAGTATGAAGTTCCTACGCCCAAGAGTTCTTCAGTTATTGAGCGGAAACAAGTGTGACAGACGTGACCTTATCCACTGTGACCTTAAAATCAATAGGGGTCATTTGCTGGTGGTGACAAACCTGCACACCAAGTATGAAGTTCCTGGGCCCAAGCAAAAACAATTTTTCAGCTCATTGTCACTGTGACCTTGACTTTAGACGTACTAACCTCAAAATCAATAGGGGTCTTCTACTGGGCATGGCCAATCTGCATACAAAGTATGGAGTTCCTTGGCGTAAGCGTTCTTCAGTTATTGAGCGGAAACCATTTTTTACCTCACAAGGTCACCATGACCTTGACCTTTGACCTTCTGACATCAAAATCAATAGGGGTCATCTACTGGTCATGACCAACCTGCATACCAAGTATGAAGTTCCTACGCCTAAGCGTGTTTCAGTTATTGAGCGGAAACAAGTGTGAAAGACGGAAGGACGGAACGGGCAAAAAAAAATGGGGGGGGGACATAAATATATTTCAATAAAACAAAACTGGTGTATCATTTAAATGGCGTCTTAATAACTCTCAGTAACTCAGTATATTGTTGGCAATTTTTTTTAAAACAACAGTATTGCTCCCAGATCTGGATAACGGTATGCAAAAAGAAAATTCAAGGCTGATCACATTAATTGTCAGTACTGTGTTGAAGCAGCAATGTATTTAAAACATGTCTCACATTCATGTATATGTCTATTCCAAGATCATCTGAAGGCAGAAGGGGGTCAATAAAGCTCTTCAGCTGATCTATTATGTTATTCTCTACTGGAATGACATTTTGTTCAAGTTCAACATCTTCCTCAGATGAATCAACATGTTCCTCTGGGTCTATTCCATAATGGTCTATAATACCATCATGTTCAGGATTTGTCATTGACCCGTATGTACCTTGGTTCAGCATTCCATTAATCCACATGCGATATGGTGACCAGCTGTGTTCTGTCCTAATACTGTGGTTATTGTATGCTTCGGTAAACTCTACCAAAGCCTTATTTATTCGAGGAATAAAAACAAAGTGCAAACAAAATATATCAATGTCACTGTCAACATCAAGCAAGTTGACACTCTCCAAGTAATAAAACAGGGAATAGTATGTTTGTATTACTGCATAGTACACATCTCTCCAGAGTCTCTCTATTCTAGTGTTGTGAATCGACTTTCCAGCAATAAAACTACCCCTCTGTGTGCCTCTTTTGTCTTCCATATACTGAGCTATGGCAACGTTCTCACTTCCTCGATCACCTCTTACTCGCTGAGGAAGCGAATACCTTCCTACAGCTTCAATAAACCAAGTTAATACTGTATTTGCAGTATTGCTGTTCGAACATTTCAGATACACTATCATTCTCGAAAATCCATCTATTCCTCCATGTGTAACGATTTTCCAGCGAATCAACGCATGATGACCATCTACATGCCAGAGGAAATTAGGCCCCGGTACACTATACTTCCTGCGAACTGCAGTTAACCCCCATCTCAAAACAGAACTTGCAGGATCACTTTCTCTTAACAATCTTCTTACACGTCTATGTTGAACTGAAATTCCTCTTGCCTTCAAATGTCCCATCATCATAATAACGCCTGAATGTGGATGATTATTTGCTACACTGTTTATAACTGATCTCAATTCTTCATCATTAATGTATGAATATCTGTTATACATCATATTTTCCTTTTTTAATCGACGCCATAAAGTTGTTCTGTGCACTAAAAACATGCGTGCTATTTCACACACTTTAAAACCATGATTCAGCAAGTAGTCTACCTGTTCAAGATTAATAAATGCAGGTGGTTTTCCTGGACTGTAGGAATGAACTGAATAGGCAGCACCATTGATGATATTCAATGAACTAGGCAACGGGTTCCTAGGCGTTTGAGTCCAGTAGCTTTTCAGGGTTTTGAAACAGTCAATGAGACTTTGGATACTTTCTAACACATTCACAGGGGATGGTGGTTGGAGGTCCAACAAATTATACTCTATGCATTGTAATGCATTAACAGCATCATTCAGTTTGTCTTGGCAATATTCAATATCTGCACTAGCAGCACAAAAAGATTTGGCTTCACAAAAATTAGCGACTTCACGGAGACTTGTGAAGAAATTAGAAAAAGTTGTCTCCATTATGCAGAAATGTCCTTGAGCAATTTCCTGAAATTGTTAAATAAAAACAAGATAATAAATATTGAGTGGATTTTTACTCATGGACATGCACTTTTTACTACAGAGATGATTAGACACACACAGAGAAAGACAATGCAGCGACTAAATGCTTCCACTTTAAAGGTTATTAAGGTCCTTAATTTGAATTGACCTAGTAACAAGAGGGCCATGATGGCCCTAGATCGCTCACCTAAATTATGCAATTATAACAATTTTGCAAATTTTAAGGGGCCATAATCCCGTCATGCATGAACGGATCTAGCTAGTTTTTAAAAGGAATCGTGCTCTCATAAATATCTAGCTACTGACCTAGTAACCTACTTTTTGACCTAATATGTTCGAATTTGGCTTACGTATCATCAAGACAATCATTCTGATATAAGTTTCAACATGGTAAAGCTAAAAATGCAGTAGCTAAAATGTAAACAAGATTTTCTTCAATTTGGCCTAGTGACCTAGTTTTAAAATCGGCATGACCCATATTCGAACTTGGCCTAGTAGAAATCATTTAGAAAAACATTCTGACCAAATTTCAAGCTGCTGTAGCCAAATAAGCAGCTTCTACAGAGTTAATAAGATTTTCCTTCAATTTGACCTAGTGACCCAGTTTCTGACCCAATGTGACCCATATTCGATCTTGACATAGATATCTTTAATACAAACATTCGGACAAAATTTCAAACTGCTGAAGCAATAATTGCGGCCTCTAGAGTGTTAACAAGATTTGTCTTCTATTTGTGACCTACTTTTTGACCCGACATGATCCATGTTCGAATTGGACCTACATATCATCAAGACAAACATTCTGATATAGTTTCAACAGGCTCAAATTGAAAATAAGGCCTCAATGTGTGTTAATAAGATTTCCATTCAATTTGGCCTAGTGACCTAGTTTTTGACCCGGCTTGACCCATATTCGAACTTGGCCTAGATATCATTTAGATAAAACATTTTGACCAAATTTCAAGCTGCCTTAGCAAAAAAATGCGGCTTCTACAGTGTTAACAAGATTTTCCTTCAATTTTGCCTACTAGGGACCTAGTTTCTGACCCAATATGACCCATATTCAAACTTGCTCAAGTTGAAAATGTGGCCTCTAGAGTTTTAACAAGATTTTCCTTCAATTTAACTTAGTGACCTAGTTTTTGACATCATATGGCCCAGTTTCCAACTGGACAAAATGTGATCACAAAAGCCCACCTTGCACTTCGTGCACCGTGAGCTAAAAGTACTGCTTTTTGCATTTTTTCTTTATAGTTCTTTTTCTGAATACAGTTTTTGTAATTTTTAAATAAGCCCATTTTGATTTCTATGATTACCACATTTACCTGAGGATCTCAAATTTTTTATTGCAGATTCCTTATCACTTATTGACTTAACCACATTTCTAAATAATAGTGTATTCATTTAAAACCAGAGGGCCATGATGGCTCTGGATCGCTCACCTGATTTATTTTTCATCACATTAAGCTCCACCTAGTGGTTTGTAAGAAATAGGCCTGACAAAATATGGCTTCAATATAAAAGTAAAAGGGTCATAACTCTGTAAAATAACATGCAATTATAACCCCTTTGGGTATGCACATCTCCTCTTGGTATAGAAGCTTCATGTAACATTTTATTGAATTCCACAGTGGTTTGTAAGAAACAGGCAAAACAAAATATGGCTTCAAAATAAACAAGAGCACCGCCTGCGGGTGCCTGACGCTCGTCTGATATTATCCTTTTACGGTTTATTTATTTTATATAAAAAATATTTAAATTCGGAAAGAATATTTACATATTATATTGACCGCACACAACTGCTATTTTTTAAGTATTGAAACAAGATTAACTATGTGGAAAAAAATCCAAGTTTATATACATGATCAGGAAGATTTTCATGTTGGATGGCTGTCACAATCAGTCAAGATCATAAGCTGAGTCTTGTGTATGCAATGGACAGGCAAATGCTATTGGTACATTAAGTCAACTGTAACTAAAGATATAGAATATATTACTGTTTTTTAATAAGTGATCTTGACCCCCCAAAACACAATTCGATTGAAGATATTCATAATATGTTGAAGTAAATTATGTTTTTATTGTTTGGGAAAAATTTGATATCAATGTAACAAAAAATGAAAAAACTATGTCCAATTCTCATAAACAACCAAAATACTTCAAAATTTATGTTTTTTACCCCAAAAAACAGGTCCACTCAGCATCTTTATCATTCAATGTGAATACGGGTGTTAGATGCACAAGTTTACCAAATTTTAAAGTAATAGGTTTGATAGTTTCCATGTAAGAGTCACCAGGACGCAAAATTTAACCAACTATGTTCAATTCTCAAAATCGACCAAAATACATCAAAATTGATGTTTTTAACCCCAGAAAACAGGCCCACTCAGCATTTTTATCATACAATAGGTTTGATAGTTTCCATGTAAGTGACCTAAATGGAAAACATTACCAACACTGCCAATTCTCAAAATCAACCAAAATACATCAAAATTTATGTTTTTTACCCCAAAAAACAGACCACACTCAGTATCTTTAGCATACAATGTGAAGAAGGGTATTAGATGAACAAGTTTTCCAAGTTTCAAAGTATTAGGTTTGATAGTTTCCATGTAAGTGACCTAAACGCATAACTTAACCAACTATGTCCAATTCTCAAAATCAACCAAAATACATCAAAATTAATGATTTTTACCCAAAAAAAAACAGGCCCACTCAGCATCTTTATCATACAATAGGTTTGATAGTTTCCATATAATTGATCTAAACGGAAAACGTAACCAACACCGCCAATTCTCAAAATCAACCAAAATACATCAAAATTGATGTTTTTTACCCCAAAAAACAGGCTATACACTCAGCATCTTTAGCATAGAATGAGAAGAAGGGTATTAGATGAACAATTATTCCAAATTTCAAACAAGAGGCCCATGAGGGCCTATGCTCTACTGGTATATAGCAATTTTTACAATTTCATGGGCCATAATCCAGTCTTGCATGGGGGGATCTAGCTGGTTTTCAAAAGGAACCAAGCTCTCATCAATATTTAACTACTATCTAAGTTTGGTGAAGATCAGATAGTAAATGGAGCCTTTTATTGTGTTCACATGCTCAATTATAGCAATTTGGACAATTTCAAGGGCCATAATCCAGTCTTGCATGGGCGGATCTGGCTGGTTTACGAAAGGAACCGAGCTCTCATGGATATCTTACTACTGTATAAGTTTGGTTGAGATAAAATCAAAAGTGAAGACTGTATCGTGTTAACAAGCTCTTTTATAGCAATTTTGACCATTTCAAGGGCCATAATCCAGTCATGCATGGGCGGATCTGGCTGGTTTTCGAAAGGAACCGAGCTCTCATGGATATCTAACTACTGTATAAGTTTGGTTGAGATACAATCAAACGTGAAGACTATCGTGTTAACAAGCTCTTTTATAGCAATTTTGACCATTTCAAGGGCCATAATCCAGTCATGCATGGGCGGATCAGGCTGGTTTTCGAAAGGAACCGAGCTCTCATGGATATCTTACTACTGTATAAGTTTGGTTGAGATACAATCAAAAGTGAAGACTGTATCGTGTTAACAAGCTCTTTTATAGCAATTTTGACCATTTCAAGGGCCATAATCCAGTCATGCATGGGCGGATCTGGCTGGTTTTTGAAAGGATTCGAGCTTTCATGAATATCTACCTACTGTAAAAGTTTGGTTGAGATACAATCAATAGTGAAGACTGTATCGTGTTAACAAGCTCTTTTATAGCAATTTTGACCATTTCAAGGGCCATAATCCAGTCATGCATAGGCGGATCTGGCTGGTTTTAAAAAGGAACCGAGCTCTCATGGATATCTAACTACTGTATAAGTTTGGTTGAGATACAATCAAAAGTGAAGACTTTATCGTGTTAACAAGCTCTTTTATAGCAATTTTGACCATTTCAAGGGCCATAATCCAGTCATGCATGGGCGGATCTGGCTGGTTTTCGAAAGGAACCGAGCTCTCATGGATATCTAACTACTGTATAAGTTTGGTTGAGATACAATCAAAAGTGAAGACTGTATCGTGTTAACAAGAAATTGTTTACGGACGCACGTACGGACGACGGACAAATCGCCACGACATAAGCCCTTCTGGCCTTTGGCCAGTAGAGCTAAAAATCAGACGAGCTAAAAAGGAAGTCCTTTCAACAGTACTCATTTTGACCTTTGATCATGACCTTGACCTTTGAGGTACAAGCCACCCTCATCATGGTGAACATTTGTGCCAAGTTACTTTGAAATCCTATGATGCATGGTTGAAATGTGAGCCGGACAAGGTACTGTCCTTTAAAATAATACTAAGTGTGACTTGACCTTTGAGGTACAGGATTGGGTCTTGTGAGCGACACACCGCCTCATAATGGTGAATGTTTGTGCCAAGTTTCTTTGAAATCCTATGATGCATGGTTGAAATGCAGGCCAGACAAGGTACTGTTCTATCAAATAGTACTCATTTTGACCTTGACCTCTAAGTGTGACCTTGACATTTGAGGTACAGGCCTGGGTCTTGTGCGTGACACGCTGCCTCATCATGGTAAACGTTTGTGCCAAGTTTTTTGAAATCCTATGATGCATGGTTGAAATGCAGGCCGGACAAGGTACTGTTCTATCAAATAGTACTCATTTTGACATTTGAGGTACAGGCCTGGGTCTTGTGCGCGACACGCTGCCTCATCATGGTTAACATTTGTGCCAAGTTTCTTTCAAATCCTATGATGCATGGTTAAGATGCGGGCCGGACAAGGTTAGGTGTGACGGACAGACGGAATCGACCAAACCTTTAGAGTATGCACATCTCCTCTTGGTATAGAAGCTTCATGTAAAATTTTATTGAATTCCATTAAGTGTTTTGTAAAAAATAGGCAGGACAAAATATGGCTTCCGGCCGACAGCCACAGTGACTCCTATATACCCCCCAATGAAATTGGTAAAAAAACCTTAACCAATGTGTGACACCAACGCCAACGATGACGTGAGAAGTATAGCTAGCCCTTTCTTCGAAAAGTCGAGCTAAAAATGGTAGTGGAAATTTTCGTGTGAATATTTTAACAACCAGTCAGTCACATTGTAGATATTCCTTCTTTACAAAATAAAATTTCTCCCCAAACTTTTGAGGCATGCTCTGGACAACAGATACTGACCCTAAACCAGCTGTGCCGATATGCATATTATCATTATGATATATTTTTTAACCTTAAATTTTTATTTGGCTTGCCTCAATTACAGATTAGTCAAACAGAAAAATCAAAGCTGAGCATTCACTATTTGAGCATGTTGTAAAATCTCACACTTCTTAGTTAACCCTTTCCTATACAGAACTGCAGATGAATTTGAAAACATATGGAAACTATCTGTAAATAATAGGTCTTTTCTGCAGATACGTCAATCAGCGTCTGCATGTGTGATGAGGGATAAACTTGATGTACTTATGGTAATATAATATCTTTGAAGAACTTTGGGAATGGTTTGGCCAACATGAAAATGAGCACTTGAAATGAGAGTTGAGACATACAGTTTCCACCTTCACAGGCGTCCTTGTATTCTGACCCCAACCAGAACACACCTACACTATCAAACTTCTGTAACATAAGAGAAAAACATGGCTGACATTGACTTCTATTCTACAAATCAATCTTTTATAAACATTCTCAGGTAAACAGCATTATTTTTATCCTCTCCCACTTTTAAACACTGCCCGTTTCCACTTGACGCATGTTGAAATATATGCAGTAGACAACTTTTGAAAAAATTCTGGCAAACGAGGAAATTGCTCATAATCAGCAATTTCTCTCCTTTTGATACTATGTATTCATCTCTAAATAATAATTTCCCTTTTCTCAAATGAGATTTTCCAATTTATTTTGTAGATTTGTTCAAAGGCAGCTGCTGTAGATTTGCTGTATGTGGGGAAAAGGCTAAAGAATGTCAAAGGTAAATGTGATGGCCACAAAATCAATTATTTTGATATCAGTAGAAATATCAGTCTGGTCATAAAGAATATTTATATCAAGTAGTTCCAACAGGTCAAACCAAATGTATGGCCAACTTGTTACTGTACGTTTCCAGAATGACCAAAACCTTTACAACAATCTGCAGCAGACAACTTGTAAAACATCTTGGCAAACATATGGAAAATCCCTATGACTGAAAACTACTGAACGGAGTTGAAAACATTGTGGCAAAAGTAGAAATTTCTTCTTTTTGTCAAAAAGTTTTAAAAAGCTGCCTGCTGCAAATGTGTCAAAATAAGTTTATATGAGGGAAAGGGATAAACTAGATCTGTATCTTCTGTAAGTAGACCTTCTATTATTTATTTGAGAATAAACATGTGTGTTGCCTACTAATAACCATTGACTAATATCAGTAAAAGTGTGATTGACTTGTTTATTTTCACTTTTCCACATACAAATGCATTTTGATGCAGACATCTTTTGTCACAATGATTTCAACTTGATTTATATATTTATTCTTTCATTTATGTAGCTTTTCCATATTGATGTCCAGATGTTTTCTAAGTCATCTGCTGCAGATTTGCTTCAGTTAAGAAGGGGTTAACCCTTTCCCTCATATAGACGCTTTCTGACGTCTCTGCAGCAGACAGCTTTTTGAAAACATAACTTGACAAAAGAAGAAATTGCTGTAAACGAGCAATTTCTCCTTTTGCCACAATGTTTTCCTCTTTTCGACATAGGTTACCCATTCAATTATAAAGATTTTCTATTTTTTGTCAAAATATTTTCAAAGTGGTCTGCTGCAGCTTTGCTGTATGTGGGAAAGGGTAACTAAATATAACAAGAGTGCCAGTGCCGCCACAAAATATAAAGATCAAGATTGGTCCTTTTAATTATTGCTTTTAACATGTCTGTATACATAAGCTTAAAATGAAGTCTGTGAGACCAGTTAGCTTAGCTGGAAGAGACAGGGACCTGAGATCATGGTTGCCTGGGTAGTAGGTTCGATCCCTGCAGGGGCAGCCGGGTGCAAAACAGTTTATCCACACTTGTTCAGAGTTGAAAGTCTTACTCTGCTTACCAGCCTAGCTGACTTTGGTATTAACTAAAAAGCAGAGAAGTTATATATACAAATAAAACTGTATGCTCCTAAAAGGGTGAATGTAAGTTCATATTTCAAATTTTCAATACTCCATAGCTCCATATGTGAATTTGTTTTGTTGTTTTTAACAACCTTTTTGACACTTTACCCAATGAAAACCATCAACCTTCAGCAGGGACTGTAATCCCTCCTAACATGTGTCCCTGAGTGGACTCAAACCAACTGTAGTAAGAGGCTCTGGGGTACGTCCGCTTATACCTATTCAGTCACCGAGCCCCACCCCCTCTATATGACAGAGGCACTAGTTTTGTGAATGGTAGTAAATAAGAACATTTTATGTAGGTCAATTGATTACCTGCAGAAGGAAAAAGAAAGCTAGGATGGGTTAAACCACTCTACCGGATAATCCCTGCTTTATGCACTTCTACCTGTTTGGAAACTTGAGTTGCGTTCTCAAGTGAATATGCTATAGAGACCAAGTTTCGAAAGGCATAACTATTGCAAAAATTGCTGAACCGGAAAATCCCTGCTTCATGCACATCTACCCATTATAGTAATGATATTGACCAAGTTTTGAAAAGATTCAGTCAGAAACGTAGAAAGAGTTGCGTTCGCAAGCCGCAATATCAATCAGCTACAGAGACTAAGTTACAAGGGACATAAATCTTGCAAAAATTAATGAACCGGAAAATCGCCACTTCATGCACATCTACCCATTATAGTCATGACATTGACCAAGTTTTGAAAAGATTCGGTCAGAAACATAGGAGTTGCATTCACAAGGCTGCAATATCAATCAGCTACAGAGACTAAGTTACAAGGGACATAAATCTTGCAAAAATCAATGAACCAAAAATCGCCGCTTCATGCACATCTACCCATTATAGTCATGACATTGACCAAGTTTTGAAAAGATTCGGTCAGAAACATAGGAGGAGTTGCGTTCACAAGGCTGCAATATCAATCAGCTACAGAGACTAAGTTACAAGGGACTTAACTCTTGCAAAAATCAATGAACCAGAAAATCGCAGCTTCATGCACATCTACCCATTATAGCCATGACATTGACCAAGTTTTGAAAAGATTCGGTCAGAAACATAGGAGGAGTTGCGTTCACAAGGCTGCAATATCAATCAGCTACAGAGACTAAGTTACAAGGGACATAAATCTTGCAAATATCAATGAACCGGAAAATCGCCGCTTCATGCACATCTACACATTATATTTATGACATTGACCAAGTTTTGAAAAGATAAGGTCAGAAACGTTTTGTTTGGAGTTTAACGCCGCTTTCAACAGCTTTGGTCATATCATGGCGGTCAGTGCACCTACCCATATTTTCCTGGCTTTCCCACACCAGTACTTACACAACATTCTTTCGAAGCCAGGTCAGAAACGTAGGAGGAGTTGCGTTCACAAGAAATGAACGTACAGACGGAGAAGATGACGCCAATATACGACCGCCTCCGGCGGCGTATAAAAATGAATATACTGACCCCTCTAAAAAATGCAATGTAGAAGCACGATTAAAGCTGTTGGCAAATTGAAAGGCAAACATCTTGATGATTAAAGCATTGTCATATTGAGTTTGGGTTTGATGATTTTCTGAAAAGATAATGATAGAATTATAACATGTAGAGGCCAATTTTTTTTTTGGTGTGTGTATCATCTAGATATGAGCCATCCCGCGAGAAAACAAACGTTATGGACTCTGCGTAAAGCATACACCCTTAACAGCCTAAGCATGCCGCACAGGCCAACCCTGAATAAAGCATTTTGCCTCCTGTGGGTTCTTGGTTTCAGGACTCATTACTCTATACCTCTATTTCCCTGAGATGGAATGTGTCGGCCTGTATTAGACTGCACAGACTGCGCAGGCTGACCTGAGTTAATACATTACGCAGAGTCCATAATGTTGGCTTTCTCATGAAATGGCTCATATGCTTAACTTTCCCAATTGCAGATGCATTACGACTCATCTGCCACAGACGTCTTTTGTAAACAATATATCCATTGAGTTTTGGGGATATAATAATAATAATAATAATGAAAAAATTATAATGACTTTATTTAAAGAGGCTACACATTTAGGTTGTCCCAATCATCTATGTGGGCCTCAGAGTAAGCAATACATTATATATCCACAATATTTCATAAGGGTCATATTGATCCCAATGTCTATTCACTTTCAAGGATGTATTTCTGTGCCAAAGATTATTATCATCAAGAGATTTAATTGAATAACTGTAAACAAATCTTTTTTCTCCAGAAACTGTAAGGATGGAAAGTTTCAGAGTTTGTTACATTTTTCTCAAATCGCATGACATTCATGTCAAAATTGACTTAGAGCATCTCAGGCCATCATATTTTTAAGTATCTGTTTTATGAGACTTATCATGGTTATCATTTGGTTGGCAATGTCAAATAAAAATGAAAGTAAATTTTTTAATATTATGCACTCTAGCATAAAATAAATAAAGAGGCAAAGATTTATCTTCATTAAATAAACAGATTGGCAAACTTTCATCAAATTGCATGAGTGTGCTCTCATATTCAGTTATAACATTCAACTGTGGCAGATTTGTTGAAGGTAGGAAAAGTTTAACTCTTTTCCAATTACAACAAATCTGCAACAGACAACTTTAAAAACATCGAAGCAAGAAAATAGAAAATCCCTACTAATGAAATTGTTATTACTGTAAAAAGTTGAAAGCATTGTGGATAAAGGAAAAATTGCTCATTATGAGCAATTTCTCCTTTTGTCACAATGATATCAAAAGTAATCTTCTGCAGAGGGGTCAGAAACCATCTGTATATGAGAAAACCTTAACTTACCCCATTCTGTTAGTTTAACTGCAACCCAATCATATATCTGTAATAAAGAAAACTCACTATACTTCTATGTTACAAAATAAATGTGCCACTTTGGCAACTAGGGTACATGTAGAGGTATCTATGAGCAACATTTTTTTTGCAATATTGTATTAAAGAAACAAGAGGCCCAAGAGGGCCAGTATCGCTCCACGGCCATAAGGCAAAAATAAAATCTCCAAACAGCCCTGCCCCGTGGTGGCTATTTTTTTTACCAACCACCATGGCTTAAAGGAATCTTGTAGAGTGTCACCAAAGGAATGTTTCTGCAAAATTATTTGAAAATATGCCTGACACTTTCGGAGGAGAAGATTTTTTAAGTTTTCACTATGGTCATATAAGTCAAAATAGCCCCGCCCTCTGGCGGCCATGTTTTTCGACCAATCAACATGGCTTGAAGGAATCTGATAGAGGGTCACCCAATGAACATTTCTACAAAATTATTTGAAAATCGGCTGAACACTTTCGGAGAAGAAGATGTTTTAAGTTTTCACTATAGCTATATAACGCAAAAAAGCCCCGCCCCATGGCGGCCATGTTTTTCGCCCAATCAACATTTCTTGAAGGAATCTAATTAAGGTTCACACAAGGAACATTTCTACAAAATTATTTGAAAATCGGCCTGACACTTTTGGAGGAGAAGATTTTTTAAGTTTGCTCTTTAGCCATATAGGCAAAATAGCCCCGCCCTGTGACGGCCATGTTTTTTTACCAATCAACATGGCTTGAAGGAATCTGATAGAGGGTCACCCACGGAACATTTTTACATAATTATTTGAAAATCTGCTGAACACTTTTTGAGAAGAAGATTATTTAAGTTTTCACTATAGCTATATAAGGCAAAAAAGCCCCGCCCCCTGGCGGCCATGTTTTTCGCCCAATCAAAATTTCTTGAAGGAATCTAATAAAGGGTCACCCAAGGAACATTTCTACAAAATTATTTGAAAATCGGCCTGACACTTTCGGAGAAGAAGATTTTTTAAGTTCTCACTATTTTTTTCTTTTGGTTGCCATGGAAACCAGAATTTTGAATGGATCAAAAAAAATTGAAGGAATTTAGTAGAGGACATTGAGAGGATGCTTCCCATGAAGTTTCAACCAAATTGGCCAAGTGGTTAGGGAGAAGAAGTCGTTTAAAGGAAAAAGTTAACGCACGCACGCACGACGGACAATTCGCCATGACATAAGCTCGACTGGCTTTCAGCCAGTGGAGCTAAAAACTAAAAAGATAAAGTTACGGGTCATTTAATTTCCATCTGCATAAATGGAGGTCAAGCTTGGTTCTTTTCTGAACTTGAAATGATAAGATAAAGATTGGTTTTCCTGGAGCTTTGACTGCTCATTTGTTTACTGGCTTTCCCACAACATAACTCCACATAACATACTTTCCAAGTGACTGGTTTCTTTTCCACATAGACTGTTGGCCCATTGGTTGAAGACAAATGATGCTTGTCGAAGTGATTTTTGTAAAACATGGGAAAGAATGTTTGCCAAGCATTGGTTTGACAGCTGCTTCACTACAGACTGAGCTACAGATGCTCGGATAATGGGGATCTTACAAATATTTTACTTTTCAAATAAATCAAATTAAAACCTTTTGTAACAAACAATGATACAACATCTGATCAAACATATGAAATATTCATATGAAATATTTCAATAAAACGAAAGTATGATTTTTAACTAGCTTTGAAAACATTGTGGCAAAAGGGGAAATTGCTTATGACAAGCAATTTCTCCTTTTGCCAAAATGTTTTCAATATTTCCGCTGCAGACGCTGTACAAAATGCTTGTGCATGTGGGAAAGATTTAACCCTTTCCCTTTCCCACATGGAGACAATTGATCCCTCTGCAGCAAACAACTTTTAAATAATATTGTGACAAAAAGAGAAATTGCTCATAATGATATTTATGTTTTCAACACTCTTCCATGATATTTTTTTCAAATAGAGTTTTTCCGTTATTTTAACTAGATATTTTGGAAATTGTCCGCTGCAGATATGATGTATGTGGGAAAGAGGTTAATAAATTACAGTGTTACCTACCTTTCCTAGTATGAGAATGGATAGCGCATTAAGTAACGCAGATATAAGATTAGTTGTAAAAAGGCACACTATTGCATTGAGATCTGTACAATAATCCACACTCACTATAACTTGATAAACAATCACACCTGCCAGCTTATAAGTACAATAAATATCTGTAAATAAACAAGAAGTTGTGTTCAGTCATTTTATCTACAGAGATCTATGATAAGTCATGTCATGTTCTAAAATTCTTATTTGACCCTCATGCACTATGTTGTTGGTACTCAAAGGAACCCTCTCACTGAGACATTTCTTTTGTGCACCAAGATAGAGTTTGGGTTGACAATAAAAGATATTTAGGAGATTAAAACAGTTTACCCAACCCCCATTTCCTTTTTTCCACAATGTTTCTACTCTTTTCTAAAACATCGTTCCTTTAATTACAAAAATAATTATGAGCCAGTGCATTGGAAAAGGTACAAGTTGGAATATCTGAACAGTAGGTTCAAACTACCTTGTCTATCTGCTCAGTCTTTGTAGAATCTACTCATCCCTTTCCTTCATACGACAATTCTACAGCAGACGACTTAATACAAATTCTGTCCAAAAATAGAAAATCTCTATGATTGAATGGATAACCTATGACTAAAAGTGGAAAACATTGTGAGCAATTTCTTCTTTTGTTACCATGTTTTAAAAAAGCATTCTGCTGCAGAGGCATCAGAAAGCGTCTATATGAGGGAAAGGGTTATATTGACTAAATCTTCTTACAACCTTATGAGAGTAAAATGTGAACAAAGCAGATGATGAACAGGCTGCTCTTTATCTGAACGGTCACAAAACCAACTCGTTCCTCTTACTATGGTGAATGTCAAAATAATTTTAAACAAGAAACCGTTGAAGACGGTAAGGCCGGATTGTCGGCAAATTGACCTTGAAAATCAACAAACCAAGGTCAAGGTCAAAGTAACCATAGAAATCAATAGAACTTGTTACTGGTTACCTTCAGGCAAAGTTTCAAGTTTGTAACCCTTTCCAGTGCCGAGATTTGCCTCAACCTGAAACTTTAACCAAAATGTTGAAGGACAGACAGACAGACGGACATCGCCTATCTATAGACCGGAATTGCTAGAGCAATCCGGCCAAAAACTGTTGGAAGCAAATTAAAACGCAAGTTGCCGTGATATAACTATAAAACTGTTAAAAGCGGAGTAAAACGCAATTTGCCTTGATATAACTATAAAACTGTTGAAAGCAAATTAAAAAGCAATTTGCTGTGATATAACTATAAAACTAATGAAAGCAAATTAAAACGCAATTTGTCGTGATATAACTATATAACTGTTGAAAGAAAATTAAAACACAATTTGTCGTGATATAACTATAATGCTGTTGAAAGCAAATTAAAACGCAAGTTGCTGTGATATAACTATAAAACTGTTGAAAGCGGAGTAAAACGCAATTTGCCGTGATATAACTATAAAACTGTTGAAAGCGGAGTAAAGCGCAATTTGCCGTGATATAACTATAAAACTGTTGAAAGCAAATTAAAACACAATTTGCTGTGATATAACTATTGAAATGTTGAAAGAAAATTAAAACTCAAGTTGTCGTGATATAACTATAAAACTGTTGAAAGCAAATTAAAACGCAATTTGCTGTGATATAACTATTAAAATGTTGAAAGCAAATTAAAACACAAGTTGACGTGATATAACTATAAAACTGTTGAAAGCCGAGTAAAACGCAATTTGCCGTTATGTATCTATAGAACTGTTGAAAGCAAATTAAACACAATTTGCAGTGATATAACTATAAAACTTTTGATACCGAATTAAAACGCAAGTTGCCATGATAAAACTAAAAAACTGTTGAAAGCAAATTAAAACACAAGTTGCCATGATAAAACTATAAAACTGTTGAAAGCAAATTAAAACACAATTTGCTGTGATATAACTATAAAACTGTTGAAAGCAAATTAAAACGAAAGTTGCCATAATATTACTATAAAACTTTTGAAAGCGAATTAAAACGCAAGTTGCCATGATAAAACTATAAAACTGTTGAAAGCAAATTAAAACACAAGTTGATATAACTATAAAACAGTTGAAAGCAAATTAAAACATTTATCGTGATATAACTATAAAACTGTTGAAAGCGGAGTAAAACGCAAGTTGACGTGATATAACTATAAAACTGTTGAAAGCGGAGTAAAACGCAATTTGAACGGTCACAAAACCAACTCGTTCCTCTTACTATGGTGAATGTCAAAATAATTTTAAACAAGAAACCGTTGAAGACGGTAAGGCCGGATTGTCGGCAAATTGACCTTGAAAATCAACAAACCAAGGTCAAGGTCAAAGTAACCATAGAAATCAATAGAACTTGTTACTGGTTACCTTCAGGCAAAGTTTCAAGTTTGTAACCCTTTCCAGTGCCGAGATTTGCCTCAACCTGAAACTTTAACCAAAATGTTGAAGGACAGACAGACAGACGGACATCGCCAATCTATAGACCGGAATTGCTAGAGCAATCCGGCCAAAAACTGTTGGAAGCAAATTAAAACGCAAGTTGCCGTGATATAACTATAAAACTGTTGAAAGCGGAGTAAAACGCAATTTGCCTTGATATAACTATAAAACTGTTTGAAGCAAATTAAAAAGCAATTTGCTGTGATATAACTATAAAACTAATGAAAGCAAATTAAAACGCAATTTGTCGTGATATAACTATATAACTGTTGAAAGCAAATTAAAAAGCAATTTGCTGTGATATAACTATAAAACTAATGAAAGCAAATTAAAACGCAATTTGTTGTGATATAACTATATAACTGTTGAAAGAAAATTAAAACGCAAGTTGTCGTGATATAACTATAATGCTGTTGAAAGCAAATTAAAACACAAGTTGCTGTGATATAACTATAAAACTGTTGGAAGCGGAGTAAAACGCAATTTGCCGTGATATAACTATAAAACTGTTGAAAGCAAATTAAAACACAATTTGCTGTGATATAACTATTGAAATGTTGAAAGAAAATTAAAACTCAAGTTGTTGTGATATAACTATAAAACTGTTGAAAGCAAATTAAAACGCAATTTGCTGTGATATAACTATTAAAATGTTGAAAGCAAATTAAAACACAAGTTGACGTGATATAACTATAAAACTGTTGAAAGCCGAGTTCAACGCAATTTGCCGTTATATATCTATAGAACTGTTGAAAGCAAATTAAACACAATTTGCAGTGATATAACTATAAAACTGTTGAAAGCAAATTAAAACGAAAGTTGCCATAATATTACTATAAAACTTTTGATACCGAATTAAAACGCAAGTTGCCATGATAAAACTATAAAACTGTTGAAAGCAAATTAAAACACAAGTTGATATAACTATAAAACTATTGAAAGCAAATTAAAACACAATTTGCTGTGATATAACTATAAAACTGTTGAAAGCAAATTAAAACGAAAGTTGACATAATATTACTATAAAACTTTTGAAAGCGAATTAAAACGCAAGTTGCCATGATAAAACTATAAAACTGTTGAAAGCAAATTAAAACACAAGTTGATATAACTATAAAACAGTTGAAAGCAAATTAAAACACAAGTTATCGTGATATAACTATAAAACTGTTGAAAGCGGAGTAAAACGCAAGTTGACGTGATATAACTATAAAACTGTTGAAAGCGGAGTAAAACGCAATTTGCCGTGATATAACTATAAAACTGTTGAAAGCAAATTAAAACACAAAATATAACTGTAAAACTGTTGAAAGCGGAGTAAAACGCAAATTTGCAGCGATATAACTATAAAACTGTTGAAAGCGGAGTAAAACGCAATTTGCAGCGATATAACTATAAAACTGTTGAAAGCAAATTAAAACACAATTTGCTGTGATATAACTATAAAACTGTTGAAAGTGGAGTAAAACGCAAGTTGATGTGATATAACTATAAAACTGTTGAAAGCGGAGTAAAACGCAATTTGCCGTGATATAACTATAAAACTGTTGAAAGCAAATTAAAACACAAAATATAACTATAAAACTGTTGAAAGAGGAGTAAAACGTAAAGTTGCCGTGATATAACTATAAAACTGTTGAAAGCAAATTAAAACACAAAATATAACTATAAAACTGTTGAAAGAGGAGTAAAACGTAAAGTTGCCGTGATATAACTATAAAACTGTTGAAAGCAAATTAAAACACAAAATATAACTATAAAACTGTTGAAAGCGGAGTAAAACGCAAGTTGACGTGATATAACTATAAAACTGTTGAAAGCAAATTAAAACACAAAATATAACTATAAAACTGTTGTAAGCAAATTAAAACGCAAAATATAACTATAAAACTGTAAGTTGTAAGCGGAGTAAAACGCAATTTGCCGTGATATAACTATAAAACTGTTGAAAGCAAATTAAAACACAATTTGCTGTGATATAACTATAAAACTGTTGAAAGCGGAGTAAAACGCAAGTTGACGTGCTATAACTATAAAACTGTTGAAAGCGGAGTAAAACAAAATTTGCCGTGATATAACTATAGAACTGTTGAAAGCAAATTAAAACACAAGTTGTCTTGATATAACTATAAAATTGTTGAAATCAAATTAAAACGAAAGTTGCCATAATATAACTAAAATTTTGAAAGCAAATTAAAACGCAAGTTGCCATGATAAAACTATAAAACTGTTGAAAGCAAATTAAAATGCAAGTTGGCGTGATATAACTATAAAACTGTAGAAATCAAATTAAAACGCAAGTTGCTGTGATGTAACTTTAACCAAAATGTTGAAGGACAGACAGACAGACAGGCAATAGCAAGGTGAAGGTCAAGAGTTATCATGGAAATCAAAAGAATATGTTAGTGGCAGCCGGCTACACACACAACTAATTTTCAAGTTTGTAGCTCTTTCCATGTCCGAGATTTCGCTTCAACCAAAATGTTGACAGACAGACAGACAGATGGGCAATAGCAAGGTGAAGGTCAAGAGTTATCATGGACATTAAAAGAACATGTTAGTGGCTACATACAGACCAATTTTCAAGTTTGTAGCTCTTTCCATGTCCGAGATTTTGCTTCAACCAGAAACTTTAACCAAAATGTTGACGGACGGACGGACGGACAGACAGACAGACGGGCAATAGCAACATGAAGGTCAAGAGTTATCATGGAAATCAAAAGAACATGTTAGTGGCTACACAGACCAATTTTCAAGTTTGTAGCTCTTTCCATATCCGAGATTTTGTTTCAACCAGAAACTTTAACCATTTTGCCTCAACCTGAAACTTTAACCAAAATGTTGACGGACAGACTGACATCGCCAATCTATAGACCTGAATTGCTAGAGCAATCCGGCCAAAAATTTATAACATCAAATTATGCCAAATTCATCCCTGGTCATCAATACTTAGAGGTAACCTTTTTAATGATATTGTGGTGTTCTACATGAGACAAGCTTAGAAAGTGTGACAATTGATGGCTGAAACTTATCCATTTACATGAACATTTACATTACATAATAATAATTGAAAACGCTATTGCAAAAGAAGAAATTGCTAATTAATAAGCAATGTCTCCAGTTGTCACAATGTTTTCAAAAGTCATCTATAAACAGGAAAGGTTTCATTTGTAAAATTTCAAAAATATATATTTGTGACAGGATTCACACCACTGACACCAAACACCAAAATAACAATAGTTACACGTAATTATATGTCTCTCTGGGCTCCGCTTGGACTATCATAGTAATAGGCCAAAAATAAGGTCACACTTAGCAACTTCAACATACAATGTGAAGAGAGGGCAAGATGCAACTATGATCACAGTTTCAAAGATACTAGCATTTATTGACAAAAGTTAAAAAACAAGAGGGCCATGATGGCCCTAGTTTGCTCACCCGAATTATGATTGATTGATTGGGGTTTAACGCCGTTTTAACAATTTTTCAGTTATATCACGGCGGCCAGTTCACCTACTCATGCATTTCCTGGTTTTCTCACACCAGTACTCCACACAACAATCTTTCCAAGCAACTGGCTGCTTTTCCACATAGACTTAGCCCATTGGTGGAAGACGAATGACCCATGTCGCAATGTTTTTTGTCAAACAACGTCAGAAAGAAAGTTGGCCGAGCCGGGATTCAAACTCACAACCCCTGGATTGACAGCCCGCGTTGTTACCGACTGAGCTAACGGGACTCGGCTGAATATGAATTAAACAAAACATACCATTACATAAGTTAACAATATCTTTGTCACACATACTTTTCATTAAGTATAGCAAGCCCTTAACAAGGTAGGTATTAAATTGATGCCTCAGCTGCATTATACATATAGTTAAACGTCTAAAATCATAGTAGTATAAAAGGAATTGATCATAATGAGCAATTACTTCTTTTCCAATAATGCTTTCTATTCTTCCAAATTCCAAGTTATATTATGTCACAATTTTCGTATATTTTTCAAATTTATGCTTATTAACATGTTTGCAACAAGCATATCCATATGCATCAAATCGTTTAACCCTTTTCCACATATAGACACTTTCGGATGCCTGTGCAGCAGACAACTAATGAAAACATTGTGAGACAAGAAACCGCTGAAGACGGTAAGGCCGGATTGTCGGCAATTTGACCTTGAAAATCAACAAACCAAGGTCAAGGTCAAAGTAACCATAGAAATCAATAGAACTTGTTACTGATTACCTTCAGGCAAAGTTTCAAGTTTGAAACCCTTTCCAGTGCAGAGATTTTGCCTCAACCTGAAACTTTTACCAAAATGCTCAACCTGAAATTTTAACCAAAATGTTGACGGACAGACAGACATAATCATGGGAGTGTACTTGTGGGGTTATTTCCTTTGATGTTTTCTTGTGGCGTGCACCCCACAAGTATGATATTCATTCAGTAATTATCACCCTTTTATGGAATGAATAGCATTAATATGCAAATTAGATACCCGTTATAAAACAAACAAAAAAACTATTTATCTATCTCAGTGTCTTAATAAGGGTGGTGAGGGGGCTTTAGCACACCCCACAAGTACTCTCTCATGCGGACAGACAGACGGACAGCCAATCTATAGACCGGAATAGCTAGAGCAAGCCGGCCAAAAATTACAAATTGCTCAAAACAAGCAATTTCTTCTTTTGTCAAAATATTTTCAACATTTTTCAGTTATTATTTCTTCATTTATAAAGATTTTTCTATGTTTTGCAAAGATGTTTGAAATTTGTCTGCTGCAGATATGTTGTATTTGGAAAAGGGTTATTAACCCTTTCCCTCATATAGACGCTTTCTGACGCCTCTGCAGCAGACGGCTTTTTGAAAACATAGTGACAAAAGAAGAAATTGCACAAAACGTGCAATTTCTCCTTTTGCCACAATGTTTTCCACTTTTTGTCATAGGTTATCCATTCAATTATGGAGATTTTCTATTTTTTGACAAAATATGTTCAAAGTCGTCTGCTGCAGAATTGCCGTATGAGGGAAAGGGTTAAAACATTGAAGCAAAATAGACATTGCTGTTAATGAGCCATATTTAATTTTGGAACAAAGGTTTTTCAAATTTATTCCCAAGTTCTATCTAAATTTATAGAGATTTTCCAAATATTTGCCAGTATGATTTCAAAGTTGTCTGTTGAAGATTGTTTAAATGAGGAAATAGGCTAAAATAGCCTAAATGTTTAATGTTGATCATCTGTTAACTGAAAAAGTAATTCCAATTCCTCTTCCCTTTACCATGTATAACAATTGTAAAATTTGGGAGAGAATTATATTATCCATGTAAATTCTACTGTTGCATGATGAATACATATCTAGGTAAATATACATAGACACATATGAATGATAAAGTGAACACATTTTAATTTACAGGGACACTAACCTTTAAATATTATGTCAGAAGTCAAAGCTCTTCATGTGCAATTTCTCATTTTTAAACAAAACATTTTATCTTTCTAAGTTGATATCTGTTAAGATATATCCAGGGGCAGATCCCCCGGAATGGCTAGGACCACCCCTGGAAAAAAAAAAAAAAAAAGCAAGAAAAACATAATTTGTTCATAAAAATACTCAAAAAACTTAAAAAAAAACACACACAAAACAGATCTATATAAGTGGAGACCTCCTCGTGGTTAGAACCGGTAACGTTTGTTAAAACAGATACAAACGGCTAACATCTGCTTGAATGTGGAAAGGGATTGTATTTCTGTAATTGTGTGGGCAAAAGTTGGACCTGTTGGATCCTGGATCCGCGCCCGATATCTCCTTTAAAGTTTTGATATAACTTCGATTAAATGCAATCGATAGTTTCTTTGTAAAATTACTACTAAATGCACTGACACTTATGCAATTTAGATAGAAAGCAAAGATTAAAAACGTATTATATTAGAGTGGTGTGTTCCCACTTTCCCAAACTTTCTATTATTCCTGTAGAAATTAATTTAAGGGTTGGAGAGTTGTATTGTTTGGTGTAACAATAGAGTTGATAGGTGATAATTGGCGAGAATTGTCAGTTACATTTTTATGTTTAAGTAACAAAATAAAACAGAAACAATTCAAATCGGACAGAACCCATGTAGCGCCAAATTTCAAATTTGCCCGATTCTTAGGAACTGTACAGTATCATACTTAAATACTGAAGACGGGAAAACTTCTTGATTACAATTATTGTGCACAAGTAAATTTGTAATCAGATCATATTATCATCTCTTTTATTATTACTTACCTCCTGGGACTACTGATAATTATTATCGAATACTGAATCTCATGTTCCCTCGTGTAGGTCAGTAATCGGCCATTGTCTAGGTTTAGTACCACTAAATTTTCTAGCCAATAGAGTGACTTCCCTTCTTTCAACTTTCTTTATGCTAGCCACCAAATTTTTAGGGTGTCGAAAAGTGGATCATTCCTTTAAGAACATCCAAACAAATGAGACATAGCATGTAACAGTGCCGTGGACTTAGTATGCGACCAGTTTGGACTTGAATCCACATGCGAACCTGCACAGTTAAATAGTCATTTTCCTAAAGATTATTTCATCTAAATCAACAAAATCCCGAGTATCAACCAGATTTTTCGAGTTCTTGTTGATTTAAACAGAGACATATAAACACATTTATATGTCTCTGATTTAAAGTATAGTCTTAATTAACATCAATTATACGAAACAATCGATCAGCATACATCTACCACGCTCGATCTCTGCAGTCTTGACGTGTTATATCCCTGACCCAAAGGCAAGCCGCAGATTATCATGCGAGATAAAGGCCTAGGAACAATGATGAATGATGGAGCCGGGTCTAGATCTTGTCACTAGCCAATTATCAATTGCCAAGAAATATCCTTCACCCGAAGGGAGACGTCTGAAAATTGACTTTCCATCGGTATCCGTATGGCCGCAGAGAACTGACCGTCAAATATGCAATATGTGACTTATGGTCGCAGCAAATTAACCTGTCAATCAGATCCATTGGTGAAGTATGAACACGGGATATGAAGCTTACCAACGGGCGATTATTAATTGCCATGAAGGATCCGGGGTCACAGGCGAGTCGTCTTAAAATGGGTTTTTTCATCTTCAAATGGGCATTTCAGCAATATCCACTGGTGACTTATGGCCGCAGGTAATCGAGCGAGATTTAGGCCTAGGAACAATGGTGATCGGTCCAGTATGGCTACCGGGACTAGCTCGTGTCATTAGCAAATTATCAATTAGTATCACTGGATGCAGATGTAGAGCGTCGGCCTATCGTACCAAAGTCCCGCGATGAGCGCGTTTTGACTTTAGGATTTTTGCCACACAAACGGCGTGAGTTCTGGTCTCCAGAAGACACCGAGCGTGCTTGATATAACCTGAATATAAGCTTGTTTCGCAATCAATGAAGGATAAATAAGTTTAAACAAAATTGCCGACGGACTCTCTTTAACTGTCTCTCTCTATATATGTTTCTCTATCTTTCTGCTAGTCTCTCTCTCTGTCTCTGTGTCTCTATGTATCTCTCAGTCTGTCTGTCTGTCTGTTTGTATGTCTGTCTGTCCTATGTCTCCCCCTCTCTATCTCTCCATCTCTCTCTCTCTCTCTCTCTCTCTCTCTCTCTCTCTCTCTCTCTCTCTCTCTCTCTCTCTCTCTCTCTCTCTCTCTCTCCTCTCTCTCTCCCTCTCTCTCTCTCTCTCATATATATTTCTCTCTCTCTTTCTCTCTCTTTCTATCTATGTCTGTCTGTCTGTCTTCCTCTGTCTCTTTCTCTATGTCTGTCTCTCTCTGCCTCTGTCTGTCTGTCTGTCTGTTTGTCTCTCTCTATATACATGTTTTGCTGTCTCTCTGTATATGTCTCTGTCTGTCAGTCTCTGTTTCTCTCTGTCTCTGTCTGTCTCTTGCTCTTTCTATTTCTCTCCGTCTGTCCTTCGCTGTATCTGTCTCAGTCTCTCTGTCCCTGTTTCTCTCTCTCTCTCTCTTTCGCTATGCGTCTCTATATCTCTCACTCTTTTTCACTCCATCTCACTCTCCCC